>OX104069.1:5934205-5966705 GCA_944474145.2 Dicrocoelium dendriticum | reverse complement strand
CCCCCCCCCCCCCCGCCCCCCCCCCCCCCCCCCCCCCCCCCCGCCCCCCCCCCCCCCCCCCCCCCCCCCCCCCCCCCCCCCCCCCCCCCCCCCCCCCCCCCCCCCCCCCCCCCCCCCCCCCCCCCCCCCCCCCCCCCCCCCCCCCCGCCCCCCCCCCCCCCCCCCCCGCCCCCCCCCCCCCCCCCCCCCCCCCCCACCCCCCCCCCCGCCCCCCCCCCCCCCCCCCCCCCCCGCCCCCCCCCCCCCCCGCCCCCCCCCCCCCCCCCCCCCCCCCCCCCCCCCCCCCCCCCCGCCCCCCCCGCCCCGCCCCCCCCGCCCCCCCCCCCCTCCGCCCCCCCCCGCCCCCCGCCCCCGCCCGCCCCCGCCGCCCCGCCCGCCCGCACCCCCGCCCCCCCCCCGCCCCCCCGCCCCCGCCCCCACCGCCGCCGCCCCCGCCCCCGCCGCCCCGCCCCCCCCGCCCCCAGCCCCCCGCCCGCCCCCCCCCCGCCCGCCCCCCCCCCACCCCCCCCCGCCCGCGCCCCGCGGCCCCCCCGCCCCCCCCGCACCCCCCCCGCTGCAGCCCGCCAGTGACATAACTGGTCGGTGCTGGTTGATGGCCACTCGGAAAACACTTGGATCTGAATCGCCAGCAAATTCCAACAAGTGCTTACTGAGTATGTGCTATTAACTGAAAGCTGGGGCGAAAGAAGCCGCTTGCCTAGGCGCGGTCGATCAGGCGATGGATCAAAAGGACGAGCGAGTTTGTAACCACCCGGCTAATTGTACTTTGCATCAGAGTTGGAAATAAAGCGTTTGTATGCGGAGCCGGTGTGAGTTCTTTCTGTTGAAGCTGCTCGGTTAACCAGACACAAAACATGTTGTCAGAGCAGAAGAAGCCGACTCTCCGGACCCTGCTAGATTTTGGCAAACAATCGCCGATCCTGCTGCCAAGTGCTCTACGGATGACGGAATGTACGCTGCCTGACAACTGGAGAATGTGGAATACGAAATGTACAGATTTCGTCAAGCTGGATTAGGTGGATCCCTATCTGATGCCATACCAACTTGCTATGTTCAGACTCGCTTTTGACGATGAAACTAGTCGAGTACTTTGGATTCTGTATCGCGGAGATTCGGAGGAGCAGGAGCCGGACCTTTCGGGGATCATCAAGAGAGTTGCAGATTATTGCGAAGGCCAAGTAAATAAAACGTACCAAATCTTTATGTTGTTTGGTCAAAATCGCCTACCGAATGAGTCAGTCGAGAGCTACATTACAGAATTTAAAGCTTTGGCACTAACTTGCAAGTATTCTAACAGTATGCTGGACTCTCTTGTACGCGAGCGCATCGTAAATATTCTCAGAAATGACAACCTCACTTGACGTATTTGAGGCAGAAATGCCTGTCCCTAATTCAGTGCGTGGCTATGTGCCTTAGCAAATCAAATACGTCATGAAATTTCCAGAATTTGCGGTAGAGAACGACAGAAGCATTATATACAGTACCGAAGATTGAAGAAGCCCTGTCTTTGCCCTCCGCGAGACAGGAGGCCAGCTGTCAATTTTGTTGTCTAAAGCATCCAAGACGAAAATAGAGTTGTCGAGCTTAAGGAAAAGAACTGTATGAGGTTTACCAAGAAAAAGGATTCCGCTCACTTTGCAGCTTGGCCGACGTCAGTTCGGTGGAGGATGAAAGTCGACAACATGGAACCTTTTAGACTGCCGAAGTGCATTTTTGCCACACTGTTAATTCAAGGACGTCCAGTTCGTTTTCCGCTCGATTCAGGAGCCACCGTCAACATACTGGCAAAGAAACATTGTGCTGGAGTAAAAGTACTGAAGCACGTAGTTGCGTCCAAATGTGGAACGGCTCGAGATTACAACGAAATGAAACGCTGTCTTGACCGTCGTCAACCCTAAGGACGGAACAGAACACCAGCTTGAATTCATGGTTGTGTCAGCAGATCTTATACCCATCTTGGGCATTGATTCCATTCAGCGGCTTGGTTTTGTTTCATTTAATTATGATCGTTTAAGTTACTCTTGTCAGGTATTGTCGATTTGTATCCTGCTGCGTTCGATGGGGTTATCTGCAAATTAAATGGAGGTGCTCATTTATCGTTAAGCGGATCTACTAGGCCAGTAGAAAGGTGCCCATAGTATCGCACGAAGGAACATTAGAAGAACCGAAGCGTTTGTCCATTTTGGGTTTCGTAGTTGAGGTCGATGAACCGATAGAAGGTTTAATCCAAATGGCATTCGTCACTAAGAAATCCTGTGATTTGCGTGTGTGTATCGCCCCATACCCTCAGTGCTTTTCTCAGAAGAGATTGCCATACCCTACCGACAATAGACGACATGCTACCAGAGCTATCAAAGGCAAAAATGTACACGGAAGTCGACCTCGCTTCAGGCTTCTGGCGCGTATCACTTGATGAACTGTAGCTAGTTGACCGCATTTGAAACGACTTTTGGACGCTTTAGTTGGCTTCGTTTGACTCTTGTGATTTGAAGGTATTCAGTGAGATATTTCAAAAGCTGTTGCTGCTAGCATTGAACAATTTGCCCAAAGTCTTTTGTGTAGCAAGTGACGTGCAAATGTTTGGTGCTACTCGAGGGGAACATAATAGTCATCTTCACCAGTTCCTACAACGTTGTAATGAAAGAAACTTCAAACAAAACTTAAGAACGTCCAGCTGCGCAAAACGGAAGTGGAAAATTGTGGGCATGTGCTGAGCTAATCAGAGGTGAAACCGGATCCGGAGAATATCAGGGCCACAAAACAGAATATTCCCCTCACGGAGGCAAGGCTGCTTAGCAGGCTAAACTTAATAGTCAATCACATGAGCCGCTTCCTTCCATGACTGGCTGATGTGATGATACTGATACGAAAGTTGACTCATAGGATGAAGATTGGCACTGGGGCTCTGAACAAGAATATGCCTTTGGGATGATCAACGAATTAATTACAGGTGCCAGTGTTCTTGCCTATTTTGATCCGTCGCTTCTCCTTGATATTTAGTGTGACAATGGCTGATACGGCATCGAAGCTGTACTTATGCAAATTGATAAGCCTGTGGATTTTCGCTGTCGCACGCTCACAGAGGCCGATAGTCGTTACACACAATTTGGAAATCAAATGCTAGTACTATTTTACGCCGTAGAACGGTTCAAAGATAACTTTCGGCCGCTAAACAACTGTCTTCATTGACCACAAGCCATCTGTATCCATGGCTTGTGAGCCACTTAATGTCACTTCACCCCGCCTGCAAAGGGTGCTCACACGTCTGTAGAAGTGTGACTTGGATATAGTTTACGTATCAGAATCCCAGATGTACATTGCGGACACGTTGTCAGGTGCGACACTGTCAAACACACCGCAACTGGAAGAAAATCCGCATTTTGTCCACAGAAAGCAGTTAATTGTGGTTACTAGGAACTTTTGCAGCAAGTGCAAATATGCACAGAGGAGGACGAATATTGCAAGCTTCGGAGGCAGACCATAATGAACGAATGGTTCTAAGACAAAAGATGATTTTACATAGTGTTAGCTCCATTTTATCATCTTCGCGAAGAACACATCACTCAAGCTGGGTTAATATTCAAGGGTAACTGGATAGTGGTTCCTAAGGCATTGCAATGTTCAGTGCTGCAGATGGTAAACTATGCGCATTTGGGAATCAAAAATTGCGTGGCATGAATACGTGAGCTGATGTTCTGGCAAGGAATGACTAGCCAAATACGTGGTTATGGATCAAACTGGTTAACATTCAAGACACGATGTGCGCCAGCCGACGGAGCCAATGATGCTTCATGACGTTCCAAATAGGCCCTGGCAGATGGTCGCATTGGATAATTTTAATCGCGACGTCAAGAGCTATTTGAATGTGTTCAAATATTTCAGTGATTCCTTCGAGATTAACGCCGTTACGTCAACCTGCGCATACCTTAGTGAACAAATTACGGTGTCAATTCGGTCGACATGGAATCCCCGTGGTTGTGAATTCAGAAAACGGGCTGCAATTCAGTGGTGCAGAATTCCGCGCTTCCAGCAAGAATTGAGATTTTCGTCATCGGCTCATCAGCCCGCATCACAGCCAATCAAATGGGAAGGCCCAGACAGCGGTGAAGGGAGCGAAGAAAATACTTACCAAGGCCAAGGAGACCAACAAGGATCCCTACATAACGCCACTGAAGCGAAGAAATACACCATCTACCGAGATCGGAGTACGTTCGGTGCAGCTACTATTCAGACGCAGAACAAAGAAGCTGCATCTGGCCGGTATAATGCGACTACAGCCTGGGATGGCACCGGAAGCTTCTGTGCCCAAACGACTGCGAAAGCAAATGTTAAAATGTGCTAATATCCTGGATCGCGATGTCTCCCACGCTTGGCTGTGGGAAAAATATTGATGCTACCAATACCAGATTCGGGAGAACGTTGGCGATTTGGTGTGATTGCGGGTCGCAGAGGTGAAAATAGCCACGATATCAGGATAGGACGCAATCTAATTAGAGAGAATCTGGTGCAAATTAGGAGAACATGTAAAGGACGGACTTTGCAAAGCGGGGATAAGCAGCTGCAACAAGAAAGGAGGCTGAAACCTCAGCTTAAGGCAGCAAGCGTACGCGCAGCAGAAAACCGTACGGATTTATTGCAACAACATATAAGAAATCAAAATGAAGGTTGTGAAAGTGACGAAAAGCTGGCTGGAAATAAATTGCCTGCTTCGGTGAAGTCGATCAGGCGATCTAGGAACTGACGAGTGAGTTTCTAAATACTCAGCTAAATGTAGTTCACCTCAGATTTGGGAATAGAGTGTTCGTGAGTGAAGCCGGTGCGAGTACTTTCTGTGGACAAATTTGGGTGAACCAGGCACACAACGGAGTACTTAGTGGGCCTAAAACCTTTATTATGGTAAACAGCAGAACTAGTAAATGCATTGCTGCACGCAAGGACAGGGTGGCGTAATTATAGAACATCACCAAGGCCAGATAATTCAGATGACAACCAAGGGGTTAACATCAGGCCATCTTCCAATTTTTCTTTTCCCTACACTAGAACTCAACCATATCCCTTTTAATGCCAAGACCGCATTGCAGTATCTAATGTATCCACGCAAAACTGTTCCCGAGAGTCGACAGCCTTAGCCAAAATGCACTAGGGGCATCAGTAAGACAACTGGCAAAACCTTTGGTCTAGTTCTTTCAGCCTTGCTTAGACCAGAGGCGGATTTCTGCACTGTGGAATCTTGGAATAATACCGATTCACAAAGACGAAAGCAAAACGGAGCCCTAAAACTCCCACCCAATGTCTCTTCTCCCCATATTGTCCAGGATAGTGCAATCCATCTTTGCCCAGGAGTTGGTGTGTAATCTAAACAATGTAACAGTAACGCTCCCGAGCAACACAGCACTCGTTGACAGCGACCGAGCAAAACGAATTTATTAATCGCAAGGCGAATCTGGACCGATTCAGCTGAAGCTGGTGAGGCCGTTGATGTGATCTACTTAGATTTGTTGAAGGCGCTCGATCGTGTAGATTATCGGATTCTCCTTTCCAAGCTCCAACATCACTGAAGCGGTGACCCTCTCTTCAGCTGGATAGCCAACTCTCTCATGCATCGTCAATTAGTTGCCAGTGTCCTGAGTCCCTCAACTGATCCCATACCAGTCGTGTCGTTTTGCCCCAGGATTCCACGATAGTTATTTGTTACGCATAAATGACTTTACACGGAGGAGCGTTTCACATTTTCTGTTGTATTTGGATGGTATCAAGCTTTGGTTAATCTTTTCAGACGAATACCCATATGAGTTTAATTTTATGTGACTTTGGTATGGTAGATGAGTGGCCAACCGTAAATATTTTGCAGTTCAAAGCAGACACACTTAAGGTATTCTCTACATGACACCAGAGTAACCAATTGTTATAAGCCAAGAACACAAGTACTGCAGCAATCATCCATTGCACGCTCCCTTGGCGTGCCTACTCACTTGAAATGAAACTCAATCTACAACCGGCACTGAGGCGTGCAAAAGTAATCGTACAACCATATTCTTCCGGTGAATTCCATATCAACGTCCTGGAATCACAAGCTACCCCTGGGGGAAAGTTCAAGGAGGATCTACAAGTTGATTTTTCATTGTATCGTCACATGAACACCTACTAGATTCAGCGAGATGGGCCGCCTGTATCAAAGATGAATACATGATCTGGAGGATGAGCGCTTAAGTCCCTTAGTGCCGCGACATTCAACTAGACTTACTATCGGGTACACATTTTGCAGAATATTCCGTGGGAATAACCGCACAGCGAACAGTGCTATACGTATGAGCCAGACTAAGTGAGATATGTAAGCGGTCCTACCTAGAGGACAAGGCACCTGCTAACACCTGCCATACTTTCGTCAATCAGTTTAAAACCGGTTGTGGGAGCATTTAAAACTAAGACCATCCACCCGAGAAACATGGCTTATATTTTATGAAGATGGATTATATCACTCTACCCAACAACTTCCGTTGATTCAGTATTGGTTCATCTGGATGGTGAATCCCTATCCATCCCTATCCATGTTGAATGTGGAATGCCACAAGGACTGGTATTAGACCCAAGGTTGTTCTTGTTCTATGGCGTCGAGGTAACAAGCCTCACGACCAGGAACTGTTAGCTTGATGCCCGTGATATTAAGTTGTGGAGGGTGATTCATGCAACAGCTGACATCAGGCAACTTCAAACTCATCTGCATAGTGTTAGAGCTTGAACAGCACAAAATGCAATTCGGTTTATTGTGGAAAACTGCAGGGTTCTGCACTTACGGCCCCAGATAGTCTGCTCCAACAAACTCGGCAAGCAGGATTTTCAAACGTCTTCTGGCGAAAGGTGTCTATAATTCTTGGTTTGTTCTAAGCTTAGATTTTCGACTCAGGCTGGAAAGGCATCAAGTGCTGTCATCCAATGAACAATCTTCATGAGCAGTGAATTTGGATGATTCGACCCGTCAATCTTTAACAGCTTGGCTACCCATACATAAACCCATTTGTTGAATGCGCATTACAGATCTGAAATTCAGGCTAGAGGGCAAGCTCACCGACTTGGAGAAAAATTCAACGCCAGGCAACCTGAATGTCAAACACTTGTATCGTTTGTCATTTTAACGAAGGATACGAGTGCTCCGTCTCTCCAAAGAACGATACCAAAGACTGCTTGGCTACCTAAATTTGGCCTAAGTGATATGTGAGATCCCAACCACGTAAACCATCGTTGGCTATAGATTATTCGCAACAGTGAGCTAGAGGCCAAACTAAAAAATTGGCCGTGCAAGGCAGTATTTTATAATGCCGTAGGAATTCTTTTATTATACGGGGTTGCAAAGCGTGGAATGCTCTAGCGTAGTCTGTCATCCGTGCTCTAATGCAGGTTGAGTTCATTGCCTGCGTTTACAATGCTCTCATTTCACGTCAGCATCTCATATTACTCCATTACCCACGGATAAACACGAGTGCCTATTAAATATTTTCTGGGCGATCAACACTACTTTACGATTTATCTTTTGCACCTCCACCACCTTTTCACAAGAAGGCGACAGAATGCTTAACAGTGCCTCATTTTTCGTTATTATTTACGGAATAACAGTCGATTTGTTTTTTTAAACTGTACTTCAGTGAGTAAACTGGTGTGAAAACATTTTTGCTGAAAATCATACTGAGCATGTTACGCTATAGCATTTTGCCAGTACAAACAATTACCACATTGCATAAATAGTTGAGGTCGATGAACTGATAACGATACACTATTAATTATACAAAAAGATTTAAAGAAAAATATACCTAGCATAGCTTCGTGGAAACACTATTCCACGACAGTTCTCCATAGCTTGATCACCATACATCTCTTTATTAATTCCTTTTCTCTGTAGCACCAGAAATTTACGAGTTTGCTATCAAATTGTAACGTACTCAGTGTAACCGTAAAACGTAAGTACGGTCACGGAGTAGGGTCAATAAATTAATTTCCTTTACTCACATAAAAAATCACTTTATCCCTAATGACTGATTTATGAAAAATATCATACTGTGTGGCTTTTAATATACGTGTAGCGTTAAATATCTAACATCAACACTAAAAGCAGTTATTAAGCCTACTGATGATAGAAGTTTCTAAAGCGCATACCGCCAATCAGTAACATTCGCGATACAATGAAATTTGTGGTATTGCATACCAAAATGTTATATTACTGCTTGTATCTAACCAGACCGTCGAGGCAGTAGTGCAGTTGTCCCTCTTATGCTGTTATTTGGCATGAAATTTAAGGTTACACCTGGTAGCCTGTCAGTTATTTTACTGTGTTCGATCTTGTAGGTATATTTTTTATCTTCTAGACATTTGTGACGGTGCTTATTGGCATTGTCAATTTAGTTTCGTTATGAAAAATCTTGTGGTAATCACTTAGCGCAGAAACATATTGAGGGTGAATGAGCTATTGACTTGGCTTAGCTGGCACAAGTCGTCTTAATAATGTGGTTTTCGGCTTAGACACTTAAAACTTTTATCTTATTGCTCTTGACAGTATAAAGCGTTAACATGATTGCGTCTATTACAAGGCCTTCATTCCATAGGTTATGAACAAAAGATTTGTCCTTAAATTAGTGTTATTTGGTATACTTTTAGCGCCCAGATCTATCCCTGTTTCAATGTTACCCTATTCCTACCAACATTAATGGAAAATGCAGTAATAACGGAAGTAAAGATGATGATTAATTTACTGTACAACATGCTTTTGCCGTTAATATGCATACCGTGTTAATCACTAAATGGGTACGGCGAAGAAAAGCGTATGAGTTTCAGCATTTGTTGAAAACGTTAAAAAGAAGTCGATTGATTTCGTTTCTTAATGAATAATAATTCATACTGCTTAAGAAGCATTGCTTTACAAGCCCAGTTGGGTAGTCTGATGGGTTATCAAAGACGTCAATGTAGAAAGTCATTTAGTTTTGCTACTGTCCAAAGACTGGACAGCGTGGATACTGGTAACATAATACTGGTATGCACCAGCTGTATCCTACGGTCATTCCCTATACTTTAACTTTAAGTTCGCGTTTGGTCCAGTGGTCTGAGAGCACAGTTTAAAACTGCCTTGTCAATGGAGGACGCGCCGAGCTATATCCTAGTCAAATGTCAGTAATGCATGTCCGAGGCCGTCTTCCATGACTCAGTGGCCCAAGCTGCTGGCATCCGGAAGTCATGGGGTCGGAACACGTCAGGGGTCCGCAAAGGCGCACAACTAACGGGACCAAGATGATCGAAGCAGCTATCTGGCGCTTTTCCAGACGTGCCGAAGCCTGTTGACTGAGAGGGACTGCGACGATATATCACTGAAATTATACTAAAATGCATACTACTCAATACTGAAGCGCAAGTGGAAACAAACACGAAAGATGCAATTCCTTTAGATTACCTAACATGAAGCCTTAAAGTCATTGTATTCATTCGCTGTTTTCGTTTGCAAGCAACCATTGCCATCCTTCAGTAGCAGTACGCTTTTCCCCAGAGTGAGACATTCCATCGAGTCACTCTCCTCAATGCAACTCGAAAGGCCTGATGAAAAACTTCCCATTAAGGCAGGTTATCAGAAACTCTAAGTTCATTTGAACTGATGCTTTCGGATATGAGTTTCTTATACGAGTGTAGTAAATTGTCGTGTTGAACTTTCCCGATTAATAGTGTCTAACATCTTTGTTTCATGTCAACACATGATACGTTCCTCAAGCCTATATTTTCATGTCCGAGCGACATGCGACCCCTGGGTTAACAGACTTCTGACTACAACCCAAAATGTTTACGTTGTTCTGTAATTTCCTTGATGAAACCCTGCCTCATTTCCCTGCCTTCTGGGATCGTGGCTAGTTGCCTAAGTAGTTCGCCATTCAGGTAATTCGTTCGTTATAGTTCTGTTGATGTTACTCTATGCACTAAACCTCGGTGGTGAGTTATTTCTTAAAGGCATCATCATCAATACGCCAGTACCCAGAACCGACACTTCGTTCCCGCGTAACCACCAGCAGTCGCCCATGCACTAAGGATACCGCAAGTGTCGCCTAGACTCCCACGCAGGTTTGAACCCGCGCCCTCGGATTACAACTCAGGTTTCTGATTCTTAGGGGCACAGGTCAGCGAATTGTATCATATTGGTGTGATATTGTTGGTTTGTATATTTGCATTATTTTCTGCACACCTACCAAATGTGTAAGGGCCTTGATCTATACTACTGTCCGGCAAGCACCTACGACTTAGAAAAGAACGTAGTACAGTTCATTGCTTGAAGGAAGATTTAGTGAGGCGCACCTGCTCAGCAAGCTAGAGTACCTGAACTCTTGTTGGCCGCTATGTAATCAATAATTATGAGGCATGTTAACTCACGATATTCGCACAAAATATTTCTCACCTCCGAGAGCTGGATTGGTTACGTGTACAAAAGGTGGCATGCGCTGAGACAGGAAAGCAACATACGATTGCGTGATGCAGAGCTTTAATTGAACGATGGACACAATCATGATTATCAGTGGGTAAGAGCAGCCCCCAATTTCTGTTAGCCTCCTTGTCAACATCCTAACTGTTCTGAAGCGAGTAAGAGGTTAACATGAAAAGCCCACATTTTGAGACGGAGAAAACAGTTTACTCAATATTTTCATCGGATAAGTTCAAGCTCTTGGATTTAAATTATGCTGCTCACAGTGGAATCCGTTCTCTTCACTTCCTCTTAGCATCGCGGTAGACTAAAGTCGCTACGTTGCGCCTAGAAGCGTCTAACCGTCAAAGGTTGGATTTAGAGATGTAGGTACGCGCTTTTCATCTTACATTAGGTGATTGTGATCACTTACAGGCAAATCCAAAAAATGGATATTACCATTGGATAGTATTAATCGTATTCGACATGCACTGCGCATTGCACCCTTCCGCCGAATTGCATATCCTGAACTTTTCGTTTTAGCTATTTAGAACATTTTGTCTTAATACCTGATGATGTATAATTTTTGCGTTGTTTTACACTTATTAACAATTTCTTCAACGGGAACAGCGTCTCGTCGGGAATGCAAACAGACCACACTCTAATCATCCGAATGGAAAGCCAAGTACACGCTCATTTGCTGATCGTAGAGACCGAGTAAGTCATTGCCTCCGAGACGGATAGTCAGGTTGTAATAAAGAAACCTAGATGAAAGTGCAAAGGCTGACCGCTGCGACTCAGTGGTTTCAGCTGACGTCCCGAAGGCCCGGGATTCAAGAACACAAAAGTTCGAAAGGAGTCCTAAGATACAGAATTTCAGGCGAGCAACAGCTATTATCCATCTGACATGTGAACCTGCTACAGGGCCTCTAGCCAACTCGAGTACGCGGCAACACGTCGTTAGCTTGCTAGGCCTGAAGTCATCACATACGACTGCTGAGATGGATTAACTCCCGTACACTGAGACGACGGCGATCCGTACCTTGAGGTTTGGCTCCATCCGTTCAATAAAACTTAGTTTATCACATTGATCAATTACCGCTGTGTTTCGCCAGTGACCATTAAGTGTAGATCTCCCATTGTTTAACCCAAGATAAAGACAAGTACAAGTTTACATGGAGTCCGGAATGCGGGTTTCCGTAGACTAATTCATCACAACCAATGTATACTTAGATCGGTTAACCTTAGGTCCGAATAGAATGCAATGTTTTCGACCAGAAGCAGGATATATGTTGATACCTTTTTGAAAATAATAGACCGAGCTCTGAATAATTTGCATTCTTTTAAAAGATAACGAACATCCTGGTGTGCAGAAAATATTTTTGAGTGCCCGGTCCATCATGAAGCGATTGCCCCGACACTGATGCCTGTGCTGTGGTGGTGGCATTTGATCCAAGGAGTCTACTCCCACCCCACTGAACACATGTGATGTTAGATATGAATTCGACGGCTGAATATACAAACATTATCAGCATAAGTTGAGGGAAATCATCCAGAAACGCTTAACACTTTCTATCTTTTAGCATGCTTTCTGTACGAGCTGAACTAGTTTTTCGTATAGCTGATATTCAGCTTGCAATATTTAAAGTTTCTGAGCAATAAACTTTTTCACAATCTAGTTCCTGAGTCTGTCAAAGCGTCTAGCACACAATGTCTGAATCCGCCTTTATGCTTTGAGGAAAGCACTCAAAAACTAGTATCAAATTCAACACGCATCGAATATGAGATGAAAATGTTCAAACCCCGTAAATTATGCTGTCAATTATGACAGCAGACTGATGTAATCACCGAGACGTTCTTAGGAGAATTACTATGAGTCCACCTGAATCGGAGTTCGGAACCAACCTTTTCGATGTGTTGTCTTTCCTCCCTGGTGAACACACGGGATGAATTGAAATGTAAATAGTGCAGTGCTCCGTAAATTCTTCGTTTAGTTGCCGATATAAAAACAACGCACGAGGTCACGGTCTTCCACATCATGATCAGTTAAATGGAAAGAGATTTCAGCGGCATTTCATTCGCTTATGCCATGTCCACTTTTAGTCAATGACTTCTGAGGTTTGTGTTATGATGGGGTTCCAGTAGATGGCAGCAACTGTGGTGAGGGGCTATTAGGATGGACTAAATAAAGTGTACTTTTGGATTTAAACAAATTCCTTGTGACGACTATTCAATACAATTCCGAAGATTCGCTGACTCCGGATGTATTCAATGCATCTTGACAGACAAATGATTAGGCTAACTGCTCAAGTTTATCTGGTTACTTAGGCAACCAGACATGCTCTTGTTTCTTCATACGTAGTACCGTGTGTGGCAGTTGTTGAAAATTATGGATAAATTGCTTCAGATGTATCACGCATCATCCATGTGCCTCAATTAAGACAACGCAGATGTCACCAACCTCAGTTTTGTCGACTTCCATTGGCCGACGCAGACGTGATCAGACAGCTAGCGTGATTCGACCCCCAAACACTTTTGATGAACACGGTTTATAACGAGGCAAGATAGTAGTACCCAGGTGATTGAGCCCAATGGAGCACATGTGTACATTGTTATCCCGCGTGTATGGGCATAGGGAACAACCAATTGAAACGGTATGAAGTACAGTTTCGTTGAAACCTGACAGACTACAAAGCGGATTGTCAAGGTGAATGGCTACGCAGAAAAGGTACTAGGACCGCAATCCTTGGGTATTTTCTTGAGCCGATATTGGGAGAAGAAGAATGGCTATTCCTAACGCTTAGGATTCTAGAGCATGGAGGAACGTTATGGCTAGCGCATTGTCACGCAGGGGCGTAGAAAGTCAGTGTTATAGTGGTATACGCAGACTGGACCGAATGAGGTTGAGACGACACCAATGAAAGGGATGAGGATCTGAAAAGCAGAATTACAGCGGTGGCTAAGGAGATAACAACGTGGTGGGACAATGCACGGAGTGTTTGCAAAAGCACATACCAGAAGGCAGGAAAATGGGTACTTGTGGTAGTAGAGTCCTACCAGCATAAACGGTTACATTCATGAGACGTTTTGCAGCTACGCCAGACGTGTTTTATCTGGTTGATGGTTTTGAAACAAATAGTCTTATCAAATTAAACCCTTCAAGGCAATTTGAATAATGCTATATCCAGTCAGTACAGTATTACTAAAACAGCTGGGAGTGTGACCATCAAAAATCATTAGGTAATTCGTGAAAATTCACAGTTTCCAATTCTCGCTGAAGTCCAGAAGGAGGTTAAGGAATATTAGTTGATTGTTTATGCTAGTTATTTAGAAGAAATCCATAGAGAAATGAAAGAATTGATTGACATGTAAATCACGATATGGATTTTCAACCCATTTGATGTACATTCCGGCAATGTTGTTTGAAAGCCGTGAAAGCCTCATACCGCTACAATGTAACCCATTACAATATCCGAATTTACACAGTATAAAAGGGATTTGAGATAATATCTGCATTCTCTAGCAGATATCCAAGCATTTTGGAAAATTCTGCAATTTAGTTCCTTTATTTGACGTCAGCATACATATTTGAATTTGGGTTATGCAGAGTTCTTTTCGCAATAAATATCAGTAAATATTTTTCACCACAGCAGGAGGGAACTTGCGACTCTCTCTGCCAAGTCTTGAGCAGGAATGAGCAAAACTACTTAAATGCTTGACACAATATTCTGAGCTGTTAATATAACTCCATAATCCACATGACTTACGGTTTGAAAGGAATAAAAAGAATAATAATAAGGATAATAATTGCTAGAAAATGCTAAGGCAAATCAGTACTACTTCATCTGGTTTGACGAAGCTCTTGTCTCAAGGACGACATGTTGTCATAGTTCATTCCTAAAGAAAAATTATTTGTGTTTTAAAAGTTGGGAAATTAGGAAATCCCAGTCGTTTTAACGTTCATTCCATGATATCGAAGGCCATTTTATTCAATTATGGTGACTTTTGTCTAATTAGAATTAGTGGTTTACTGCTCCTACACAATGGCTTTTATTTGGAGGCTGTGAAGTTTCAAACATGGATTTTATATTTGAAGGAGCAGTGATAGAGTCATTTAAAATGAACACAGGGTAGCGAATAATGATTTTATGAACAGTGGAATTCACAGACTAAGTCTGTCTTGTTTTTTGAAGAGTTAAAATTGTTGTGATCACGGGGCCGTGCGAATTGTAATATTCAAATGAGAACATGCTTCGTTTAAATTTTTTCCTATAAGTCTGAAAATTTGTGAATAAGAATGCAGTTAGGTTGTGTATACAAAGTAAATGTCGTCTGCCCGACTGACAAATTGTCAATAAATCAGAATATCTATGCCCTACACAGCGCTACTTTTTTCGCCTTCGCCGTAAACCCAGAGGAGGCCCGAATTAAGCGTGCGCCTTCAACCTCCATGTTGCGCTAGCATGTTAGCATATTTGGCTTGAATAAACGGTAGAGTTATAGCTAGCTACATTTTGGACATCGTGGTGGTCATAGCCTCGAAGGAACAACATTCAAACAAAATGAACTTCATGTGAGCCGAAGTTTTCAAACTGCTCCTACGGGATTGTCATGGCGTTTTATGTCAAAATTTTATGCACATCCATTATAAAGCAAGGACTGTAGACAACTGTCTCAAAAGAGTGCAAAATCCATGAAATATGATCAGTTTAGTTCGTACTGTTTGGAAGTGGCGAGTTTTATATGTTTTTTAAATCGCCGCTCTATCGTAAACACTTATTTGAGTAGAATATTTACACCATCCGGAAAATAATCTGAGAATAATTAAATATGCAACGGAAAATATTTTGATGTAAACGTAATAATAATGGAGGTTCACATACTCTAGATACGTCCAGCAGGCATTTAGAATATTGTTATGGTAGCATTTGCTTTCCGTGGTATCGGAACCAATTTTACCAAGAAAGCTGAGTTGTTAGGAAAAGGCCATGGATCAACTGCTGCGTTTCGTCAAAGATTGTTGATTGTGAAACGTGCACTTCTTTTGAAGTCGTCAGTCAAGTGCTACATGAGCTGATCGCAGCGAGGAAAGAGTCGTCTATAGTAGTTGTCCAATTCAGCAATTTGACGGCGTTACTTGAAAGCATAATTTGCTGAATTTATCCGGAAGAACTTCGGTACCTGGCAGAAAAAATAGGTGGCTAAGTGATCCTGCTTTTGCTTTGTCAGTTATACAATTAGTCGAGTTGACTGTGACACTGCGTTTGGTCAAACGGTGGAAGAGAGAACGGAGATAGTAGGTGTTCTCTTCCCATGAGCCCGTTAATATAAAATCATAGGTGTATAAATAAGCAGAATTTAGAAATAGGTTGGCATAGTGGATAAAACGCTGGAAGGTTTGTGCTACGTTGCACCGTTGCAAGGCCATTCTTAACAAGTTGGACAAGTCGAAAGATGTGATATCATCTTTCCTAGGGATGTCTCCACCTACATATATCTGGTGATAGGGGTCAGCCACATCCATTTTACTGAAGATCGTCTTGCCTGAGAAGCATGCGGTGAGGCCTTACATGTGATTGATGGGGTACCTGTCTGTGACGGTTAGCTTTTCGAATGCGCGTTAGTCATCGCAAGGGCTTCAGGCACCATGTTTCTCAGGAATCATCTGCAGTTGAGTGGAAGAAGTGCTGTCGGATTTGCGGATTATCCCAAGTGAGTGCATGCACCCAAACTCCACCCTTGCTACCTTAACATTCTGTGGTGAAAGTCTGCATGGGCGGCATGAGACGGGCTGGCTATTTGTCCAAGTGTGTTGTGTGACTTGATATGCCACGCGCAGAGCTGTGTTCATTGTCTGAACAAGCTTGGAGTACTTGGAGGAAAAGTTGGCGTTGTCTGGTGATTGGGGCAGAATGGGGTGATGGATGCGATATCGGTGTTGATATTACTTACACTGATTTTCGTGGCAGTGTCGGCTATCATCTGGGGTTTCTCATCAACTAACAAGTAGAAATGCCCGAGAAAGTCTATGCTGCTGATATCGAAGGAGACTGTAGCAGCGGTGAATACTCAGTTGAACGTGCGTTGTAGGTCAACGGTATGCGACCGATGACCGTAGATGCCCGTTCGCGTGCGCTTGGCGGCACTTAAAATTATCGAAAATGTAGTGGTTGGCTTTCCTGAAACAATGGGGTGACGCTGACTTCTGCCACAGAATGTACTAAGAACTGGGTTTCAGAATTATATTACCTAATGTATATGAGACGACTTTGGGCTACGCCGAAACTGTTATTCTCATTATAGGCCGACCTTTAAGTTTCCCTGCTTTGATGCGTGAAACTGTGTATTTGCCTGCAGTTAAGGACATGTTATTTATCAAAGCGCAAGTGGTAAAACATAAAAGTGAAACGTTTGGTCTCGTGCCGCGGGACGATGTGATGGGGCAGCCGCTGTGATACGGTTTACGATGAGTTTCTCGACTTGGCCTTGTAACAACTTTATTTGCGATAATAAAGCCTCTATGTCTTAGGGCTCATAAGGCGCGAGGGCTATGGCGGTGCTAAGTGTAGTGCGTGCCATAGGGTCGTTGATTTGTTGATGTCGTTCGATGACACCATCTGCTAATGCTACAACTGCTGACAGTAATACGGCGTATGCCACTTTGGGGAAGGCCTGTGTGCTTTTCGGGATTCGTTGGATCTACATTTCGCGGAGATTTCCCGCTTAGTTGCTGAAGGTGCCTAGAATCTGCGGCAGCTTTCACAACCAAGCTAAATATATACTGTTCCCTTGTTCAGATCCCTAAACAGCTGCTGCCATCGGAACCTTTTGGTGGGCTTGCTTCATTAGATGATCACCAGCGTCAGATTCTTATACTTGCATCTTGAATAAGCCGAGATATTGTTTAATGATATTCAGCACAATGAGAAAGAAGTTCTCCAATTAGGAATATTGGCTTACAATTATTCAAAAGTATATAAATGGTCATTCTCCGAAATGTATTAAATATAAATCTGCGGTATGCATGTGGTTAGCTTGTCATCAAAACCATTTAGCATGGGAACTGAAGAAGGTATACATCAGGTGAGAAAACAAAATGATAGCAAGTAATAAATCAAAACTTCACTGAAACGAGCTCACCAGAATGATATTTTCAAATGACGAGCGGCATGCTTTACTTCGGTGCCTAAACTAGTTGGGTGAATAATAGTCGGAAACAATGACACGTAAGAGACATGTCAAATGCGGAACGATAGAAAAGATGAAGGCAGGTGGACCAACGTATATTTACAGGATAAGTGCAATAGGAAGCGAAGCATCATTGACTAAGTACCATGCGACACGAAACTTACGAAAGCACTGTATGAAAACGAATATACAGTCAGTAAAAAAATGGACTTCGGCACTTTCAAACAACAATAAATTCAAATATTGCACAATACTGAGAGTTTGTATTTAAATGCATTACAGTTTGTGGATAATTCAGTAGTAAGAGCAATACTGCTCAAAAGTGTTGTATTGACACTGACGTCTTCATCCCACGTCTGCAAGCAAAAGTCCAAAGACGAGCCAGAAGGAGACTTGTGTACAAGGATTCATATTTGCTTTTATAGTTATGAAGGCAAAAGGAAGGGAAGCTACTAAAATACAATTGAGCCAACCAACAGAAGCAAAACGTCAAATGCGACAGCAAATAAGCAACCGTGTACTCAAGAGCCAATCGCATATGTCCTTAAAAATAGCATCATGGGACCTCAAACATAAAACGAACATCCATTTATAGTGACGGGCACTGGCTAATCAGAATAACGAAATATAGAGTTTAAAAATGCTACCCCGATGTATATCTTACGACAATTAATTGAACGATAAGGACACCGTAGTGCGCGAAAATTGCCACTAAGAAATATCGAAAAATCCCGAGTGGACGCATGCGCGATTAGCACGCCTGTTCGTTCAAGGTCATCCACAGCCCTCGGCAATAGGTAAGAAGAGACACTGAGCCGTGGACGTTGAATCTGCCTTATAAACCTCGGAGGGGAGGAGTCCACCTTATATACGAGTGTGTTTCATGGCTGGTAAAAGTGAAGAAAGAAAATGTGCTGGAGGCATACTAGCCGGATGTAAGGCGAGTCCGAATTATTCTCGTGATCCCTCATAAGTGCTTCTCCTAACCCGAGAAGAACTGTTAATGACACCGTAAGCAATACGACACCTAGAGTGCAGGATATCAACAGCTGTCCCAATATCACATGTAGTTCACATTTGACTAATGCGGTTCCCAGTTCGATCGGAGTAACTACACGCAAGGCTACTTCGAAACTACCGACTGTGGGCGTAGATAAAGAGCAAGCCGGTAAGAGCAAAAGTTGGGTTACGGTTGCCATCAATTAAAATTAACATCCCCAACTGGATCGGAAACTAAGGAGCGTAGCGGAGTTTTTCTAGTGCAAGCACCACCGGTTTCTTACGGCAAATCTCCGAGTACTTCAAGCACTAACCGCGACATATCAAAAGATGTAAAGAGACAACTACTTGTACTGTGCGCACTGTGCTCCAATATCCCAGAATCAAAGTCGACATCGATATTAGTCAGGCAGTTGAATGATCTCAGCCAGTGGGATATTATTAGTAACCCAATCGGAGTTGTACTGAAACCTTTACACGTAGTGCGTGTTACACGACACCAAAATTCTAAACATTTCGGAGAGTCAAGACTTCTGCTTGTTTTGCTGTACTCTATCACTGAAGTAGAATCAGTACTACTGTCAACATATAGTCTCAGAAATGAACGCTGCTCCATCCGTATATTTCCAGACATCCCATGGGACGAGCGTTATCTAGTTAACCGCACATTAGAGGAGTAGCGGAAGGAACCCTCAATCACAACCATATTTCTTCACGTGGTTCCTAAAACTGAAGCGGGTGATGAGCATAAAATAACAACACATGATAAAGAACAGCGGTGTTATGTTCGTGAAACACTCTGCTTGGATGTTGCGGTAGCGAAATCCGTGTCACGACTTCGTACCACACCGAACTACAAAGGAAGTGGACTGAGTGTTGAAGCTGCTCCTTCAGTCAAAACATATGGTAGCACGGAGGTTAAAAAGCTGGTACAGATTCCATTGCAAGCTACCATATGAGGTTCGACTAAAGACGATCAGCAATATGCCTCCTAGAGATGAAATGCCACTCAATAAACCAAGCGCGATGGGATCTGTAAAAGAACAATGCCACAGTAATGTGTAGGATGAGCCCATACAACCTGTATAATATGATATTGACCAGACACCTTACACTGCAAGTAGAAGATTAGATACAGGACTGACTACACGAACGATGAATATAACGTTAAACCCTTCACCAAGTACACATCGATAAAGCGATTAGTCGCCGGCCACTCACTGGTCGGCGAAACTCCATGTATTAGTTGCACAACCTATAGAACATTGCTTAACTCTAAGAAACTTTCATGTATGTATGCTAACGCCCAAGGGCTCCTCAGTAAAATTACCGACCTTCGACTACATCAGGTTTCAGTTACTTGGGATATAATTTCTATTACTGAAACTTGGTTAAACCAAGAGCTGACTGATGCTGAGGTTGAGATAGCCGGAATATCACTCATCCGGAACGATCACTCAAGCAGAGGATGTTGGGTCCTACTCCACTACTGCAGCGGTCTGCAGTGTGCAATAGTAGACGATCCGGAAACACACGTTACCGACTCTCTGCGGTGCCATCTCCAACTAAGACACAACGACGCATGTCTCATAGCTACCTTTTACCACCCCCAATACCCACTCCGGAAATGGAATGCTGCTTGATCCTTGGCCTAAACAGAGTAACACGCACTAAGTACAGCCACATTCTCATCTCCGGGACTTCAATCTACACAGTATTGGTGTTTCAGCATTGCCCAGTGAACAGTTCAAAGAAACTTGCACGAACTGTTCGCTAATATTTATTTGTACAATCATGTCACCACTCCCATTACATCCAGTAAACAAACAAACCGTCCATATTGGAAATTGTGCTCACAAATGAAGAGCTCATGATTGACAAGTTATTGGTGGATGGTCCATTAGGTTTCACTGAGCATGTAGCAATAACTTTTAACTATGTGTATTATTCAGAGTATCCATCTGAACACTCGGAACTAACTCATGCACTCACACGTTACCACGTATTGAAAGAAATCGGCGACGCAGCTGCTTTGGAATCTCAAACAAAAATCCCCTTGACAACATTTGGGCAGAGTTCGTTAATAGACCCAGCAACATCGTCAACAGCGCATCAGAGACCAAGCCCCTTCATCACGCGAAAATGCCTTCAATTCTAAGGAGCAGGACTCGAAGATGCCTGGCGATAAGTGATGCAGCATGGCTTGCTTACAAGATTAAGTCCGACTCAGAGACTTGGGGAAATTTCATGACCCATCGCAACCATTTTACTGCACTTGTCCGTGAGGAAAAAATAACTTGCCAACAATGCATACACAAAAATGCATGCCAAACAACAAACTTCTATATAGGCATGTAAATAAGCTTCGTAAATTGAAGCATGGAATCCCTCCACTTTTCACAGCAGGCGATAGAATACTTAGTGCCGAAGAAGCAGCTAATGCCCTGCGGCTACAATACGCCCCAATTTTTTAACTCGCAACCTCTGCCTGTCCCATAATATCAAGCACACTACTGACACCATATTTTAGAAATGTAATTTTCAACCCATCACTTGTTCTAAGGAAGTTACTCTCACTGCGTGAGCATAGTACCCTGGGGGCAGACAACATCCCCGCGAAGGCACTAAAGGCTGTGCCCAACACATGGTAGAACAACTTTTGCATTTTTCCAAAGGTGCTTTGATGAAAAACAAGTCCCCACTATGTGGAGGTGTGGCATTATAACCCCTATTTTTAAAGGCGGTAGCCGTTCCGATCCTGCAAACTATCCTCCAGTGACTCTCCTCACTATGCTCGCGAATGTGCTGGAAGCGATCGCCGCTGAGGCTTTAATGGACTACCTGAAGAAATGCAACATTTTCGTACCGGAACAGCATGGCTTCCATCAACACCAGTCATGCACCACCAACGTACGTACTGCACGAGGTAGTTGGACAGAAATGGCCGATGATGGGGTCGGGGTCGACGTCATAATTCTGGACTTCTCCAAAGCTTTCGACCACCATGATCACCGCATCCTACTTCAAAGTCTACGAAGTTAAGGAATCAAAGATCCTTTACTTGGCTGGATTGGCAGTTTCTTTCACCAACGGAAGCTTCAAGGACGTGATAGAGGATCACTCTCTATCCCAATTGAGAAGGAATGTGGTGTCTTACAATGCTCAGTGCTGGGGCGGCGCTTATTCCTAGTTTTTCAACGACCTAACATCAGTTATCTCCTCAAATTTTCTGCTTTTTGCCGATGACGTCAAGATATGGTGGTCGAGTAGTGATAAACCAGACAACGATCTGCTCCAACATGATATAGATTGTATTACCGAATGGTCAAATAGGAAAAAGCTTCAATTGAACATAGCTAAGTGCAAAGTGCTATCTCAGCGTCACCTGCTGGTGAGCGCCTACAAGATTTGAGACCACACCTTGGCGAAAGTTTCTAAGGAGCCTGACCTGGGTGTGTTGGTGCAGGAAGTTCTCGGGTGCTTCAAACAAGCCGAGAAGGCAACAAGAACCGGAAACAACACTTCGGTCTTCTTCGCAAAGCCTTCGGTCGGTTTGAACCTTCAATCTTTCCCAAATGCTTAACGCCTACGTGCCAACACCCGTGGAATATGCTATTCACACGTGGCAACCGTGGCGGAAACAGGATCTCGTTGCTCTGGAGACTCCCCAACTAAGCGCTACCAGAAACGTTAGGTGCCTCTTTCATCTGCCGTATCAGCTCAGACTGAAATCTCTAAGAATTTACGGCAGTCGATATCGGCTTTTGCGGGGAATCTCATAATGGTTTACCAGATTCTGAAGAACCCAAACCACATTTGCCGTCCGCTCCTGGAATCGAATCACAACACTAAACTAAGAGGTCATCCTCTTAACTGACAATTCGGTATAGCCTGCTTGAATGCCGTAGAAATTTCCTTTCTCTCCGCGTGTGCCAGCCTTAGAACGCTCTCCATAAGTACGTTGCCTCAGCTCCAAATCTGGCGATATTTAAAAACCTGTTGACGACGCATTTTCTTACATTCCACTTTATGACTTGTTAGCCAGGGGCTACAAAGCGCAATTAGTGTCTTGCCAAAAGCCTAAGCAATGTATTTATGGATTTATACGTTAATAAGCGAACATCTCCGATATTCTACATAAGTCTAAGGTAAGTCCGCCACAACGCTTTTCACCTTATTATGCAAAAAATTTTCGCAATAATTTCCATCCCACGTGACTTGTTAATTATCCTATTTTACCTGTAATCATCCATTGTTCCATATACAGTTTTGCACTGATCCGCATTAAACAGAATTAGGTCTGCTTTGACCATTTAAATGCACGGTCCGGTTGCAAGGTCTTGTATATTCCATACAGCCAATCGCCTGCCATAATTTGTTGTCATCGAAAATGCAGGATAGTTGACTCCAGGATACGCGCGAGATCTTTGATTAAAAAACGACGATAAGCACGACCTCAACACCACCCCTGTGGAACTCCGCCATCCGCATGATTAGGACCGGAATTTTCTACTCGAACCAAAAAATGTACCTAACACTGAATGAGGAAATACCCGATCCATTCAAGAATAGGTATTCCCAGTCTGAACTTTCGCGGCTTTTGGATAATTATGCTGTGATCTAATCGGTCGAATGATGTAGGAAAGTCGAGATAGATGACACCAGTGCCGGTCCCACAATCATCTACTTTGACCCAAGTGCCACTCGCGATTATTAGATTGATGGTACATGACCGATGCTGACGGGATCCGTGTTGCTCCGCTGCTATAATGTTAGACCACTCAAGCTAGCCCAATACTGCCTCAGCTGGGATTGACTACATTTCCAATAAACGCGATTGTTGGCTGGCTCCAACATGCTAACGCCTGCAAAATTTTGTTTACATATCTCCTGAATTCACATACTGGGTATGTTATTCATCCAGTCTGAACAACGTTCGTAAAACTAGAAAAGGTTCACAGTTATACTGCGATCTAAGTCCGCCTCGAAAACGGAAATCCGGGTCTACAGATGGATTACGCACACTGCCACGTATGGTGACTCCGATGTACGTTCCTTTGCGGCCGCACTTTAACACCGCTCTCACTTTGCCCTCTGGGACCACACTAATTCTCCCCACACAATATTGTGCGTGCGCTCGTTTAAACCAGTTGGACAAGGTCTACTCAGTGCTTCCCAACTCTTGGATCTAACCTGCGTGGATTATACTCTTGCTCCATTTCCCCATTTTCGGCATATTCACTGCAGAAATCCACTTGTTTAGCTATATCAAACTGGTTTTTCGGAAAAGATTTTGGTCTCATTCAGAAGAAGAAGCTGAAGGTTCCCAAACTGCGTAGCAACCATCCCTACAAGTTGCAGCATGACATAGTTACAGCCTTTTTGCTCCGCTCATTAATTGAGCAGTTCTAGGGACGGTTATCAACGCTCCACCTGCATCGTCGCTTAAGGCATGCCGATTAAAACAAGCTGCCGCTTTGTGTGGGTGGGTGTGTTCAAATACGAGTCGATTGATCGCTGAACCCGACAGTCTGCGAGTTACCAACTCTATCCGCCCCAAACGCCTGACATTGGTGCGGTTAAGCAACTCTCAATTCGTGTGCATGTTCTAACCTATTCGTGCGTCACCCCTTTCGCAAAGAACACTCATTAAGGTGAGCGCTTAGATAGGCCTTGCTGCAAACTATAAGAGGACGACTAGCATTTACACTGGTTCAACGTCGCCTATGTTGCGCAGACAATTGCATAAAGTCCTTGAGATCAGTGTGACCTGTGCTAGCTGCATTTGATCGTACTGTCCGCAATGTGTAGGCAAATCTGTCCAAGAATTGAGACAGACAAACCAAGTTGCTGACACAGTTTGGTTTTTCCCAACATGCCAAGTCATGCCAATTGTCAACTGTTTATCTTTGCTCATGAAAAGTGCATTAGGATGACTTAGATTATCGTATATTTTGTACACGCTAAATCGATCCCACGGAGGTAAATAGGGCCAGGATAATGCCTCACCCAGCCAAAGTAAGCTCCACATCTAAGCCAAAGCAAAGAACTAGACACTCCAACCGCACTACGGCGTCTGTGCCTCTAAATCCACTGGGTCACCTCACTCCCATAACTGGATAAGCTTCAACCATGCCTGCTTCCACTTTTCCAAACATAGACGCTTAACTTGATGATCCAGCCATTGCACCGACAGCTCCGAGCCAGCGGGAATCAGGTGCAAATAACTGGCAGGTAATGTATGCATCGATTGCCTCTACAGGCACACCTAGAGCGACACACCGAGGACCATTTTCAGTACCTATCAAGTGTGGCGCAAAGCAGTTTTGAGCTTCAAATCCACTTGTGCCTTCTGAACAAATCGAATTGCCAAAAAAGTATAAAGTATACACTCGCTTGACAAAACTGTGCTGCGTTAACTCTCATGTGCACCATGGTTTCCGAATACAAATTAGGCACAATAAAAGGCAAGTTGCAAGACTGTCGCAACCAGTGTAGTTCCATCTGCGAGGCGATTGGTATTTGGTTGTGCCTGCAATGCTGCACCGTGAAGCACGTCACTTAATCGCAGGGTGGTCTGTTGAACCTCGACTTTTTCGAGTAACACTAAACTCAGCAGATGCGACGGACGTGGTCCTGCTCTCAGCAGTTCGTCTTCGCAACTCAACGAACGGACTGCGCATATTACCTGATCTACCTTGGAAAGTTCGCCCAAAAGAAGCAGTTGAGCAACGCGGCATTCCTAATAGGGATGGCAAAAAAACAATAATAGTTCATGGTGTTCCTGAGCTTCTACATTCTACTGATCACCATGCGCAAACACATGACCGAGAGCAGTATTGCAACATCAGCGATGCCAAATTCCTGAAAAGAGTTACGTCATCACCTAACTACAACGGCCGCGGTTCAAGGCTAATGAAAGTAATGTTACACACCGAGGGAATGACGCGAATTCTGTTGGATGGCTGGTTACAGTTTAGAGCTAGGTTGCCAACAGTGATCTAGGTAAAGGCAGCAGACGAACGGCCAAAATTCGGAAGCAATTCGATGGAACTTGCAAAAGCTACAAATTCATTATTTGCACAGTCCTGCGGAGAGAACGACACGACAGCGCCACGGGCACACAAAGGGATAGAGCACAGCACGAGTGAAACTTCTGTTCAGGAACGCTCAATTATGTTTTGCAACATGACTGAAATACATAAACCCAAAAAACGATTGCTGGCCGGCCACCTAACGGCCGGCTTAAAAACGAACACAAATTGACATCCGTCAACGCACTCCTAACAACGAAAGCCCTAACTTGCATGTACACAAACTCCTAAGGCCTTCTAAGTAAGTTGGACAAACTTAGAGAAGTCCATGCCTCAAAACCGCGGGACCTCGTCATGAGTACAGAGACATGGTTAAACACTGAGATAACCGATTCTGAGATCAATTTACCCTGTATGTCGCTGCTTTAGACCGTTAGCAGCGGAAGGATTGGCGGTGTTTTTTTACCATAATACAAACCTTCAATGCGAAGTTAACCCTCACCCGGAAACCCGAGCTCCTTATTCCTTTTGGTGCTGCCTGTGGCTGCCAAAAATGACACATGTCTACTAACCATGATTTATCGCCCACCAAACTCAACGTCGGAAATGAACTCCAAACTTAACCCCGTTTTCCAATTTGCTTTGTACAAGTCCCCCACCCACATTCTTATCGCTGGAGACTTTAACATGCACGACATAGAAAAGTCGGCAAACGAGTTACGCAGTTTATAGCCTGTTTACAAGAGCTTATTGCTAGCCACCCTCTGTTCCACCACATAACCTCTCCCACAAGATTTCGAACTGCTAACAAATACTGGAGTTTGTGCCAACTAACGAAGAACTCCTGGTTGACGGGATAGTTTCAAGCACACCGTTGGGTCGTATTGATCAAGTTACTCTACTCTTTGACTGCATATGCTATGCGGAGTACTCTGAAAAGGAGAAAGATAAAGTGTACACTGTTACGCACTACAATGTGCTATCTAAGCTGGTTAAGCATATATCTTGGAATATCTTACCTGCATTCCCCCATGTGTTGCTCGGGAAACCTTTACAAAGGCGTTTAGCACACTAGTTGTGCACCCATCTGAACAGAAGTTCTTCCAACCCAAATACAAGCCTAAGTCATTTCTGAGGAGCAGAGCACCTAAGTTTAGGTCCCGGTGTGATTTCGCATAGCAAGCTCACCATGACTGCTTGGATGCCATAACATGGACTGTATACCTGACACATCATAACTCTGTGTGAAACTGATCAGCGAAGACAAGAACACTCATCAGCAGGAGTTAATGAAGCAATTCTGCACGAACCGCAAACTCCTTTACAGGCACGTGAACGGCATCCGAAAAGTTGATGCGTTGACTTCCAGCACTAGTCACGGCTGATGGTTGTACGCGATCAGCAATGGAAGCAGCTGATCGCTTAAGGCTTCATTACTCCCAAACTATCTGGCAGGTAACGAGCCCAACAATTCTCCTCATTTCTACTACTCCACCATCTGGTTTAGACGACATCAACTTCACTACGGTAGCTGTGTTGAAGTATTTGTTATCCTTGTGTATCCACAGTTCGTCCGGAGCCGACAACGTCCGACCAAAGGATCTGCAGACGGCAGAAAGTGATCTAGCAGAGCCACTTGCTGTTTTCTGTCAGATGTATCTAGAAGAGAACCGGATTGCAGTAGTATGGAAGCGATGGTTCATCACTCTTATCCGTAATGGAAGTAGACGCACTGATCCTGCCAAATACCGTCAAATAACACTACTTCCTCTACTATTCAATTTGATGGAATCAATCATTGTAGATGCGTTAATGCAATATTCGGAAGCCCCAAATTTATAGCTCCAGAGCAACATGGCTTTCGTCAAAAGCATTCGGATAATACTAACGTATTATTTACGCGTTAGTGCTTGACTGAAGCTGTTGATGATGGAGTAGGAGTCGATGTCATCTATCTGGACTTTACAAAATCGTTTGACCGCTTAGACCATTACATTTATCTTCAGAATCTTCAGATCTACGGCATTGGCTACCCAATCCTGAGTTGTATTAGCATTTTCTACAAGAACGACAGCTAGGGGAGATAGTCCAAAATATTATTGTCTCATGTAATCGATGTGGTGTGTGGAGTATCACATGTCTCCGTTATTGGACCCCTTCTATCCTTGGTGCTCATTAACTATTTGGCGAGATCAATTGCTACCGATTTGCTATTTTTACGGATGACATCTAGACATGGCGAAGGATCTACTGGCCAGACGACGACGAACTGCTCCAGTGCAATCTTAACACAGTGTTGAACTGGTTGGTTTAAAACGCCATACCATTCAACGTAGACAAATATCGCGTTGTACAATTACGCAACGGACATAACTATACCTATTTAGTTGGAAAAAACGGGTTGCAGACCAGCTCCCAGGAAGGTGACCTTGATGTGCTCGTACAGAGCGACCTCAACTGTTCAAAACATGCTGAGGTAGCCGCGTAAAGGGGCAACCAGCACGTCGGCATGTTGCGAAGGGATTCGGGAGATTTGACCCATCCATCTTCCCAATGACGCACAATTCCAACATGCACCCGCAAGTCAAATACGCTATCCAAGCTTAGAAACCTTGGTTGAATCGCGACCTAGAAGCGATAGAGGCACCTTAAGGAAGAGCAACGATAACGTAAATCTCCTGCGCTATCACTCTTATCGCCAAAGACTGAAGTAGCTGGGGATTTTCCCTGGACGCTATCGAAGGCTGAGCGATGATCTCATACTAGTGTATCAGATACTGGGTGACACCAACAATGTATGCCGCCATTTGTTGAAACATAGTTACAACACGCAACGCAGGGGTAACTGCTTAAATTTGTAGGAACAGTATAGCCGTCTATAGTGTCGATGGAAATACTTTTCCCTTCAAGTTTGCCAATCCTGGAACGCACTCAGAGACTCAGTTTTATCCTCTCCTACCATGGATGTTTTCCAAAAACGATTAAATGTTGCTCTTAGCTCCCAGCATTTTGTTAACTAAACTCCTCTATTGTGGATTACGCCAAGCATGCTTTTCAACAGGATTTATGTATCAAATGGACGCAGGTGTGCGAGCATATTTTACATTTCTCACGACTTACATCAATGATCCCTTCAACCCAGTGTCTTTCTGAACTTTTATGCTCGATTATTTTAAATTTTACACTGATGTCATTTATCGAGGTATTCATCTAGTCAGACGTTTGGTAGATGACGCGGATATATTTTGATATCATCATATTCACCTTAACCACCCTACGGGACGTGTCAAGCACTTGCTTTTATCTTAAGATAACTCATTGATCATTGTTTATCCGTGAACTTAAAACGCCCCTTTAAGAGACGAATATATTAGTCCGCGTTTTTGAACGCACTCAGGGGCTGCACTAAACAGCCGAAGTCGTATTGCATCAGCCCCAGAAAGTCGCACCACCTTGAGGTGGATTTCAACGCATTTTACAAGCTTGTATTCGTTAGTGAGCTTGCGGCGTACATGTAGAGATTTGCACTAGTCCGCGTCAAACACAAGTAGGTCTGCATTTGAACATTTAAATTCCCAGACCCGTTGCAAATTATTGTGAACATCAGACAGCCAATCGCCTGCCGTACCTTGTTGTAATCGAAAAAGCAGGATATTTGACTCGACGATAAGCACGAGGGTATTGATAAAAATCAAGTATAAGCATGGCCAAAACACTGCTCCCTGTGAAACTCCGCAGTCCACAATAATTGTACCAGAAACTTATCCTCGTACTTGAAACTGAAGCCGCCGCTGGATAATGAAACTTCCGAGCTATTCAAAAACGGGGTTTCCCAGTCCCAACGTTTTGGGATTTTGGAGAATCATGTCGTGATCTAATCGGTCGGATGTTTTAGTAAATTGATAGATGACACCAGTTTCGGTCCCACAATCGGCCATTTTGGTCCAACTGCCACTCGTAACCAGTAGTTTAATAGTACGCGACCGATGCTGACGGTATCCGTGTCTCTTCGCTGCTAGGAGGTTAGATCACTAAAGGTAGCCCATTACTGTCTCAGCTGAGAATGACTCCACTAGTTTTGAGCGCATCGTGAGGAGATTCACTGTGTGGTTACTGGCGGGTTCCGAACCACTACCGCCCCAAACAATATGGGTATTTATACCCTGCCTTTACATACGGGGTAAATGTCAATTATCCAATGTGAACGTTCTTATAATTAGCAAAATTTCACAGTTATACCGCGATCTTAAGCCATCTCGAAGACGGAAAACGGAACCTACGGCGGGATTAGAAATACTGTTATTCACTCATTAATTTAAAAGCGAATTATCACTAACTAGCCAATAAACTTCCCATATTGGAACCATCTTCTCTCACCTTCACCTCATGACTTCCTTAATTCCCGCTCAGGTGTGACAAGAAGAGGGTACTTCCTAAACCAAATAACTGTCGCGACAACCTCCCCCTATACATTCAAATGGTCATATTTCTTGACATGCAATATGTATTGCTCCGCTCTACACAAAGTAGATGCGAGCAGCAAAACTAGGGTTGGATTAGTCGTGTCAAAGTGTATTTAAAGTTCTATGGCTTGAACGGCGTGCCCAGCTCAGACTACGAATTCACACATGCAAATAGCATCTTCGAGCAGCTAGCACTGACTGATCTCAGGTCACCGGATCAAGGTCAGCTGGTCGTGCAAAGTTTTCCAGCGGCATAAGCATTTCGTCTGCGCAACTATACCTAGGATATTGCAATAAACCGGAGCAAACTGGAGCTTCGCTTAGAAAAGCGAATCCTAGTCAGCTTCAGATTGTCTTAGACGTAAAATTGCGATTCCCGTTTGTTCCTTTGGTTTGGTTTACACGTTTGCATCAATTTGCATTTAGTTTATTTCCAGTTATCGTTCTTGTCACCGAAGAGACGATAAGAAATACAGACATCTACCGAGCTTCGTCTTCACACTGTGCATTACGAAACCATTTCTGTATTGGATTTAAACAACTCTGTCTGTGTGATTTTAGGCACTCAATATAACTAACTGAATAAGACTGGTAAGGCATGAATTGACATTTAGGATCACTATTCTATCATGCAGCGGACGTCATTCCATTATGTTTGCTTAGCTGAGGTTTTACCTTGAGTAACTAGCGAGCGACAGTCGGATCCCTCTGGGAACTCTCTGGAGTATAGATTGCGAAATATTGCTGTAGTAGAAAAGTTAAAATCCGGGAAACGGATTTACTCATTTTGAACCACACGAGAAAAGTAATGAGTTTTACCAGTCCGTTGCATCATGCAAGCGTAAAACAAAAGTTGCAATCGGTAGAAAAACGGGCATTCTCATACGTGTAAATGACTGAGGAGAACGTCCGAAAATAGATCACTTTGCAGCAACTCCTCTGCTTCTAAACAGGAGCCGATTACACAGGGAGCAATGTCCGCCGCGAGTTGGGTAGGATGCGGATGAAGATATCCTTCGCAATCTCGGGGGTACCATCGAATTTTGAATGGAACAGAACCTTCGAGTAGACAGGTTCAGTCGGGCGACTACATTGCATTGAGTAGGTCTTGTAAAAATTTTCCTGCTTGAGTGCAAATATCCGACTTACTGGGATCTACTCGTCAGATATGCCTGATTGTTTGCTAGTCGGACGTAGGGTTGATATCAAGTAGTGCTGCGAATGCTAAAATTAGAGACCAGAGTTTTAGTTCCAAACTCACTGAAAACAAACATAGTTTACACACCGCAATAATTAATGTATCCCTCGTTTAGGTACAATATGCAGATGATTGTCGAAACGCACTAGACGCAGTTGATAGTGCCTCCGACGTATCGTCTAAACTAGTTGCTTCCGTCTCGGTGTTCGATTATTTCACAAAGTCTAAAACAGTCAATTTGTGTAACCTATGTTTACCTGCGAAGAACTTGCTGACCCCAGGTAGTTTTATATGTGCTGCGTTAGTTGAAAATAATAACGTGAATGAGGGTACAATTTATTCCCTGGCGGAATGCGGACGATTAGTGTTATCAGCAACTGCTGGTTCGATAGCTGTTTCACTGATGACCCTAAAATTTGGAGATATCTCGGAGGTTAAGAATAAAGCTGCCTTGATCGCTGCTGCGATCAAGCCAATTGTGTGCAGAGCTGAACGTAATGATAGTTTTCGACTAAGAAAAGTGTGTATGAAATGCAGTAATTAACAATTTCGACTGCGCGCCGTGTTAGCAAAAGAACTAAGAACAAGTGGCCAAAAATGGATAAAACTTGTAAATGCTTTCAGGACACTATTTTCGACATACGAATACAGGCTGCGGGATTGGGAACTGTTTCAGATACTGCTCCAAACAACGCGCTATCCCATCGGTCATATAATCCGAATGGAATTCTATAAACACTAAACGAAGGGAGCAAGTTATGAAAGGTTGCCTGAGACTTTAGCACAGTGACTGTTGTACCGTCGAAATGGAAATCGCGGAGTTGCTGTTGCTTTGCAGGCTTGCCAAAGTGGTTGCATTGATAGCAACCTAGCTATCATTCACAGATCAGATTAGCAACTTACTGGTGCATTTCTTTACACATGACGCGGATCGCCCTGCGCAAAAGGTTAGTGTGATAATGATTGTGATTGTGAAGGTAAGCACAATCATTAGGAAGCAACTTTTAAATCGCAGCGTCAGGTTTCGTTGGATATTTGCTTATTAGTTACGAGGGGTTCTGAAACACGTCCGTGAATACCCCAGTCCCACCTCCCATGGAGTGAAACATAAGTAGTTAATGAACATCATAAAACAGCATGTATTTGCTGCACCGAGTTTTTTATACTTGGTAACTGGAATCACTCACAGTTGTGT
>OX104069.1:5891147-5933705 GCA_944474145.2 Dicrocoelium dendriticum | reverse complement strand
CGAACCGATAGGGCTGCCCTACACCAAGAGCGTCTCCGAACTAACAGGACGATTGCTGCAATCACGTGGAATCACTGTGGCTCACAAGCCTAGTGCCACCCTAAGAAAATTGATCTCAAAACCCAAAAAAAGGCAATGAAGCCGACCAATGCCATGTCATCTACCAGCTAAAATGCAGTGACTGCGATAAAATTTACGTCGGACAAACTGGAAGCAAACTTTGTACACGAATCACCGAACACAAGGCGGCCGGCAGAATGCACGATCCACACTCATTGGTTTCTGCGCATGAAGATCAAGAAGGTCACCATTTCGATCTGGAGAGCGTAAACTTCCTAGCACATGGAAGAACAAAACCACGAGGAGGGAACCTTTTTTTGACAAGCCTGGTACTCTACAATACGCATGCAATCAATCGACACATAGAACTTGACGCAGTTATACCGCCAACGGCCTACTGGACGAAGGACCCCCCCCCCCCCCCGACCAACTCGATCGGATTGAATCCCGGTGGAACGTGTGACTAGGCCAAACCCTAAACCTGGCGGCAGGACCTTCGCCTTCAGCACGATCGGCCCGGAACAAAAGGATGGGAAGTTTCAAAGTTCATCTTGCCCATTAAAGCAAGCTGAACCACGGATCGAAGTCCCAACCAATAGATTTGCTCGGATCCACCGCCAACCACGACGGTATAAAAACGCACGCACATTATGTTTAGCGCACTCTCACCGAGGCTCCTCTACGCTCCTCTACGCTTATCCTACGCTTATGCCACGGCCACTCCACCACCACTGATGATGTCACCTCGATTGGTGACGAAACGTTTGCAACAAATTGCCAAGCTCAGCGAACAATTCAACAGCCATCTGAAAAACCTGAGCTACCAGCCTTCTATTCTATAGCTATTGATATATCTGGCCGGTACCGTATGCTAAAACAGCCGGAAATTTAATCCTATTAGGCATCACGCACTTCAGGAAAATTCAATTTTCCACTTTTAGGCGAAAGTCAAGAATGAGTTTAAGGAATATGGCTTGATTGTTTTTGCTAGTTAGTTAGAAGAAATCGTATAGAAATGAAATACTTGATTGCCATATATATTAGTATATGGTTTATCACCTCATTCGATGTACAACACAGCTTTGTTTGTTGAAATGCGTGAAAGCCTCATACTGCTGAAATTAACCCATTACATTATCAAACTTTGTACAGTGTAAAAGTGATTTGCGATAATATCTGCATTCGCTAACAGATATTCCTGCATTTTGGAAAATCCTGAAATTTATTTCTTTTTTTGCCGTCAGCATACTTAGTTGAATTTGGGTTATGCAGAGTAATTTCCACATTAAAATACAGAAAATTTTGCGTCGCGGCGGGAGGGGACTTTCGAATCTCTCCCTGCTAAGCCTTGAGCAGGGCAAGGGCGAACATACTCAAAAACATCAAGCCTTGTTTCAAACGTTTGACAATATTTTTAGCTGTTACTATAACTCCATAATCCACATGAACTCGGTTTGAAAGGTATAAAAGGATGATAATAATATGGATAATAATTGCTAGAAAATGCCAAATCAATATGTACTAAGTTATCTGGCTTGACCAATCTCTTGTCTGTAGGACGAGATTTTGTTATAGCACACTCTTAAAAAAGGTTTTGTGTTTTAAAAGTTTGAAAATTAGGAAATACCAGTATTTTTTAACATTTATTCCATCATATCGAACGCTATTTTATTCAATTATGGTGACTTTTTTCTAATTTGAATTAGTGGTTTGCCATTCCAACACAATGGATTTTATTTGGAGGCTGTGGAGTTTCGGACATTAATTTTATACTTGAAGGAGCAGTGGTACTAGCATTTAAAAAGTATCCAAGCTAAAATTAATAATTTAATGAGCAGTGTAAATCACCGCCTATGCCTGTTTTGTCTTTCTAAGTGTTTAAATTGTTGTGATCACGGGTGGGGGCCGTGTGAAATGAAATATTCAAAGGAGAACATGCTTCATTTAAATTTGTTCCTATAAGCATGAACATTTGTGAATAAGAATGCAGTTAGATTTTGTATACCCAGTAATGTCGTCTGCCCGACCGACAAATTCTCAATAAATCAGATTATCTATGCCCAAAAAAGCGCATATTTTTTCGCCTTTGCCGTAAACGCAGAGGAGGCCCGAATTAAGCGTGAGCCTTCAGTCGCCATGTTGCGCAAATAAGTTGGCATATTTAGCTTGATTAAACCGTGGGGTATAGCTAGCTACGTTCTGCACATCGTGGTGGTCATAGCCTCGTAGAAATAACATCCATACAGAATGAATTCCATGTGAACCGAAATTTTCACGCTGCTCCTACGGGATTGTTATGGCATTTTATGTCACAATTGTATGCGAATCCATTTTGAAGCAAGGACTGTGAACAGATGTTTCAATGGAATGCTAAATCCTTGAAATCTGATCAAAATATTTTGTACTGTACTGAAGTGGCGAGTTTTCTATGTTTTTTTTCAAGTCACCGCACTAAAGTAAACACTTACTTTGAGTAGAATGTTTACACCATCCCGAAAATAGCTGGAAAATCGGAATAACTATACAACGGAAAATATATTGATGTAAACGAAATAATGACGGAGGTTCAAATACTCTAGATGCATCCAGCAGGTATTTAGAAAATTATTACCGTAGCAGTTGCTTTCAGTGGTATTGGAACCATTTTTACCAAAAAGGCTGAGTTGTTAGAAAGAGTCCATGAATCAGCTGTAGCGTTTCGTCAAAGTATGTTGATTGTGAAACGTGCACTTCTTCTGAAGTCGTCATTCATTCATTCAAGTTGTGGTGGATTGAAGGTAGTTACTACTGAACCGGATATAAGTAGTGTGATGCAAGCTGACACACCAACAGCGAGCATTGCCGACTTCCCCAAAGTTGAAGATGACCTCAGGATTCCAGTTCCATGTGCACGAGGAGTAAACACAGAGACGAGCACCAGTTGGGAAACACTCTATGGAAATCACGGATGAGCGGAGCGGATGCCTCCAAAGTAACTGTATGGAAATCACGCAGATGAGCGGACGCATCCAATGTATGAACGAACACACCTAGTATAAGCGACTTTAGTAATAAACAATTACCACCTGCCACGGGTTCTTACAAAGTGCAACATGAGCTGATCACAGCGAGGAATGAAGCGTCCATAGCAATTGTCCAAATCACCAAATTGACGGCGTTACTTGAAGACATAATTTGCTGAATTTATCTGGAAGAACTTCGGTACCCGACAAAGAAAATAGGTGGCTAAGTGATCCTGCATTTGCTTTGGCAGGTACACACTTAGTCGAGTTGACTGTGACATCACGTTTGGTCAAACGGTGGAGGAGAGAACGGAAATGGTCGGTGTTCTCTTCTTCCGATGAACCACCTAATATAAAGTCATCGTGGTATAAATAAGCAAAGTTTAGACATAGGTTGGCATAGTGGATAAAATGCTGGAAGGTTTGTGCTGCGTTGCACCGTTGCAAGGCCATTCTTAACAAGTTCGACCAATTGAAATATGTGATATCAACTGTTCTAGGGATGTCTCTCCTTCTACATGTATCTGGTGATAGGGGTCAGCCACATCCATTTTACTGAAGATTGTCTTGCCTGAGAAGCATGCGGTGAGGTCTTACATGTGAACGATGAGGTACCTGTCCGTGACAGTTATTTTTTGAATGCGCGTTAGTCATCGCAAGAGCGTCAGGCACCAGATTTCTTAGGAATCATCTGCAGTTGAGTGGAAGAAGTGCTGTCGGATTTGCGGATTATCCCAAGTGGGTGCATGCACCCAAACTCCACCCTTGCTACCTTAAGATTCTGTGGTGAAAGTCTGCATGGGCGGCATGAGACGGGCTGGCTATTTGTCCAAGTGTGTTGTGTGACTTGATATGCCACGCGCAGAGCTGTGTTCATTGTCTGAACGAGCTTGGATTACTGGGAGAAAAGTTGGCGATGTCTGGGGATTGGGGCAGAATGGAGTGATGGATGCGATACCGGCGTTAATGCTACATACACTGATTTTGTGGCAGTGTTGGCTATAATCTGAGATCTCGCATTAACTAACAAGTAGAACTGCCCGAGAAAGTCTATGCCGTTGATATTGAAGGAGATTGTATCAACGATGAATACTCAGTTGAACATGTGCCGTAGGTCCGGGGTAGGCGATCGATGACCGTAGGTGACCATCGGCATGCACTTGGCGGTACTTAAAACAATGGGTTGACGCTGACCTCCGCCCCAGCATCTATTAAGAACTGGGTTTCAGAATTATATTACCTAATGTATATGAGACGACTTTGGGCTTCGGCGAAATTGTTAGTCCTCATTATAGGCCATCGTTTAACTTTCCCTGCTTTGATACGAGAAACTGTATAGTGGCCTGAACTTACGGACATTTTATTTAACAAAACACGTGGTAAAACATAAAAGTGAGACCTTTAGCTTCGTGCGACGGGACGAGGTGTTGAGCAGATGCTGTGATACTGTTTCCGATGAGTTTCTCGACTTGGTGTTATAACGACCATATATGCGATAATAAAAACCCTATATTCTATGGATCATAAGGCGCGGGGGCTATGACGGTGCTAAGTTTAGTGCGTGCCATAGGGTCGTTGGTTTGTTGATGTCATTCGATGACACCATCAGCAAATTCTACAACTGCTGCCAGTGGTACGGCGTATGCCACTGTGGGGAAGGCCTGTGTGCTTTTCGGGAGTCGTTGGATCTATATTTCGCGAAGAATACCCGCGTCGATGCTGAAGGTGCCTAGAAGCTGTTGCACCTGTCACAACAAGGCTAAAGGCATCCTGGTCCCTAGTTTCAGATCCTTAAACAGCTGCTGCAATCGGAACTTGTTGGTGGGCGTGCTTCTTTAGATGATCGCCAGCTTCAGATTCTTATATTTTGCATCTTGAAGAAGCCGAGATATAGTTTGATGATAACTAGCACAATGACAAAGAAGTTCTACAATTAGGAAAAGTGGCTTCTAATTGTACAAAAGAAAATAAAGGGTCATTATCCAAAATGTGGCAAATCTAAATCTGTGGTATGTATGGGGTTAGATTGTCATCAAAACCATTTAGCATGGGAAGTGAAGAAGGATATACAGCAGGTAAGAAAACAAAATGATAGCGAGTAATAAATCAAAACTTCATTGGAACGAGCTCACCAGATTGATATTTTCCAATGATGCGCGGCGTGCTTTATTTCGGTGCCTAAACTAGTTGGGTGAATAATAGTCGGTAACAATGACACGTAAGAAACATGTCAAATGCGGAACGGTAGAAAAGATGAAGGCAGGTGGACCAATGTATATTTACAGGATAAGTGCAATAGGAAGCGAAGCATCAATGACCAAGTACCATGCGACAAGAGACTTACGAAAGCACTGTGTGAAAGCGAATGTACAGTCAGTAAAAAACTGGACCTTCGGAATGTTCAAACAACAATAAATTCAAATATTGCACACTACTGAGGGTTTGTTTTAAGTGCATTACAATTTGTGGATAATTCAGTAGTAAGAGCAATACTGCTTAAAAGTGTTGTGTCGCCACTGACGCCTTCATCCCACGTCTGCAAGCAAAATTCCAAAGACGAGCCAGAAAGAGACTTGTGTACATGAAATCATATTTGCTTATATAGTTATGAAGGCAAAATATAGGGAAGCTACTAAATTACACTTGAGCCAACCAACAGAAGGAAAACGTCAAATGCGACAGCAAATAAGCAACCGCGTACTCAAGAGCGAATCGCATATGTCCTTAAAAATAGCATCATGGGACCCCAAGTGTAGAGCAAAGCATCCATTTACATTGACGGGCACTGGCCAATCAGAATAACAAAATGTAGCGTTTAAAAATGGCATCTCGAGTTATATCTTGTGAAAATAAGACGAACGGTAAAGACACAGTAGTACGCGAAAGTTACCACTAAGAAACATCGAATAATCCCTAGTGGACGCATGCGCGATTAGCACACCTGTTCGTTCAAGATCATTCACAGCCCTCAGCACTAGGTAAGAAGAGACATTGAGCCGTGGGCGTTGAATCGGCTACATAAACTTGGGAGGGGAGGAGTCCACCTGATATGCGAGTGCGCTTCATTGCTGGTAAAGGTGAAGAAAGAATATGTGCTGGTAGCATTCTAGCCGGCTGTATGGCGAGTCAAAATTAGGCTTGTGATCACAGATGCATGTTGTAGCATAGTTGCAGAAGAACGGCTTTCTCAGACCCTGGTAGCTCATGATTGAGTTGCCACATATACACCAGTGTAAACCATCACACAACCGAAATGTCCCTCGTTTAAGTCGATACAAGAAATTGGAAAAAATTGTTTGACTTGCTTGGTAGCTCCATATTTGATCGTCACATGCTCAACGACATCGTGCTGGAAATATTTAGGGTCCACACTTAGTAACATAGATAAGCAAGTGAAACTGATGAGCATGACGTAAGCAAGTCCAAGGCAATCTAATGGATTGCCTCGATTGTTTCTGGGCACATAGCACTGGACAATTCAACCTTATCAGTAGCGCCGCGCCAAGTACCAACAACGTTGTGTTCCTGTTGCGCAATAACACCTAGAATTAATCGATTGGTTTCACCTGGTGACGAGTCGTCATGTGTTTGGTGATAGACGAGGCAGTGTTTCCGTTCATTTTTGGTCCGCTCCGCCTTGGTTAAGCAGCAACAGCTGTTCCATTGCATCCATGCGAAGATATAATTCCAGTAAGTAAGTAATGGCAATGTGATTGTGAGGCGAGCTAAATGCATTGTTTTAGAAACCCTGCAAGCAGCGTGTCTCCAAATTGTCAAGAGTATTATCTACTAGTAAATTAATTGGAAGTCATGTTAACGATTAGCTTTTAATGTCGGGAGAAGTGATCAATTGTTTCAAATAGGCTGGCTGTTAAAGGATGTAACAGGCCATGTCAGATGATGAACCGCATGCGTCGGCCGCTGTGTCTGTTAAAATATCGGGAAATACAAGCGACGATTAAGGGACAACAGTCATTGGACAGGATGATTACTCACTGTTGAAGAACATGTCGTTCCCTGATCCGCCAATTTCTCTTCCCATGTATACACCACATAGGCAACTGCCGAAACATTTTCATCCAACAAACCTTGAAGCAGCTGAACAGGCGAAATTTGTACACGCGTATGCAAATGGATAACCAGCGAACCTGAAAATCCAGGGACCATCAGACCAGTGCAACTATTCCAACCAGTTACATATCAAAGTTCGAGATCGTTTGGTTGTCACAATCACTCATACCAACATGCTACAGAAAGTATTGGTCTCACCTCATCCAACATTTCATTCAAACAAGGAATTCTGCGCTTATTTTCAGGCTTTGCAAGGGACCGTGAGGTAGGATCATCCGATGTTATACAATACCGGCTGTAAGGTGCGACCTGGTAAACAACAGCAGCGGCAATTTAAATTGCCTGCTACTCAAAAAGACATACATTCAGTGAGTGTTAATTCTGGTTACAACTGTTGAAATAACTACAACGTGTGTATAAACGTTCTCTGCTGACTTGCAAGTTTGCACTTCTAAGTGTTATACAGGCGGAAATATTAGTCATCTACAAGATAGCAGATAATACCGATCAAAAAGTAGAACAGAAAGTTGGAAAGATATATATTTCTATACTACTGATCAGCTAACTACAGCTACAGAACAGATAAATGTAATCGTAAAATGGGTAAAGCAAAAAGATGGACGGATGGGACGGTGTGAACAGATTTAGCGCTTTCGTTTGATGCTCAAATCGATTTAATCCGGTGCCATCGTAAGAGATCTAACGGACAGCAGAACCAGTTGTGTAAACACAAGAAATAAACATACCAACAAAAGTAAATATGCATAATTACATAAATAAATAGCATCTGGTTATACCTTAAACTCCCGGGGTATGACTTATCATCAGGGCAATGGTAAAGTCAAGGCTTGTAAAAGCAATCTATGCTTTTATGTCGCTGGCTGTTTTAGCGTGATCGCAATGGCTTCAGCCATCTACAAGATGCGTTTCTCTAACCATTTCGGGTATCGCCTCGGTACGGCATAATAGATATTGAAGACATCTTTATTCAACATCTTATGCTCAATTTGAAGCAAATGTTCCAAGACCGAACTGCTAGTACTTCTGAGCGTGCCCCACCGCAGTGACCCTGGGCAGTATTCAGCCATTCTTATATACAGACCCTGACCGTATGCCCGAGATACATGGCACCACAGGTGCAAGTAAATTGGGAAAAAATAAATCATCCGGGTGACATTAAAATCTGTCTTTAAGATGTTGAGCTATAAAAGGTGCGGTCTCAGCACGTACTTGATTTCTGGAGGCTACGTAAGTCCTTGCTAACGTATTATAAAGTCAGCTGTTCAATAGATAAAAGGCGATATCTCCCTTAAGATGGGCAGAGAGAGCACATAGTTCTTCGAAAGCGGCGTTACGTGCACAAGGCTCTCACGGGTCATGGCATTCCTTCAGGTGAAATATTCTGGTTAACAATTCGAGAATATGTTTTTCACAATTCGGACCGTCTCACCCTCGAGAGTTAGAGGACTACAGATTTTGGTGGCCCGGTAATACGAGTGAGTCAATAAGTTTCGTTTGTACTTCAGAGTAATGAAGCTGGGAAAGTGTGTGTATTGACTAACCCACGTAATTTTGCGGAAAATACATCGCTCAATTGAGTCGTCCTTGTGCTTCATCAACAAAAACTCCAGAAAAGGTAGCTTACCTTCATTTTCAGCTTCACTAGTGGACTTCAATGAAAGATGTACACGGTTGAACTGGTCGAGCAGATGGTTGACATCATTAACGGAATCACAGATGATGAAATTTGCATCCATAGACCTCCAATAAGGAGCAAATGAGGCAATAACCTTTTGGATGGGAGCACGCTCATACTTTTCAGGAAGGTGTGAAATAGGAGGGATCCAGCCGGAGAATCCATCGCCCCGCCATCAATTTGCCTGTAATGTATCCCGTCAAACAAGGATTGTCTATTAAACGTACACCATAAATTAACTTCTTAAGCTTAGGCAATGGGAGGCCAACGTTTAGGCTCTTTTTCTTCACCAGTTTACTGTTGCGTTTTTCAATCCTTTAGGTGTATTTGCCTGATGTGAACTACCGAAATGAGATCTCTTTGCAACCCCGTGTTTTGTATGTTCAAGATGTTTGTCGAACTACAAATACTTGTTGAGTACAAAAAGTATTACAAGAGCAACATCTCTCAGATTTGTTCCAGTACTTCGCTATTTCCGTGTGTTACCCTGATCAGTATTCATACAGTATCAACCAATTTTTTGCCAATAGGGTTTCACAACAAAACTTCATTATAGAAACCGGAAGTGAATAATATTTTATTTGCCAAATCTGACGCCTGCGTGAATAGAATTGAGGGGGTAGACCTCGCTAATGTGCGTCGGGCGGTCTTAAGCCAGCCAGCTTGACAAGCATCGATATGTGGATCAGATTGGAAAGTGTAAACCGACTCCCATTGTCAACACTATGGGCTTATCCGTCATGTTCTTAAAGCACAAAGGAACCCCTGGAATATCCCCACTGTGAACAAGCCAGCTGAGGTGACATCACGAACTGTTATTGTAATGACATCATGGCTCAAGTCTCGGGTAACGCGGTTATCGTCTCTGTTCCCTATAAAATCCCGCACCAGTTGCACACTGATTAACCTGTCTTGACGAGGCCCTTGTGTCGAGGGCGAAACTTTACCAAGCAACTATACCAACGGATTGTTTCCAAAAATCTATTAAATAATGTCTAATCCATTGGTTGCAAGTATCTTCCAGGAATTTGTAGAGTAATTTCTTCAAAAAATCTACTTTAAAATTGTAAGCTCGGAAGTTATAATTAGACAAACTACCGCTTCTGGTAGAGGGATTACTGGACATCCAATTTCTTTTCTTGCTGCTTGTGAATTAATTCTTTCAAATGGTCAGTTTAATACTATCGGATGTACGTTTCTTCTAATGGAATCTGATCAATCCATCATGGGACTGAAGCACCTAAATGTTTAAATATTTCGTTTTACTTGTTTTATGACACAACTCTGTCAAAACTTTATTCTCTTTTCATAAGATGTTTTAATGTGCCAAGTGGCAAGTGTGTTGAAACTGTCAAGTTTGATATTCAGCACACTCCTGCACTCATAAAAAGACGAATCATTCCATTCGGTCCAAGAAAGATTTTGATGAGATCACTAGACAACTTGGTTAAAAAGGCATAATTTCACCGGTTCATACTTTCATATGTGTCATAGCAATCGTTAATCCGCTCAAATGTGATGCAAGACTAGCAGAATTTGTGGCAACTGAGGCGCTACACTGAACTAATGGCTGCAACACAAGTGTTGCAGCCCTGCGAGGTCCATGAATATTATTCAATATTTGAGCAGATACAAGAGTGCTTCAAAGTTCTATTTTAAAGACGCTTACTTGCAGGCTTTCCTTGATTAATATTCCAGGGCCATCACCACCATTTCGCAATTCTTTTCGTCATTTGTACTCATTGGGTTACCGTCGATTTTTAAAGATGTTATAAATTCTTCGCTCGACGGCTTGATGTCATTGTACATGCGTTTAGGTAGTTGTTGTGACGCTGCTTTCCCTCTGCTCTCTGCCACGCCAAACTAGCCGGAGACAAAACAGTACACAGAAAGCTGTTAAACCAAAGTAGATTGGGCATAGAGCCTGGTTCATTATGTAGGTCACATTTTATAGGCTCCTGTAGCAACCTGTTTCATACTGACGGCCTGAGTTTATATGTTTCAAGCGTGACTTAGCCCTGGTACCGCAAGTCGGGTAGCAACCCGTGTGATGATGACCAACAGATTTCATCAGCTTTCCGCATAACTCAGCGCGGCCACCGTCGGTCGGATAGCAATTGGTGTCCCGACGATAGGCTTATAGAAACAGAGTCACGTTCGCCTGCTGAGGCGTCCCGTCACCACCCTTATCTAATTGACGCTCCTTGCGTAGTGTTCGGACTCAATGTTGCTCATAGCTTTTCGCCTTTGAGTTAAATTATAGCCATTGTGGTCGTCCCTGATTTTACATTGCTGATCATCTGATGCAGATTCTGATGTGATCCACAGAACCGTTCAACTTCTTCCAAAACAAACGTGCCTAACAGGATATTCCAAGCTAAGGAAGCGGGTTCCGAGAAGGTTTGATAAAATAATTAGAAGTTGCTGCGCTAAACCTAGCTTGGGAAGCTAACGGAAGAGAGCTGGACTATGTTCCAGAGGTTTTGTACACGAAGAATGGCCATACACGCTGCGGCCCAGTTCGCTACAAACTTAGGTGAAGTTACTGCCTGCCTAGTTTACCATCGTTTCCCTTTGACGTGTGTATGAGTCTGTGACCACTTCTTCTTAGGTACTAGATTAATGACGCGCTCATCGGATTCGATTAGATCGTCAAAGTGCTCGAGGCAGAGAAGTCATACTAACTATCGATATTGCACTTACTAGGTACCAATAGGTTTTAAGGAGTGGCTACGATCGCCGTCATTTTCTGGTTCAGGTCAGACACCAAAATAAGCAGGTTTCCCATGATTTCTAACCTGGAAACAAGTGCCGGAAACCTTATATCCAAAAGCGAACTGCAGTGAGTTCTGTCTTTGCAACAAGTGAAACAAATAAAAGACACGCTCCCACTATTCGTTCTGACAATCATAATGCTCTGTAAACAAACCAGCGCATCTTTCGTGAAACCAGCGTCATCTATGCCACACTGCATTCCATTAATACAGTTGGTCAATTATTTTAAGCATTTTTATTTGCCCTTCGTGTCTACTACTCCGATGGCTTTAGACTGAAGGAAAATTTAGGAGAGACTCCTTTATTCGTCACCAGAGGAATTGCAAGAAAATTGTCAAGAAAAAGTAAAATGCCAACTGGTTTTCAGAGGCCGACTAGACACAAAACCTAGGACTCAATCGAATTTTACCAGACGTGATTCATTCATACGAATTTAGACTCACCAGTGGGTCAGATTGTAATCCACACGGTAAATCACTGGCCAATGATGATGTAGAACCAGCAGTGCTCCGGGAGAAGAGCAGCGACCCCAAGTGTGAAAGTTCTCCATGAGAAGCAACAAAAGAGCGGAACTTCCGAAAGCGACTCTGGATCCGTGTGACCGGGATCTAAGGTTATCAATATTTTGCGAATTCTCAGGTCAGTTAACGACTAAACCCATAAGCGCAAATTTCTGGTGCGAAAAAGCGAGCGAGTTCGGAATTGTAGAATCTGTATGTTACTGAAGAAGCGTCATTATGGAAAGATGTATGCAAACCGTAGACAAGCAATCAACGAAAACTCCGCACATGGTGCGTTTCAAGTGTGTTGGTACTTCTGAGCACCGTACACAAATAAACATGGCAGAGTACGGTATAGGAGCTCGTGTTTACGCTAATAGGCGAGTATATAATCGGTGTGTTGATGCGTCGCGAGTCATGCGTTAGCATACCAATGGATCGGCAACAGTGCTACAGGAAGTGGTGCTTTTCCGTATTGCAAGAGTTTTCTCTATAAATTGAGACAAATATCCCTTTATCAACACTGCGATATGGCAGATGTAAATCGACACTGAATAAACTCACTTCCCACAACCTCACACTGGCAAGTTAACTAGAGCCACATCTCACATCATTGCAATATTTTTCGGATGTGTGCACTAAACGTCACGTCTCTACCTTCCAACCTTTTATACATCCTTGAACCCACACTTTCGCCACGTTATTAAATATCCTGTTCATGACCAGTGCAGTCGCCATATCAGCATCTTGTGTATATTGTGCAATCAGCGCCTTTTATGCAAGGCAATGTGCCTGGTGCCTAACAATCGCTTGTAAAGAGTTGATGAAGCCTGGTTAAAAAGTTTTAGCACTGAAGAATGATTTAGACATTTATTTATTTAAATTAGGCGCTTCCTTTGCATCATATAGATATTGTCTAGGGATACAACAGCTTTCAAAACTTTCACGATAATCCTGGATTCTGCAACCGCAAAGTAAACATTCAGAATAACCAATTTGCATCATCATGAGTAAAAGTGATTTACCGCGACGCCGATTGTGGTATCCTACGAAGTGACTGTAATTAAAGTGGATTAGGCTCAAATCCAAGGCTATCAAGTACAGTGTAGTAACAATGCTTAATGCGAGCACACAGAAAGGGCAGTAAGTGAATTCGATAAAACTCTTAGCTCGTAGGAACAGTAAAACAGATATGTCACGATATTGTTCAAGAACAATCACCCCAACCGCCGCAGTGCAAATGATGTTTCGTGTTTTTATTTAGTTAATTGACGCACAGAAATCACGAAAATCCTTAAACTCATGATATTTGAACCACATTTACTTGGCTGATTAGTAGTAGTGTGGATTCTGGTATAATTCAGCAAAATCATCATGAGCCGGGCTACATCACATTCAACTGTCTATCAGGCAGGTCCCCCGCTGTCACCCACAGAAAGTGGCACTATCTGCTAGCATCCTGATGTCATGGGTGTGGAACCCGCACGGATCCGATGGAAGACGCACAACTTACGAGACCACGTAGGACGAAACGCCGGATTCTGTTGCTGATTGTGACTAACACTGATGAATTTGCTAAACATTTTGATGAGTTTTGGAGATAGTAATTTTGGAAGAGTAAAGTTGAATCGATCGCTCGATATTCACCGGCTTGTTTTGGGGTAAGTAGGTTAAGGCAGAAAACAATAATATTTTAAATCTCGCAAATCAGGATGGTAATATCCTTTGAAAGGAATCGTCATTCTTTGGTTATCGAGCAGAGTAGCACGAGTCATACAAGTGAATGCGTTTCAATGTCCGACGGGAAGGCACTTGAAAACTAGTGCGTCTGCTCGATCCCGTCTGCTAAACGGTGAGCTTCACTACCCTTCGGTAACTACATTGAATGTGGTGCGATACATTGGCGAATGCGCTGAAGATTATAATTGTTAATAATAGGTCAGATACAGTCTAGTCTAGTATGCGCAGGTACATGCTAAGTCTAATGACATGCCGTGACGCGGTCACGAATTGTGGTCGTCCCGTCTGAGGGCCTCAATCTATGTATGGTAGATTAAATTTGCCACCAATTATTTTGTGAAACCAGAGTAGTTCGGAACCATGGTTGTACAGTGTAAAAGCATTTTATTCATTATTTATCACCGTGTGGAGGGTTACACATAGCATTTGTCATAAAATCTAGTTGTCACCCAATGCTGCGAAACCAGATTCAGTTTTCCTTGGTGTCATTACTGCGGTTGGTATAGCGCTGTCGAATTCCAGACAGAATTCTGGATGTGGTAGTGCAGGGAGATTGGAGAGAGCGGAACTCCAAGTCAATGCAGACGAATTCGTAGATGCAGTAAGAATGTCCGCTGTGCATTTGTCCAAAATAGTTCCCCCATGAGATGTAATCAGGTGTATGTAATGCACGCGTGGTGCTAGGGGGAAACAAAGTTAGACGGAGCATAGACTACGGGGTGGGTGTGAAACGAATTCACTAGGCAACTTTAGTGTTCTGCCTTAAAGTAGATGTGCTGATGCACATAATAACTCAGGTTTTATTCTTTTGCAAATGCCGTAAAATGCCAGCTTGGTTCTGAGAATGCACAAAGTAAATATTTATATGCTTATAGAAGCGTTCAACTAGTCCTTTGGCCTTTAGGATAATGCGATGTCGTATGATTTCAGGGGCAGTCTTGGTAGTTGCAGAAGGCACGGAATGGTGAAGTTTTGAAAGGTGTTCTACAGTCAGTTGCAAAGGAGAATGGCCATCAGTAATGGGAAATCCAGTGCTCCGATGAGGTTGTGCACTATGTTACTCTGATGGCTTCTCCTTATCTGTTGAAAAAACAAACGTTCATTGTACACGTTGGCTAGATGTAAAAATTTCTCAGTTGCTCTGCCGCAATACATGGTAAAAGAAAAACGCGCAACTAATGGACGCCAACTAAACTACCAATAAAGGATGGACATCACTCCAGAGAGCTAGCAGCCGGCAATTATACCGTAAATATCAAATTATTCATTGGAAATGTGATTCTGGAGCAGAGGTAAGTTGCGAGCGGAAGGGGCAAAAAACTCACAACACAAACACCATTGAGATCGGCTAAAGCCATCTATATAATTGTATCCAACCACACGTATCTTACTCTCTGGGACCTAAACGCTGCCAGATGCAAACGAAAGACTTCATTCCTCTTGACCGAGACATCACTTGGCCATTGTTCCTAATTTTTATCCACACCGCCGGTGCGCAACAAGTGCAGGTCGCGTGAGTTGGCGTGCTGGCATGCGCAACACTTGTCCCAGCCACCAGAGCCTGGCGCAATAACCAACGTTGTTGAGAAGTTTAGTTACAAATCCTGTGCCGTAAACAACGAGTCAAATACGCCCATTGCTCACACAGTGTTTCCAATAAACATGAGCCCAACTGCGAATGCTGTTTTAGTGGAACGTAACCATTTCATTACGCCTGTAGTTCGACTGGGACATATTTCGAAATCTACAGTAGGTTTGGAAGTATGACAGCACTATAATCCGCACCCTCCGGGCGAACGTAATATCGTGCAGATGCCATAGACGACGTAGGTTAGAAAAGTGCAGCGAGCTTTCGTGATCTCGTAATCGATTACACCGTCGCTGATACAGCTTTCAAGGTACTTGCTTTTTTGCACATTTTCCAACTTATCCTCAACAAGGGTCAATGCGGGATGCTGTCTCTTCCAACCTTAGAGGAAAACTTGGAAATTAATGGAGCAAAGAAAAGCGCGAGACAGCTGACGGTCATTGCTTATCTGTCCGATGCAACTTGGCACAAGTTTGAATCAAACCGGATGACGATACTACCGTATGCATACACCCAAACCAAGAAGTTCATCACCCGAGTGTATATCCATCATCATCGTCATCATACACGTTAGCTAGAGGTAGGGAACACCTCAACTATTGTGCCGCAATACAAAGAAAAAAGGAGAGAAACAAACAACTGGTGAAAGCTGGCTGAGCTACCGGTAACGGACGGGCATCGTTCCGGTAAGCTACCAGCCGGCTGCTGTGTACCCACAAAAGATTATTATGCAAAATTATATAAGGCTAAATAATGAGATCGTGGTTGGAGGGGGTGGCTAAGAGGGATGGGGTGGGACAAAGAAACTCACAGCGAAAATGCCACTGAGGTCGGCTCCTAGCCATATCAGCAAGTGTGTCCAACCAAACGTGTTCATCGTCTTTTGGACCCCAACCAGGGAACCGAGTCGCTCCAACCGAGGCCAGCTCAGAAGTGAGGGTCTTCATTCCTCTGGACCAAGTCATCGCTTGGCCACCCCTCCTCTTCTTCCATCCACACCCACGGCGAGCAAACAACACACGTCGCGGAAGTCGGTGGGCTGGCATGCGTAACACGCGGCCGAACCATCGGAGCCTGATGCGTGAAATAACGGTGCTGAGCGGTTCATTTTCTTTTCCTGTGCCATAAACAAGGCGTCGAACACGCTCGTTACTTACGCAGTGTTCCCACCAAATTTGAGCTAAATTACGAAGCCACCGGTGGTCAAACGTAACTAGCCTCTTCAGGTCCGCTGCTTTAAGCGGCCAGGTTTCACAACCGTACAATAGGGTTGAACGTACTGCGGCATTGTACACTCTACCCTTCAGAGCAAGAGTATTGTCGCGCCGGCGCCATAAGTGGCGAAGTTTAGCAAAAGCGCCCCGAGCATTTGCTATAAGATTCGTGATTTCATCTTCAATCCCACGGGCGCTGATACAACTTCCCAAGGAGATGAATTGTTTAACGACTTCTAGCTGATCCCCACCAAGGGTCAGCGTAGGAGGCGGTCCAGATCAATGTTGGAGAAAAGCTTTGCACTTCGAGGGTGAGAAGCAAAGCCCGAAATAACGGTCAGCTAGGGCTAATCTGTCCAGTGCCTATTGGCACGTTTGTGAGCTGTCACAGATGAGGACAATATCATCCGCATACTCTAAATCAAGAAGTCGTTCTCCTGGGAGTAGCTCCACACCTTCTAAGTCGTGTCCTGTGATCGCGATTTTCTTTGACTTCGTCAACAGCGCAGTTGAAGAGGAAAGGTGACAGCAGGCATCCTTGTCTCACGCCGCTGGAAATATTAAAGGGCGACGACAACTTGCCGTAAGCCCTCACGCAGCCCGAGCTACGCGCAAATGATGCTCGGATAATATTCACATAATTCTCAGGTACACCTTTCCTGAGTAGACAGTACCAAAGTGCATGTCTATCCACCGAATCCAATGCAATTTGATATCGAGGAACACGACAACGGTGGGCCGCAAATAAACCTGGCGGTGCTCCAACAACTGACGCAAGGTGAAGATGTGGTTAATGCAGCCACGATCTCGACGAAATCCAGCTTGATCTTCACGAATCTGGCTTTCACGAGTGCCAGTCAGTCTGTGAAGTATGACAGAAGCAAGCAATTTGGAGGCGATGGAGTTCAGACTGATTCCTCTATGGCTGTCGCATTCCGATCGTGAGCCTCCCTTGAAAATTGTGACTATGATGGAGCGGCTCCAATCGGTTGGGTCAGTTTCCTGCACCCACAGTCTCACTAGCAACTCGTGTAAATCATCTGCAAGAACAGGTCGCCCGAATTTGAAGAGGGCTGGAGGCAGGTCATTAGGTCCCACGGCTTTATTTAACTTCGACAGTTTGATCATATGTTCGGATTCTGAGCGAGAGGGTGGATCCAAAGGAACAGCCCACGGATCAGGGCGATCATTGGTCGGCGAGAAATCTAACAATTCCGACTGATCAAATTGCCTTTCAAAGTGCTCAACCCAACGTTCCAGGCGTTTTGATAAGTTGTGGATAGACTGTCCACTCTCGTCACGTATAGTTTCACTAACACCTCGTCTCCCGCTGCCCGTTTCCTGTATAAGACAAAATAACTCACGATGGTTACCAAGGGCAGCGGCCATTTCCATCTCTGTTGCACGACGAGACCACCAGGATTCGCGGTCTCTCTTCAGTCTAGCACGGAGTTTTACCCGGAGCTATTTGCGAGTTTCATTGTGTTCGCTTACAGCCGAAATATGCCGGCGAGCACCTATAAGTTCCAAAGACTGTGAAAAGACCCAATGTTCATGTTGGCGATTGGACCTACCACATGAGGATTTGCCTGCTGCTAGTAAGGTCTATAGCATATGATACCAGTAAGCTTCAATTGCATCCAGTGAGCGTCTATCCAACTCGGAGGACAGTGTACTTTGATAGGCGTTCAGAACAGCTGGATTCACCAGTCTGCCGGTGTTAATGCGCTTACAACATCGTCGCGGGCGTCCGCCAAAGCGCATCCGCAGGTCAGCACATGTGCATGATCGGTGTCAACACCTGTGCTCCAAATCGAGCGACAGTTCTGGACGCAGCCTCTCCAGCGGTAACTGATAGCAATGCGATCGATTTGCATCCCCAGCTGGTTCGAGGCTGGTGGGCGCCAAGTGACCCTCCGGCGGGTGCTGTGGCGGAAATTAGTGCTCGCAAGAAATAAGCGAGCATACACACACAAATAAAGTAACCGCTCACCGGTATCATTACTGGAGCCTATACCACGTTGGCCGCCCAGATGCAGCTCATCTGTGGATAATTTTCCAACTTGAGCGTTCAGATACCCAGCCAGCACTACAGTGTCCGAGCTTCTTCTGTGGCGAAGGAGTTCGTTCAGTTGGCGATAGAAGTCGTCTTTCACCGAGTCATCGCTACAGATGTCGGTGCATAGGCAGAGATAACGAATAGACACCAGTTAGTCCCACGCGACTTCGAAGTTTTGAACGAGCCAGCCAATCGGACCGCACACATCCGGCTACTGATTGGAATCCAATCAGCCAGAGCAGCTTCAGCCCAGGGACTCATGGCAATACCAACACCGGCTTGGCCGGTGCTCGAAGCTGCATCGTCACTGGATAGGCGCAGTGAGAAAGTGATGCTAGTGTCACCTGAAGGGGATCGCAGTGTGAGTACAGAGCTGGAGTCGTGCAGGCGGGTCTCCGATAAGCAGAAGATATCGATTGAGAGGGTTTTCAATGTTCGGGCAAGTAATGCCTGTTGACCGATCTTAAGCAATGTGCGAACACTGAGCCATGCCAGTCTGAAGGAGGTTCGAGGGCTCCAAATGGAAGCCGATGAACTGGAATGGGCCGCTTTTTTGGACATGGGCCTGTTGACAGTGCAGGAGTGAAGCTCTGCGTTCACCTATGAGTTGAAACTAAAAGACAAGCGACAACTGAAGCAAGGTGGGGGAGGGCCGAGAATTGAGGGGTCGAAAACAGGGGGGGATAAAAGTAAAGCTGGAACGGGACGATAAGGGTGAAAAAGCGCACGAAGGGGAATAAGAAGATGGGAAGGCTTGAGCAGTAGCATCCAAACCTCTATTCACCCTGCTCGATGCAGCAGATAGGGCACCGTTGATTATCCTCTGCGGTGCCCAGAGCATCAGAAATTTGTTTGGGGAAGGCTTCATTGTATTGCGTGGGCAGGATACTGTCAGGTTGCCCAGGCCTAGACAGGAGAACTATTCGGGTTCTCAACCAAAGCCTTTGGTTCAAAAACCTGGCCGCAAGGCAGCGGGTTTGGCACTGGACTACAAGGAGTCCGTTTTAAGGAATAAGGAGCCACTTTCATTCCAACCCCCAAACTGGAGGACCAGGAGGCTGAGTTTCTATAGCCTCTAACCATTGACCAATCTGGTATGAGTGGCTCTGAAGGTGCAAAAGCACCACCCAGTATAGCTCAATGGATCACTGAGGCACACAAACCGTCGCACCATGGTAAGGTCCAGCCTCATTGCGTTGGGAGTGTATATCCAAACCATCTAAACCGCGTCCACTGCCAGTTTTATTATTTCGTCAATGGCAAATTTAAAGAACATAGGTGACGACGGGCATTTCATTCTTACACAGCTGGAGATATAGATGGGCGGTAACAGCTCAAAGCAAGCTTTCAATTTACCCCAGCCACGTGCGTAAAACGCTCGAATAAACCTCACATATCTCAATTATAACCGAATAAGACGTTGATCCTTTGATTTGAAGGCGCCTATGATTTCGAGGAACGCGATAGTGATGGGCCACTAATATATGTGACGATGCTCAACAAATGCGTAATGCGAATATTGGATCAAAGCAGCCACAAGCTGGGCGAAACACAGCATTCACGGGTGCAGGTCAATCGGTGAGTGGCGACGGAGGCAAGCTACATGAAGGAGATGGAGATCAAACTGATTCATCTATTCCTGAGGCAATCCCCTCCTGCGCCTCTTTTGAAGATCGGAAAGATAGAGGAGCGGCTACATTCAGCTGGGATGGTTTTGTTCTTCAAAAGTTCAAAAGTAAATTATGTAAATCAGCAACGAAGAACAAGGTGAACGAGTTGGGTCTAGTTGTAGAAAAATCTCGTCCCCGCTTACATTTTACCAATGTAACGTGGTTATCCCCGGATAAAACGTGCGGGGATGTAGGTTTACATTGCTACGCACTACGTCTAAAATAGATGTGTTAATGACCTGCACATCTCACCATGAGAAGCAGCACGTTCCGTGTCGCCTGGAAGCATGCTGTAATTCCATCGAGACACAAAAGTGGGTGTCGCCGGAACAATGCCATCTACCGTTCAATCAGTCACATCCCATCACGTCGCGAGTGATGCAGAGGCTAGTAAAAGAACACGTTATTGTATTTATGCTGTCGCGTGGCCTAACTAGCAGGTCCCAGCATGGCGTTTTAACGGCTAAGTCCTGTCAGAAGTGTCAGTCCGGTTTTCTGGAACTTTTGACAAAACTAATTGAGTCAGGTCATACACTTTCTTCTACCTGCTTGATATTAAGTAGGCATTTGACCGAGTCCCACATGCTGGTCTATTGACTAAACTTAAGGCATTCGGTATATCGCATCAGCGGCTGTCATTTATTTAAACCTATTTGACAAGGCGTACACGGATCGTATGGCTGGATAGAGCGGAAATCCAATATAGAGCCCTCACTAGTGGCATTTTTCTAAGTAGTGTTCTGAGCCCACTGCTATTCCTTCCGTACGTTAACGACACATTTTATTGCTTAACACAACGAATCCACCCCTATTTGAAGAAGATATCACATTTGTTTTCTCGCTTGAAGTAAAGGTAACTAGTATTGGCGCGCCACATATTCAGAGAGATCTTACGGCGTTAGATCAGTGGTGCGACCACTGGAAAATGGAATTCTCACCACTTCATAGCAACGTCATTTCCTATGGTTCTAGTCCTTGTCAAATGTCTTGAGCAAAAAGGAAACATTAATTGTCAATTGCCTTGTACTATGTGACGTAGGAGCAACCACTCCAGTTCATTACCCTCGCTGAACACGGGGATACAGTATGGCTACATTCAGAAAAATCACCGGCTACATCTGTAAGTCGATGGTACTTAGGGAATCCAGACTTGTTTTGTACAAATGCTGATCTCGACCCATCCTAGAATACTGTTCCTTATTTTTAACTGACCAACCTCAAAGTGAGAAACTAACAATCAGAGAATGCAACTTGTATTCATTAAGCGATTATTGGAACCATTTACACTAAAATGTATTGATAGACACAAACCGCTCCAGTTAAAAACATTGTGGCTCCGGATGAGTAAACTTAGCCTGATATTCCTGTTTCAGCTACTGCACAATCCAAGCAATAAACCAAACTATTTGTTCAACATAGGACGGATAAGCGCTAGCCATTTCAGGCTAGACCTTATTCAGTCATCTTACCTAAAGCTCGTAGGAGAATACGCTCTAATTTCTTCATTTATAGAAATGTATTCGCATAAAGAATAGACTGCCAATAGAAATACGATCGAAACCAACGGCTGTAACATTCCGTACAAAGTTACGCAGATTTCTTGACCAAATCCCTATTGCAACATAAAGTAGGCTAGACTAGTCTGAAGATTAGACATGGGAAGGAACTCCAAAGCGATTCTAACATTAATATCTGGCGTCCTACTCTTCAGTACTCACGTAACCACCTACTGGCTGCAACGGATTTTGCTCCTCGCTGTAGACGTATATTGAGTCCCAAACCCCTGCTTTCAATACTTAGCCAGTAATCACTCGCTTCTCCAACACGCAAAGCCGAAGGTAGTACACTGCGTCGCGGAGCTCTTTAGCTTCGTAAACTTTCTCGTTCATGTATCCACTTACTTGCCTCAACCCATTTGACAGTTCACAGTAAGCCGGCGCTCACCGCTTTCCATCACGCCGATTGCACTAGCCCTCCTCTATTAGCAATATTAGGTGACTGTTTCACCTGCGCCACGCAGCGCATTAGCGGACGCATCAGCAACCTAATCGCAACTGCATCGGAAACGAAGTGGGTTTGTTCCACCAATCTCTCGCCTTTTATCATAAGTAGAACACGCAAGCGCATGTCAATAGGGAATGCAGCTTGGCACAATTACAGAGCTCATCCTTGTCCCAAAAGCTGAGGAGATTCCCTGACCCAGAGCAACATGCATGTTCGTGATGGCTAATTGACTCACCAAAAACATTTGGTCTGTACATTTGCCCAAAACTAAAAGCTCCTATACAAACATGTTAACAATATCCGGAAAGTGCAGTTCGCTATCCAACACTTAACACCCCAGTCGGGGTGGTACATAGTTCAAAAGAGACGGAAAATGCCCTAAGAATAAAGTAGGCCCCAAACTTCCAATGAAAGGTACGGCAGTGTTAGATACCCACATACATTTCCCCAACTTCAATACTCACTCCGCATTCTGTTTCCGTACCGTTGGGGAGAGAGAAATTTGGTTTATATCCGCCACCAGCCGAACATCACATACAAGCTTGCAGATCATATACTGCAAACGGTCACCTAGGAGCGCATACTTGTGGTACTAATCCAGGTTGATCCGGTCTGCTGAGAGCAATCTTAGAAAGCGTCAAATATTGGGACCCACATAGTTGGCATGCAGAAGAGTGCATTTAAGCGGTTTGATCACTCTGTCTGTTCGCAGTTGCTTAACACCTATGTGCGGCCTCATGTGGAATACGCAATCCAGTTGTAGCAGCTTTGGCACAAACAAGACCTCGCTGCGGTTTAGACTCGATGGCCACGAGCCAGGAAGCACGTAAAAGCTTTGTTCAATCTTCCTTATCTACTTCGACCGTGGACCCTAAAATTATACATTGGTCAATACTGACTACTATGTGGCGATCTCACTATGACCTACCAAATTCCTAGGAACCAGAACCACGTCTGAAGCCATCCAACGCAACTGGGGCACAACACAACTTTTTGAGGCTATCAGTTCAATTCAACCACGCAATACAGTCGGCTCGAATGTCGACGGCATTTTACGTGTGTTAGCGTTGGAACCCCCTACCAAATTACTTAGTTCCCGCCCCAGTTTACCTGTGTTTAAGAAATGCTTTGATGTTGCCCTAACCCAACCACACTACGAGATATATCCTGTGCATCTGGAGGGAAGGTAAAATGCGACGAACTTTGCACAAGCAGAATTAACTGACATAAATGTGGTTGGCACTGTCTGCCTACTTCTTGTTAATACTGTGGTGAGTCCACAAAAAGTATGTTGGTTTTGGCCCTTCGTTTTCTAACAACCATATTTTACTTCCTTTTTTGGCTATCCTACGGCACTTGCTAAGTATTGTCTTTTTGATCGTAATATACCATTGTTCCATTTTTGATCCTACCGGGCGATCAGTTCCTGTGGCCTTAACATTCGTCCCGTACTATCACTGTCCGTACCGGCCTGGACGATCATTGCCTTTCCCTATGCCGTCAGTTAAAATATTTTTCATTTTGCGTTTGCTTTTACGAAACCAAGGGCTTTGAGCTCCATCGAATGGCCTCGGAGAGCACGCGGCGCCTCCTGATCAACATAATCTGTGATGGCGGAATTCCACCCAGCATTTGTAGATTCGGTGTTGAACGCTAAAGGAACAGGAACCGGTCAATCAACACCTCCATACCTCCCTCTTCTTTCTGAGTTGTATAGAATTCGCTTGAATGTATCCACAAAACTCTCTGCCTGGTCTGTTCGACTCTGGGTGAAAGGGCCGTGAGCGAAGGTGTTACACGGCGCATCGCTTGCAGAACTCGGTAAAAGATGCCGAGGTTAACTGAATGCCGTTATAATTGTCTCTAGACTGTTTAAATTAATGTAGATTTAGCGAAGTCTTGATACATTAGCATGGGTTGTTGTTCTGTCTACCAGAAAAGCTTCAAACCGCTTGATGTCTGAGTCAACCATTATGGGGCACTTTGGCTGTTGATCGCTGTTACGAAATTTACTTGGACACAGCATTACGCTTTTGTGGCTTTCCTTCATAATTGGAGATCCGCTTGCTATGGCGTTGCTTAGAAATTGGCACACTTTGGCAGCGTTAAGCCAATATTAGCTGCGTGTCCATAAGTAGAAAACACACAGAGTTGCGAGCTAGCACCTTCATCTGATTGCTCCCACAAGGCCCGGCATCAAACTATCAAATGATACATTTTTCTGAAAATAGTATACTATTGTCCACAATAGAGAGCGAAATTTTTCCCTTGTAGAACTGCTGCAACTTTACAAATAGTATGTACGTAGCCAACTAGATTTGTGGATTTGTGTGAATTTCTCGGGTACTTGATTACCAAAGGCTTCAGTTTTTATAATTTCTGTGGTAACTGGCAGGTCGTACAATGCGGCATTAACCAGATATTTGAGATCAGCTTTGACCTCCACCGTGGCAATGACTGTTTCCTCATGTCCCTGCAGTTGGTCATCAAGTAGGCGTGTCAGGTCATCCACTTTGGCAAGAGGAAATGGTTGACTGATATGGAATCTCGAAACCCTACCTCAATATGTTGAGAGCCCTTCGATGTAGCCGGTTAGGTGCGTATGCCGGGTTACCGTTTTTCGAACCAAAGATAGCCAACAAGGACTTGTGGTTTGTAAAATGCTTGAAGCCGCCGCCGTATAGCATCGAGTATAGTTGCTATACAGCAAACTTTATGGCAAAATCTTTCTTCTTGTTATGATTGTAAGTTCCCTCGACTCTCGTATGTGTCATGTTGGAAGTAACGAATGCTTTCTAAGATTAATCTGAGTACGGGTGTGGAATTACCGTGCCCATCTCATGGCTCGAATCATCTGTGGCTGCGACGATCTGATAAATGGATCGAAATGAGCCAATAGTAAGTTTGAGGACACGAATGCCTTGTCCTGCTTGAAGTTATTCTTGCATTCCAATGTCCATTTCCAAGTTTCGATTTTGATTAATAGCTTGTTTTGCAGGATGTTCGCAGGCTGAGCATCTCGGGCCATATTGCGCCTTAGTGAATGTTTGGCCTACATATGTAACGCAACGACTGTAGCTCTGTTGTTGGAGGCGATTTCCTTAAGGCTACGTATTTTGCATGGATTGGTCGACGTCCATCCTTCATAAGGATACAACATTGGTTTCTCATGGTAGCCGTGAGGAATGTCCATATTTCCTCACGTATCCGGAAAACATGCGACTTATTACAACCAAACATTTTATCCAGTATACTAAATGTCTCCACCGGTGATCGACCCATCTCTCCACTATCATCCAGATATGCAGCTGCTCCAAAAACTCATTCAAGTATGGTATTCATCAACTATTGGGAAATACCTGGCACTATTTTTACAGCATGGACAAGCGGTTGAACTGGAATAAGCCAAAGTGGATGCTCATCTACAGCAACTCTTTCGAGTCTTCTGAAACATTCACTTAGAGATGGGTATAAGACATATTTAAGTTGTCAAAACACTTACTGGTATTCAGTTTTGCCAAGATGTCTTCCCCTACGAAGACTGGGTACTGATGATTATCCAGCGCAGCGTTTATTCCAGTCGAGAAATCAGCACAGACTTCATCCTCACCGTTCACTTTCTTCACTGTGAAATTGGCGTGCCTCACGAGGAGTTTTTGACAGGTGCGATAACTCCGACTGGTGCTTATCGATCTACTTCTTGATTGCTGCACACCGCAACGGTCTTATATCCTTGTTATAGTTTGGCTCCTGGTCACTGGTGTAGACTTGCCTGGAGTTTCGTACATTGCTTTCTGTTGTCCTGAAAGACAGAAGATAACTTTCGCTCCAAAGAATGTACCAGGTCTTCCATGAACTTCGATGATGGCTCTGGAATTGCTCGTAGTCGACTGCAGATCTGATTCAAGGGAACATCAATATGTTGCAACTTACCAATCCAGTCAATACATTGAATATTCAAATAAAGTAGATCCAAAATGTGACGCGTTTCTGAAGATGCTTTTATATATAATCATGCAATAACGTTCGCCGACAAATTTAGACAAGCTTTGACATGGAAACATTAGAGCTTTGCTCATCCCAACACTGGCACTCCAAGAACGCGGTTTCGTCTTTGTTAGGACTCATCAGTTGGAGATAGCCTGAGGTGGGCTGGAACTCAGAGCCTAGTGGCTCATGGTTGACGCCATAAGCACTATGCTACTGAGATCTACGAGCAACGCTTGGTCCAGCGGAAACAAAAGCAACGTTGGGCTTGGCAAATCCTTGATTTGACATCATTGCGTGTCAGATCGGGATCCTGATATAGCTAAGCTAAAAGCCGCTTGCGCATCTCAGCATCAGGGAAAAACTGTAGCGCTCCGCCGCAAATTACAAACCCAAACATTTTGTCCGGTTAAGATAGTAGCTTGAGATGTTCCCACTCACAGCTGATCATATCCGCTAGAGATCCGAAATCGCACGTGTTCTGTTTGACAAATCTTAAGCATTAATAGCGGATAATAAGCAAAAATATTGATTCACCAGATATTTTAATGCGCTGGGACGCCGTTTCGTCGGACGACAGGTTTTTCGGCTGCTTGTTCAGATTGTGCTCTAAGAACCAAAGCGTTTCCCTTACGCCGAACTTAAAGATTAGTAAACACACTTTCCAAAGACCGTCCTGATGAGTGTAATCCCTCCGAAACATGTATTCTCAGAGCTTGAAACACGCTCCGAATGTGCGCTCAGAATCCGCATCCAAACGGAATTATTGCCAGTACTTCAATTTATTGTGAATCACTGATTACCTAGAGAGCTCGCGTTGCAATCCAACTACACAATTTGTGCTTTTAAATAACCCACCGCTCAATATTGGACAGGATTTCATTCGTGACCAGGTACAGATACTCTGTAATAGGTCGTGAATTTTGCAAACAGCGTGAGGTACTGCAGTATTTCGTCTTCTTCGAGATCGATCTGCCTGTAATTTTTCATCCATACATGCGAACGCGTACATGTGAAGTAAGTATCTTGATATTGCTATGGCCAGTGATTTTGGTAGGATAATCGATAACCCACATTTTCGTAATGGGAAATGTTCAGCTTCGTTCCAGTTAAAAATGATCTAGAATTCCCATATGAGCTGTTCGGCATCTGGAATATGCATACACTGTAATTATTTAGGTAGCAAAACCCACTAGATATAGCTGAAGTTGTTTACATCTGCCATGATGGGATAGCCATAGGATCGCAGTAGATGTTTCGTAAATGTCGTTGCATTGTCCCTTTGTTATCCTGTCAGATTTCCCTGAGTTACTACACACCAAGTAGCAGTGTTCTGAAAAAAGAGTGAGAGCAACGTAAATCTAGATTCCATATGCATCGTGGACTTACCAATGCAATTGATAACTGATCTGGCCAAAGTTACACTATATCCTGAGTATCCGGTGAAATTCCTTGAATTATAATAGTGTACGCATTGCTCAAATACTGTAAGGCAACTTGCAAGCGGTGGTATTTCTATGGTCCCAGCATTCCTAAATGGATCCCAGGGAAACAATATGGCGTTGCAGTTTGATGGCGAAAATGACATTTTTCAATAAGCGCACTACCAATCTAATACCTTTAGTTTGCTCTGCATATGAGACAGACCAGTGTATATTCCGTTAGAATTGGTTGGGGAGAAGAAATCAACCATAATCTACAAGGATAATTGGCTTTGCGCGGATGAAACCATCGAACATATCGTTGACATCAATGGGAACAATGATAGACACAAATTCTACCTCGAAGAAAAGCTTTTATTTGCACATCTTTGATCCAGCTCTGTATTAACCGGACTCAACGAGTGTGTCCGCTCGGTCAATATGTTTGGAATCACGGCAAAGGTTGACGCGACATGCCGAATAACTGCAGCCCATTCAATAAGCCAGCGTTACTAGCACAGTCGAAACATTTCTCTCGGTCAGGGGAGATGATGACACCCAATAATGAACCTGATTTGATTTACCACAAGTAAGAATAAATTGGCAAGTTAAGCAGAAGGCAGAGTATAACGTTTCGTATCATATCTAGTTACCTATGATGCATGAGAACGAAAAGTCAAAGATTTGTCCTATATTTCCTAATCTCATGGGGGCTTCAGCCGCGTACTTTTTTGAACAAATTTGTTTCCAAGCCACAAAGTACTTATTGTCTCTAATTGATTAGGTGAGGGTTGACATCCATTAGGTGGGATGTTTCGACTGCTAGCAGTAACAACATGAAATGTAATGCATTGGGGCCATGTTATAAAAAACTTCAACTAGTTGACCGCTATTTCGACGGTGCGCAAATCAAAGTCGATGTTGAATAGCTCACCGCGTAGATCTAATTGGTCGATAAAAGTTGCTTTAACTTGTAAGGCAATGAATGTCACATCCACATAGAAGTAACCGTCCTATAGTGAATTGCGCTTGCAAACGAAATTCTCCCTTAAAATAACACTGACAAAGAATGCGTGTTTCTCTATCTGTTATTCAATTCCATGTGCTATTGAAACAAGTAACGCTAATCGAAATGGATTAATCTCAAACCCAGAATTAGCAACAACTGTGATAATAAGACGCAATGAAAGTACACAGAAACAGTATTCATGAATTCGGAACTACGCTAATTTCGTAGACACAGCAACACCATTTTGTACACTGATTTTCCCATGCAATCATCAAATCCGCCGCAGTTCGTAGGAAGTTAGGTGCTTTTGTAACGAGGGCGATAATTAATTGCGGGTTCTAGTTTGGACTATACGTTGTGATTGAATTGCGACACACAGTCTCAGTGTAATAGACGGTGATTCACTTTGAATTGAACCTTATTCACTGCGATCACTGGGACCGTACTAATAACGGATGGAAAATGGGTATTTGCCCGCCCGAAAACAATGACTGTTCATGAGTCTCTTTTATAACTGCGTTATTGTTGGAAATTTCTGAAGTCTCTTCGTCCGTTGAAGTACATACTGAAACGCAGTCAAGAAAGATCGTCAAATTCATCAAAAACTCAGTACTATCTGCACAATTACATTTAATTTGATCTTGATCTATAATGTACAGAACCATTTAATAATTGTGGTATTTGGCACATACAGGAATTAAGGTGGTTGCGGATTATTCCACGTGATGGTCGGTGATTATTACCGTGGTGGTGGAAAATTTCGGCAAATTCCAGACAGAACATATTTGTCCTAAGCAGGCGTCTGTTAAACCACTCTGCCAGGCATTCTCCCATGGCCGAATCAGTCAAGTTCCTTTGCTGCATTAGGAAGATGTCAAAAACTCTGTAAAGCTCAAAAAACGTCGCTGGTTTGAGGGGAGCGACTGCACTTTTAAAAACACGCACCATTTTTCTGCGACAACATTGAATGGAGGGGGCCTAGGAGCAAAGTATGGTAGCAGCAAGCAATCATTTGAAGCTACTCATATACCTTTTTACCAAGGAAATGATTACCATTGTCCGTAACATAAACAGTCGGTTCTCCTTCGCGACTGAACGACTTGAGGTGATGTAATGTTGTGGTCTGAATTGGCAGATGTGGTAAAATGTAATTCTGGCCAACCAGAAAATGAATCCACACGTGTCATTGCAGAGTTATTATGCGAAAATAGGAACATTTATCACGTTCTTATTGCCGTGTTCGTGCAGTTGGCACTGTGCTTCGCCGCGCGGAGAATATCAGCATTCAGCTTCGGTAACTATAACGTCAACCTAGACAAGAGGTTTATTTGTTCTTCACCCAGATGGTCACAGTGAAAGTCCTTCAACCCAGCAATTCGAAGAGCAGGATGAACAACAACGCGATTTTGGAAATACAGAAATCCAGTAGGTTTAACGCAAAGTCTGTCGCGTAGCTTTGAAACAGCGGAAATTCTCTATTCAAATCAAAATACAAGCCTTTGCTGTTTGGCGACAGAAAAGCATACTTATAATTCCTTGTGTCATAGGGCAACTGGGAGTGGATTATCAGAAGTAGCTTGCTCAAAAGGCAATTTAAACTCTTAATTTCAACAACATTAACCTGTGATAAATAATTGGCCTGCGGAATTCGCTTAATAATTCGGTGCTGAATTTAATACGAATTTGCTGAAAGCGCTATATCCCATTGCTGTACCATTGCTGCAGAAGCATTAGCCAATGAATTATGGGGATAAAAAAAGGAACTACACCGGAAGTAAAAATAGCAAAATGTAGGCCAAACGATATTTGCGTAGACAAGAGGTCGCTACTTGCCTTGCAAGAGCTCCTCTTATTGTTTGTTCGTATCGACGTTCACCTAGTCTGAGACGTCTGGAAACACATAGTTGGTGATACATATTTTTATCTAGTACTGCACAGATACCAATAGGAGACGCCTCAGCAATTATTGTCGAGGGTAATTTTGGTGAAATTGGACGTACAACAATATCCGTATTCAAAGATTGCAGCATATTACTCCGGGAATTCTCATGCTGTTGAGAAACGGTTAAGTACCACATTAAATGAACAACCTCTTTCTAAAATTATTGCAATATAAACCTATATAGACAATACAACATTGAAATGTAATCATATAAACAACCCGTAAGCTTTTGTGAAGGAGGTCTAATATGTTGGTAATGAAGATTTTTATGCCGGTAAAAATTCCACCTCATGTATTCAATTCATCAGCGTCATCAACGAAGAAATACATTTGTAGGCAATTATTTAGAGTGGCTTGCAACGGACGTATTAGTTCTGCTTTACGATAAATTTGTCCTTTTACTTTGTAGACTGGCATGAATTGAGCTGTTAGCATTTCTGCGCCGAATGATGCTCATTTGAAAGCATGCCTTGCAATTTTGTGTTATATAGGAACTGTTTTTTGCCAGCATATCCGGTAAGCAATTATTTCAATGAATAACATGGTTCTGCAGATTGATGCAGATTAATTTTTCTGGCGGCTCAAGACGTTTACAATTATATTTTATATCCCTGCAATACGAACACCATTCAGGCATGTTGCCTAGGTGGAATAATCCCGACTCAACCAGTAATAATCAGGTGTTTTGAACAGGAAAGCAAGGCGATATTAATCACGAGATTACTGAGCACCGAAACGTGTGGCACTGATTTGCTCGTTCAAGTTGACGTCACTCAGTAACTCTCAGATGGTCGCGTTCATTCTGTTGAGACGGAAGCTGATCTGAAGCTACGGAGCACGATGGTCGTGTTAGTAACTGTAGGTCCTGAAGCCTGTCTATATGTCGCACTGCTGCTTCCTTGGCGCGAATTTGCGCAATTCTTTATCTCTTTTGCTCGTAAACTGATTCCGGTAGTTCCACATTTGTATTATACTTATACGTCGCCCTTCTTACGCTCACCTACTACGATCACCAAGGTTTAATCTTATGCAACTTATTGCTAAGATGAACTAAAGCAGACCGACTGCCCAGAAACAGAACAGAAGTTTAAGGCCAATACATTCAAAATTGCTAAACAATAAACATGAAAAGTTCGAAGTAAAAAACGAAACTAAGTATTGTACGTACTAATGTGGGATTTGAAAGCAAACAGAATTCAAACGACAGATCTGAATTTCACCGGGTTTTGCAATAAAATGTGTTAGAAAAACAAACCAAATACAATTAAACAATAACAAGCAATGCAGTACTCACGATTGATACGCAGGGCAGAAGAAGGCTTAGTTTAAACGTAGCCACAAGAAATAATTGACCACTGAATTCTGTAGTCAAACTGGCATGACCCAAACAAATAAATCAGCAAACCAGTCTACTAAGAAGCAGAGTAAAATGTGTAAACTTATGTAAATATTTCAAAATTGACATGTAGTTCTATAATTGATAGGTATAAAAAACTGATAAATAAAATTTGGATCAAATTCGAATGCAAATTTTCACAATTCACGGCCGAATGTAATGATCTTTCGGAAGATACCGAGAAAGCAATGGGATATTTAAAAAATATATATAAATATATATATATATATATATGTTTGGCAGCATCCCGTTTCTAGCTGCCTGTTAGTGTAGCCTCTAGTAAACAGCTACCGGACGCCTAAGTCTACAGAGGGACGACGGTTGGCGTGCGTTGCACTACCCACATCTCTAGCCACACAAATCATAACCAGGTAGAACAATGGGATTAAAACCAGTAGGCATGTGGTTGGGAGCCACGGCACATCAACGGAGCTGGCACACTCCGCTTTATATGTAAGGACAAGCAGACGGCATTTAGGGAAGCAAGCGCAAACAATGTGGTGTATGTACTCTTGTCTACTCCACAGGGGGTGAAACCACGCTTCGAGCTTAGCACGGCCACCAAGTCTGTGCAACCCCTCCCCTCCAACAAGGACCAACTTTGTCTTGAAGACAGTATATTTGACGTAGTGGGTAACAGAGAGGTAGGCACTCTGCCATCATGCACATCAAACGCAGCCACTACAGCGGATGCAAAGCAGTAGCCAAACACTTGTAATGACAAGATCAAATATAATAGATTGAAAAAATCATACGGATATGCTGACGCTAAATTAGTATTTGAAAAATGGGTTATCAACATACCCGCGATAATTCCACGGCAGCAGAACAACAGATCAAAAGACATACGCAGCGAAAGAGAAAAACCAAACAAAGTTACCTACTATTCGTGTAAACGAGTTGTGTAAATTATCCGAATATTAATCAGATATACAAAATTATTAGGTTACAAACCAAGCAGAAAGACAATATGGTAAACCAACCATTTGAAATAACCTCAGAACACAAATACGCCTTTCTTAATTCAAATAGAAACGCATGCAGCGTATCTACCAAAGCTACACCGGTATTGTTTACGTTCTGAGAAGCACGCATCGTCGTTTAAATATCGGACCCGAATGGCCTCGCTCGTATCTCACTAGGCCTGCCTAAATCAGCATTCGCTACCGCATGTGCTACAGCACCATACAATCCAGCTTGATGGCGTAAACCCATCGGTATCTGTCGCTTCCCTGACTGCTGACTCTTCTCCCCATGCAAGAGGGCTATCCCTTACACCTCGGCAACAACCTTCGAGATAAAATCATGCCATGCACACCGATCAAACGCCTTCGATTCCAAAAATTAGAAGGTGATAGGCTTACCTTGTTCGTGTGCTGGTACCGAAGCTTCGGTCACTTTATACGCCAATTCGCAACACTCAGCTGAGCAAATAATAGCGACTTCGGTATCCGCGTCGAATCCATATGCTACACTTGACCGAGTCAGCGCAATTGTCGTAACAAAAGTATGCAGTTCAATGCATACATTTCCACTTCGGCGAAGCACATCCTTGTCTACGAATCCGTCGCACCCACTGATGCGCAGAATCCCTCGAAGACAGTGTAATGAAAACGCTCGAGATATCTCACATCTTGCCGGTACATCTACCACGTTTCGCTGCCGTATAGGAGAAAGGTCAGCACCATGGATTTGTGGACCATCAACTTCGAGCCGACGGTAAGCTTGTGGTTGTTCCACACGCAGTACTCAAACTTCCCGAATGCTGCCGCTGCCTTCGATACGCTGATACGAAGGTCAATGTTTATTTGCTGGTCATTCGAAACCACACACCGAATGTATCCTTATTACGTAATTCCTATTAAGGGGGTTGGACTGGGATACTGCCACGGTGTCCACAACTGACAGGAGAATGACTATCGTCCCTAACCAAATACGTCAATAAGGACTAGACCCAATGGTAACAGTTGAGTGCCAAGAGTCAGTAAGCCGACGCACACGGAATGGTGTGTCCTGAATTTTACCTAGAAGGCATGTGTTACCCAACGCCTGCCCATTGTTCGCCAGGAAGTTGCGTCTAGGATATGACATCACAGCACAACATTAACAGCAGCGGATCGACTCAATTTTGGAGGCGTTAGGAATAGTATTCAATCCGTTGCGCCTTCAATACTCGTATTGCTCTTACGATGAGGCGGGGCTTTCGAATCCATCGCCGTCGAAGTCTGCTAGACTGATTTACCTTCTCAAAGTAGGCATATTCACATAAATGCGCAGCAAATACTGCATTTTGCACAGACACTAATGCGCTAATGGTCGCACTGTTGTCATTAAAACAACTGGCATCTTCGAACGCTGCAGACACCTTTTCTCGGATGTGATACCACAGTTTTCCGAATGATACGAAATTACCAATAAAAGTAATCATCGTCTTCTGTAGGTTTAGCCTCCTACTAATACGACATAGTTAACGAACATTATACTTTAGTTTGTTCACAGAAGGTAGATATTATATAGATTTATGAATGTATGTGTGCAATTTGGTTCCCACCTACTTGTGAATAAAGCCACACTCAGTCCTACGCAGCGCACTTGTCTGGCACAAGGCACGTAGGTCTCTCTGGCCTACGATGACAGGGTCGTGAAAGTGAGAATGACCACACCGTGGGTATATATATCATTCGCACCCACTGCAAACAGGGTGTTTGTGTTTGTCACCTAGTGGGTGGCGCAGTGAGAGCAGCCGTTCACTGTTCCCATTGGCGTGGGCCATAGTATAGTGCCCGATGATGTTCGTCCACACCGCGGCATCAAGCCCAATGCACGTCTAAATCATCCAGTAGGAATCGCCGGTAGACACGGGCTGTGTCACTAAGAACAACTGAGCGTATAACTGATCATTCACTTTATCATGCTAGTAAGAGTGACAAACTTACAACATTCAAAGCATAGGCAAAGATTTATCATTCGTGAGCTGGTGCCAGTGGGCTCTCTTCGATCCCATGTTCATGTGGAGCATTTGTGACGTTTCCAACCGAGCACTACTATCTCGCAGCGTGCCTAAATCGGCTAGCCCAGCATAAGTCAGTATGGTAATATCAATGGAGCAACGTGCGAGTTCCATCTTAAACAGTGCAGTGATTTTCTCGGGAAGCTTGTTCGAGTTCCGGTCGAGTAGTGTGCATTCGTTGCAGCACCCGATTTTGAGGGTTTTGCGCGGTAACAAGCGATTGCGACGGGTAATCTCTCATGGGGGATGTTGAGTAGAGGAGTTACTGGTTATTTTACACAGGAAATCAAAGGGAATATTGGTGATGGGAAGCGTCAGCAATGTATGCAGCAAATAAGGTTGACAATTTCTTTTCCCACCGCTGAGCGAAGATCTTTGCAGCTGCATATTATATGTATTAGTGAAGTTCAAAGTTTGGCTTTGCAACGTTGTTTTGTCAAGATGTCCAAATGCGAACAAATAAATGAAAGGGTCCTTAGCTAATATATTTGAAAGCCATGTATTCCCGATCGGTTGCGGGAAATGCAAGTTAAGTAAGTAAACAATCTCACCTGAAATGTTGTCCTATCCAAGGCAAAGTTGAACCAAAATTTTCCGTCAAAATACATCAAATGAAAATGAAGTCCCAGTAGCGCAATGAGTATATCCCCAAACTAAACAAGCGTTCAGAGTATTTCTATCCTCATAGACCCTGTGTTGAGTGAGTGTCCACAGGTAAAGCCCTCGCCAAGTCCATTTTGCCTCCGATAAAGCATGGTGGACATAATTGTATGCAATATTCCAAGTGGGGTCGCTGGAATACCGAGATCAACTTCAGGCAAGAAAGGGCTGCGGACAAAAGAAATCAAAGGGAAGCAACTAAAAGCAGTCCTCTTCCAAATGTGGCCAGAACGCAGTGATGATAAGTGCATGACACATAAGTCAACGTGCGGTTTGACAACAGCGATTTCACTCCCGTCGACAGCATACTGATTGGGAGGACTATCATCTATAATTCGGAGAAAATAACACTTTGACCGATTTTGGGGCATCAACAATAAGGCGGATCATTCTCAAAACCAATCTCAGGTGCTCCTAATGGCCACCAAAATCAGCGGGATATTCACGAGATTCCAGGACTTAAGGTTATCAGCGAACATTAGTAACGATACTCCTCACTCCATTGGCAAGTCAGTTACGTAGGTCAAGTAAAATGGCCTAAATACCGAGTGCTGCAGGAAACCAATAAGAACAGCTTGCCTAAGCTAAAGACTACGCCCCACACGTGTGTAGCATGCACTACTGATTAGGAAAGAAACACCTATTTAAGGGCGCCATCATATATACCGTAACATTTCAAAATTTTGCAAGATAAAGATGAAGCATAATGTCAAAAGCTTTCGAATAGGCTAAGAATAGCACGTTTATATCGTCTCCCCTGTCGACTGCTTAGGTCCAATTTTGACGATTCTAACAAAGAAACCCATTGCGGAAGCAATGTTGCACGGGGCTGAGGTTACATTTGTTCAGCTGGTTTTCCAGCGAGTCACTTATCAATCTCTCAAACCTGACTTTTAGGTCATCAGAATGATAGGCCGATAGTTCGCCAGCAGATTGCTGTTACTGTTCTTAAAAATCCGACAGATGATTACCGCCATCCATACAGAATTAGAGACGTAGCTGCCAAGCGATTTTAAAAACGCAAAGGGGAGCGCGCCACTAGGTTTAGCGGGCGTATCTTGCAACAGTTTGGGATAAATTGAATAAGGCCCGGATGTTTTAGAGGGGTTTACGATTTGTAATAACTTAGGACCTGAGTCTCTTATCATAAAATGATTTCATCAAGATTCCTCTGAAACAGCTGAAAGCTGTTTTAAACCTGTATTAAATTTGTATCAGGAGCAGACACCAGTATACTGTTAAGGATATAAAAATTGTCATAGACGGTGTGCTCACGAGTCCCACATGTTCCCATTGGCGCTCGTACATAAATATATGTGCCTCTGTGCCTTTATGTAAGCAGAGAATTTGGGATTAGTAGCGGCGGAATCCGTTAAATTCTTTTCGTGTCATGCCGGCAGGGTCTTCACAATTGGATTTATCCGAAGCAAAGTAGGAATAGTCTGACAGAAATAATAATAGTTTTCACTGCATAAGGCAGAACGTTACCAAAAGTCGTAGCCGATTGTCCCCTAGTTCACATCAGTGGTGAAAGGCTGAGCTTTTTGACGTCGGTTAATTATCTGTTAATCGCAATGAGCTATGACCTGTAGTGGTCAGTTCAAGTGAATGGAGTATTCACCAAAATCTTGCGACTGTATCTTATGTCTCAAGTCATCGTTCGTCAAAGGTATCTCAACATTTGACCCTGCGATTCTTCTATGCATGTGGTTTGCCACACTGGACCAACTGTGCATCTGTGAACTTTCCTGGCCTATTGGATAAGCATTTCAACATTCTTCATGGGTTGCTGAAACGTAAACGTCGATGAAGTGGAATTTCTAAACCAAAGCAAGTTCAACTCTTTGTACCTGTTTATGTTAATTCATGCTAATTCATGCTAATTCATGTTCCTCTTTACAACCACATCACTTTGCGCACTCGGTTCAGAACAGGTAAAAGGCCATATGGGCTGGGTCTTGTGCATACCAACGAAGAGCATATGACTGATGTGATTGTTTTAAACTGCCCTTGGGGTCGCAGTGATCACGAAGTCATCAGTTTCAACTTTGACTGCTATGCGGAATAGCGGAATGATAACGATGAGACAGTGCCAACCACCACAAGCTAAGATCGATACCTCCAGTTGATCGGCGTTACAACTTGATTGTTCCATGCCGAAGAACCCCTGAAGTCGCCTGGCAGGAGTTCTTTAACGAATTCAGTCAGCTGCATGCAGTGGATCCAGAGATAAGAGTTTGCAATAAGTTTACATCAGTTTCTTTCGTTGGAAGCAGAAGGGGAGATAGAAGGCAGTGCGCCACGCAGCATGGCGAGTTTACAGTTAAGCACCAATACCAGAATCTTGGGAAAAAACGTAGCCCAACTTAACCATTGCACACAACTGTTAAGAGCAGACAAATCGGCCTATCAGCAGAACAACACAATATTCTTCAGTGCTAACCACAAACTGCTGAACAAAATCGTAAATAGCCTACAAAAAGTGAGGCAAAGCTTCCCTTCACTCATAACGGCCGATGGCCGAACGAGAACGGCTGTGGATGCAGCAACCGCTCTGCGAATGCAATTTGCCCCTACGTTTCAGAAGGCATTGGCACCAAGCGATTTTATAAAGTTTGTCCTTTCCATGCTAGGGCTAACCCACATCACATTTACAGCGGAGCCTGTATTGCAAATGTTGATGTCTCTAGACAAACCCAGCGCGCCGGTGTCGATACCATTCGTCCAGAGTCACTGGAAGCAGCAGCAAGTCAACTGTTAGGACATCTAGCTCAATATTTTCAGAACAGCTTAGAACGGAATCAAGTTTCTTGGCAGAGCAAACGATGAGTCCTCCTTTACATGTTTTTAGTAATAACTGTTTAATATCATTATTATAATTGTTGGTATGTTGATATCTCTAACAACAATGCAAGGGGACTTGTGAAGCAACACTACTAAACCAGTGTGGATTCATTGTTCATTGTACAACTTATACCCTAGCGGTTTATAATCACTGGTAGCTCTAAATAAAGCTTTTGGATCTGGCGAAACGGCGATGCACACCGTTCCGGTCGCTTTGTAGTCTGGCGACTTGCCGAACACGCTGCGTCCATATTCGCGTTTAACTTAGGTTTTGTTAATGTCTTCTTAGTCTAGCTTCGTTACAATTGGACGAAGTAGAGCTTGTAAACATTTCTCCTTAGGAGACGGTAAGAACGTTAATCTGCTCGAGTCCGTGGAGTCGCACTAATCATCGATATTCCGCAGGCCAGGTACCCAGAAGATTTCAAGCTTACCTAAAATTCAGCTCACTTCTCGGTCCAGTTAAAGCACCAAAGGAAGCGGGCTTTTCATGCTTTCTAACCTAGAAACAAGTGCCAAAGAACTTGTATCCAAAAGCGATCCGCAGTGACTTCTGTGTTTGTAACAACTGGGACAAGTAAAAAGCACTCTCTCATTATTCACCATTTCATAATATAACCCGTACTTAAGCCAGTGCATCTTCCGTGAAACTAGCGTCATCAGATGCTACACTGCATTTATTAATGCAGTTGGTCATTGGTTATAAGAAATTCCACTTACCGCATTGTGGCTCTGATTCCGATGGCTGTAGACTGGAGAACGATTTAGGAGAGACTCGTTTAGCCGTCACTAGAGGAAATGTAAGCAATATGTCAAGGAAAAAATGCCATCTGGTTTTCAGAGGCCCACTAGACACAAAACGTAGGACTAAATCGAATTTTACCAGACGTGATTCGTTCGTACGGATTTAGACTAACTCAAAGAAATAGGTTGCAACCCACACGGTGAAACACTGGCCAATGGTGAAGTAGAACCAAGCAATGCTCGGGGAAGAGAGCACCGACGCCAACTGTGAAAGTTCTCCAGGAAAAACTACAAAAGACAGAAAATCCGAAAGCGACTGTGGATCCGTGTGACCGGGATCTAAGGTTATAAATATTTGGAAATTTCTAAGGTCAGCTAACGCCCGAATCAATGGAGATAAATTTCTGGAGCGAAAAAGCGGGCGAGATCTGAGGTGAAGCATTTGTATCTCACTGATTACGAGTGGTTTGCTAATGAAAAATCGCATTTGAGAAAGAAGTTTGCACGCCGTTGAACGACAAGCAACGAGAACTAGGCACATTGAGGGTTCCAAAAATGATGGTACTTCCGAGCACAACGCGCTAATATACATTGCAGAGAACCTTATATGAGCACGGATGAATGCGAATAGCCGAGTGTACAATCGGTCTGGCTGTTAGGCGTTAGCATTCAAACGGATCGACGGCAGTGCTACAGGACGTGGTGCTTTTTCGCTTGGCAAGCGTTCCCGTCGCAACGAGACTGGACATTAACGTGGTGCTAAGGTTTGCGTGCCCCAATGACCTATTGTGCTATACTGAGGGTGTCTCCAGGCGAATTGATGACTACTCGTACCAGGTTGGTTAATGGTGAGAAGCCAGACAAACTCAGTCTCCTCGTCCGCCAGGTTGAGGGTTTGATATGTGCTGGTGTCCATTTCTGTAAAACTAAATCATTGACGTCATCCCGCTGACTTGCATACAGGCTTTGAGCCAAAAGGCTTTGTATGAGGTCCCTATCGTCTTCCAGTCTAGGACCGAAAGCCCTGACAGTATCCCAACCCACATACAACCCAGACATTTTCTTCAAACATGCTACATCCTGCATCGGCCATCGCACAGATTTCCAAGGGCCGCTTTATCTGCTGCATACAGCAGGGCGGATAAGCGAAAGCAAGCTACTGCTGGCGCCTCCCTTCTTTCTTTTCCACCTTTAACTCTTACTCCTATCCCGAGTCCCATTACTGACATTCCTACCACAATTACCAGTTTAATTGACAGCAACCGAAGTACCACTGGAGTAGAACCATCTGCAGCCACTATCCCACAACACCTATCGGACGCCTATCGGCAAACCTCCCTTATAAGGCCACGCTGTTCCCTTTCCATGGAGAGATCCAGGTTCGCACTCTAAGACAAAAAGGTCAACAGGCTGCACTGGCACGCACCTTGGACCCTTGGGTAGTGATGTGTGTTGTGTGTTCGAAACTAGAATCAATGTTCCTGACGGGGTTATTGAATTGACTGCATCTGTTTTATCCTCTCGTTATCAGTTGTACGCATCCGGAGACGCCGAAGCAGCACTCAAGGGTCAAGCTGTTGTAGGTATCATTCTAATTTCCAAGGCTGAGCCAACATTGGCTGATTGGATTCCGGTGAACAGCCATTTATGTGCAGCACGTTTGACGACATCGGCTAAGGTGCATTCACGAAGTAGTAGAAAACGCTGTTTGTTTGTGATTTCCGTTTACGCTCCCACCGAATGCAGTTCAAATGCTGTCAAGGACATATTCTATCACGAACTGAACACGCCACCAGGCAGTGCTACTAGTTCAGTCATGATAGTGCTTTCAGGGGATATGAACGCACAAGTAGGGGGTCTGAGATCTTAAGAAGCTAAGCTGGCTGGTAAGTATGAGCTTGACTCAGAACGGACTGACAATGTCGAGTGTCCGCTGCAACAGTGTGCGGATCACCAGTTGTTTCTCAGTAGCGCTGCCATTAGCAGATTGGGCGCCGAAGTGCCACTTGGCGTCCGCCTGTAGCTGGCTAGCGATGGACCCAAATTGGTTACATAGCCATAAGTTACAAATGACGTGCTTCCATCCTGGGGTACCTGCCTCGACTCTGATCATGCCGTGGTACGCTGTCGTTTCTCAATGAGCTTTGCTGCGTGACGCACCAAGCGTCTCCTCCAATTGGCAACTGAGAAATTATGTCAGCTCCCGGTCAAACAAGCCTATCAAGACGCACTGCGTACCGAAATTGTGCTGTCTTTTCCTAATGACATTGAGCATCAGAGAAATAGGATCTCGGCCGCCATGCACTACTCAGGAGCTTCTACTTGTGGCACCATCGATGATCACCGCACCAGTCACTGGATATTCGAGAGGTCAGTGAACCAGTTGGAATCTAGAAAGACACCTCCCGGCTTGCTTTTAACATAATGTGTCCAGACGGGCTATTATGCGTGAACAAAGCAGAGCGTACATGCTGACACGGAAGCATGATGGACCAGTCGCGATCAAGAAATGGAGCAGACAGGAGCGTAGACAATAACCGCAACCACCGCACCACTGGTCCCAGAAAACCAGGCTTCAGTTAGACAGTCAGAGAGAGCGCGGGTGCGCTGCTACATAATAAGGAGCGCAATATGGCTCGTTGGGCGGAACACATAAGATTAGTTCAGCTGGCCCATTGTTCCCCGAACTCTTCCTTCTCGGATGATGCAAGGCGAGCCATGGACGGTTAATTTAGAGCCTCGCTCGGATGCCGCGGTCCGAAAAGCGATCACAATCCTCAATTGTTTTTGCGCCACTGACCCGGATTCCCTCCCAATTACATTATTTAAAGATGGAGGTAAGGTCATCTGTAAAGCACTGACCTCCCTATACGAAAGTATTTGAAAGCAAGAGAGTACCCCGGATTCGTGTTCTATACTCGAACACTACAGGCCGCGTCAGGGTCTGCGGTGTCCTATCGGACAGCTTTCCGACAACAAGTTGCGTCCGTCAGTGTTATCCGATTGCCCCATTTTTGTTCAATTCCGTCGTCTGTTCTCTAATAGTGTGTTCTCTTGCGGTATTTCACTATGTAACAGTTGGAGTGCTGCCTGGTGAAAGGCAAGTTAAGCTTGATTTTGCGGACGCTATAGTCTTGCTTTTCGATGATGTTGCGGTGGCACAATA
>OX104069.1:5866663-5890648 GCA_944474145.2 Dicrocoelium dendriticum | reverse complement strand
CCGCGCAATACTGCTTCCGCAAGGGGCTTTTGTGTCGGAATCGTGAAAATTGGACCGAAGCGGTAGACACGGGAAAAGCTATAAACAAGCTATTCTTAGCCTATTCGAAAGCATTTGACACTGTTCCATATCTTTATCTCGCACAAAATTTGAGATGTTACGGGATATTTGGTGGAGCCCTCAAAAAGCGCTTTCCTAATAGGGAGGGCACGGTGCGCACGCGTGGGGCGTAGCCTTTCGCTTAGGCAAGCTCTCCTTATTGGCTTACTGCAGAACTTGGTAATGAGGCCAATTTTATGAGTGATTTGAGTAACTGACTTGCCGGAGGAGCGAGGAGTATCGTCACTAAAATTCACTGACAACCTTAAGCCCTGGAATATCTTGAATATCTCGCTGATTTTAGAGGCCATTCAGAGTGTTTTGATTGGTTCTGAGAATGGTCCGCCATTATGGTTTATGCCCATAAATCGGTCAAACTGTTATTTTCTCCGAATTGGAGTTGATAGTCCTCCCAAGCAGTATATATACATATATATTTGCAAAAGTCTGCTAACAGACATAATACCATCAGAAACCATGGGATTCAAACGAAGGTACAGAAACAGTAAAATAAAACACAACACAACAATGTTCATGGTTTCCACAGAGGGCGAAATACTACCTGGTTGCCATAGCCGAAGTAGGGTGTTGACTTAGGGGACACCACCCCGAGCATTTGGCTGAATAGCCTGCATGCAAGGCAGCAGAGCGAATTCAGGGAATCGCGCCCATTGGTAGCCGGTGACTGATTGCTCAGTTCATACGCCTTTTGTTTGTTCCTTTGTCAAACAGGGGCCCCATGCTTCCCAGAAGTACAGCATAAGGTTGCTGGAATACAATGCTTCGCCAGGATGAATCAAGGGGCAGTGAATTTATTTAGTGGCGAGTCACTTCCGCCACGTCACAGTGTTGTTAAACGGACACATGTGGCTTTTTGTAGGGAGAACGCTTGCCAGGCGAAAACCCACCACGTCCTGGAACACTGCCGCCGAACCATTTGCTGGAACTGGAAAATCCCGAACCGCACAGCTGGCACCACGAGGAGGTTGTTCGGAAAGCCAGCCAAGCAGTATGCTGTCGACGGGAGTGAAATATATGTTGTCAATCAGCAGGATGACTTAGGTGTCATACACATCATCATTGCGCTCTGGCAACATTTGGAATAAGGCTGCTTTATTTGCTACCCTATGATTTGGTATATACGCCGCCCTTTTGTGCCTGAAGTTTATTCCTATGACCCCACTTGAAATATTGTATATAAGTTTGTCCACCAGGTTTTAGCCGAGACAAAATAGGCTTGGCGAGGGCATTAATGGTGGGCACTAGCTTAGCATAAGGTCTAGGAGGATAGAAGTATCCTGAACGCTTGCTTAGTTTGGGATGTAATCATTGGAGTACTGGGACTTGATTTTCATTTGCCGTATTTTGACAGATAATATTGGTCCAAAGTGGCCTTGGGTAGGACAACATTTCACGAGAGTCGGTTTAATTACTCAACTAGCATTTCCCGCAACCCTTCGGGAATACATTGTTTTAAATATTTTTGATCGGGACCCGGTCTTTTACTTGTTTGCATTTGGACGTCTTAGTAAAACAACCTTTTAAAACCAAACAAGGAACGTCACCAATACATATAATATGAAGCTGCATCGGTCATCGCTCAGTGGTGGGAAGCGAAATTGTCAAACTTATTTGCTGCATACACCGCTGAAGCTTCCCAGCACAAATCTTTACTTCGATTCCCTGTGTAAAATAAACAGTAACTCCTCTACTTAACACCCCCTCTGAGCGATTACCCGTCGCAATCGCTTGCTACCGCGCAAAACCCTCCAAATCGGGTGCTGCAACGTATGCACACTACTCGACCTGAACGCGAGCAAGCTTCCCGAGAAAATCACTGCACTGTTTAGGATGGAACTCGCAAGTTACTGCATTGCTATTGCCGTACTGACTTATTCTGGGCTAGCCGACTTAGTCACGCTGCTAGATAGTAGTGTTTGGTTGGAAACGTCACAAATGCTCAACATGAACATGGGGTCAAAGAGAGCCCACGGACACCAGCTTACCAATGATGAATCTTTGCCTATGCTTTGAAGGTTGTAACTTTGTCACTCTTACTAGCATGACAAAGCAAATGATCAGTTATGCGCTCAGTTGTTCTTTGTGACTAGGCCCGTGTCGACCGGCGATTCCTACTGGATGATTTCGACTTGTGCGTTGCGTTTGATGCCGCTGTGTGGACGAACATCATCTGGCACTATGGTATTGTCGTCGCCAATGAGAAGGGTGAACGGCTGCTCTCATTGTGCACCACCCAGTACCTGACGAACACGGACACACTGTTTGCAATGGATGCGAATGATAACTATACCATGGTGTGGTCATTCTCATTTTCTCGACCCTGTCAATACACCAGAGATACTTACGTGAATTGCGCCGGTCAAGTGCACTGCGTTGAGCTGACTGTGGCAAGTAGGTGGGGACCAAATTGCACACATACATTCATAAATCTATGTAATACCTTCCGTAAACCGTTTCAAGTAAAATGTTCGTTACCTAGGTCCTTTTAGGCAGAGGATGTACCTAGAGAAGATGGTGGCTACTCTTCGTGGTAATTTCGCATCATTGGGGAAACTGTAGTACCACATCTGAGAACAGGTGTCCGATGCGTTCGAGGATACCAGTTGGTTTAATAACAACATTGCGATCATTGGCGCATTGGTGTCCCGGAAAAAGGCACTATTTGCTGCAAATTTGGATTATAAAGCCCGCCGCATCGAAAACGCAATATGTGCAGCGAAGGTGAAACATATTGAATACTACGCTTACCACCACCAAAATATCAACGATCCGCTGTTGTTAATGTTGTGCTGTGATCTCATGTCCTAAACGCAGCTTCTTGGCGACCAATGGGTAGGCGTTGGGTAACACCAGTCTTCTAGCTATGATCCAGGACACACCACTCCGTGTGAGGCGGTTTACTGACTCATGCGCACAGCTATTACCATTGGGTCTATTCCTTTTCGAAGCCTTTGGTTGGGGACCGTAGTTATTCTCCTGTCGATTGTAGACGCCGTGGCAGTATCCTAGTCTAACATCCAAATGGGATTTACGTAATAATCATACACTCTTTATGTGGTTTCGACTGACCACCAAATATACATTGACATTCGTATCAGCGTATCGAAGGCAGCGGCAGAATTCGGGAAGTTTGAGTACTGCGTGTGGAACAACCACAAGCTTACCGTCGGCGCGAAGTTGATTGTCTATAAATCCATGGTGCTGACCGTTCTCCTATACGGCAGCGAAACTTGCTCGATGTACCGGCAAGACGTGAGATATCTCGAGCGGTTTCATTAATACTGTCTTCGAGGGATTCAGCGCTTTTGTGGGTTCGACGGATTGGTAGAAAAGTATGTGCTTCGCCAAAGTGGAAATTTATGTAATGGACTGCGTACTATTGCTACGACATGTGAGGTGGTTTGGTTATGTGTAGCATATGGATTCGACGCGGATGCCGAAGTCGCCTTTATATGGTCAGCTAAGTACTGCGAATTGGCGTGTAAAGAGACCGAAGCTTCGGTACCAGCACAAAAACAATGTAGGCATTTCACCTTCGAATCGAAGACGTTTGATCGGTGTACGTGGCACGATTTGATCTCGAAGGTTGTTGCCGAAATGTAAGAGATATCCCTCTTGAATGGGGAGAAGAGTCGGCAGTGACGGAAGCGACATGTACCGATGGGGTGTACTCCATCAAGTTCGAGCGCATGGTGCTGTAGCACATGCGGTAGCGAGTGCCTGATTCAGGCAGGCCTATTGAGATATGAGCGAGGCCATTCGGGCCAGATATTTAAACGACAACTCCTGCTGCTCAGAACGTAAACAGTACCGGTGTAACCTTGATAGATACGCTGCAAGCGTTTCTATTTGAATTAAGAAACGCGCATTTGTGTTCTGAGATTATTTCAGGTGGTTGGTTTAAAATATTGTCTTTTTGATTCGTTTGTCACTTAATACAATTGTCTAATTGAGTAATCCTCTATTAACTTACATAACTCGTTTATACGGATAGTAGGTAGCTTTCCAAGTAGCATTTGGTGTACCCGCTGTGAAGTTGGATTGCGACTCGCAATCTCTATTCTGACCTCGGTCCACTTTGAAGTAGACGTCGGTCATTACGATCACAAGGACCGTAACCGAATTGGTGGTTCGGTGTTGCTCCTCGCAACCCTGACACCCCATAACCGGTTTCGTCCACCTTTGGACTCACAGTGGCTACACCAAATGCTACTTGGAAATCTTTACCGCTGTGCCAAGCGTCGCTCGCGGACCTAAGAGCCATAGTGGTCAAAGTATCAACCTTTGAACACTACGCCTCGAGGTCCACCCCAGCTCAGGCTATCTCCATCTGATGAGTCCAAAGGAGGACGAAACCGGTTATGGGGTGAGAGGGTTGTGAGTGGCAACACCGAACCACCAGTATGTAACTTTGTTATCTTTTATCGTTTGTTGCGTATGTATTTTATCGCTTGTTCTGCCGTCGTGAGATTATCGCGGGTATGTTTACAACCAATTTTTGTATATACTAATTTAACGTCAGCTTATCCTAATGATGTTTTGGATCTATTTTAATTTATTTTGTCATTACAGGCGTTTGGCTACTGCTTTACATCCCCGTCCTGCCTGTGGTTGATGTGCATGTTTGCAAGGTGCCTACCTCTCCTTTAACCACTACGTGGAATATACTGCTTTCAGGATGCATTAGGTTCTTGCTGGAGGGGGCGGGGAGCACAGACCTCGTGGCCGTGCTAGGCTCCAATAGTGGATTCACCCTGTGTGGAGTAGACTGGGGTCCGTCTACCGCCTTGTGTGCGCTTGATTCCTTAAATACCGGGTGCTTGTTTTTACCTGTGATGGGGAGTGTGCCGGCTCCGTTAATGAACCGTGGCTCCGAACCACGTACCTACCGGTTATAATCCTATTATATTACCTGGATATGTGTTGTGTGGCTGGAGCTGTGGGTAGAGCAAAGCGCGCCACTCGTCGTCCCTTGGTAGGCTCAGGAGTCCGGTACCAGTTTACTGTAGGCTACACTGACAGGCAACTAAGAAACCCGACGATGCCATATATATATATACATATACAAATATATATATCTATTCGCCTGCTCGGTATCTTCCGAAAGATCATTACTTTCTGCTGTGGATTGTGACATTTTACAATCGAACTTGATCCGATTTTGATGTATCAGTTTTACATACCGATCATTTGTAGGACTACATTTTAATTTTTAAACGTTTACGTAAGTTTATCTTTTTACGCTACTCCTTACTAGACTGATTTGCTGATTTATTTGTTTGCATCATGTCAGTTGCATAGCAGGAAGCAGTGGTCAATTATTTCGTGTGGCTGCGTTTAAACTAATCCTTCTTCTGCCCTGCATATCATTCGTGAGTATTATATCCTTTCTTAATGTTTCCTTGTATTTCATTTGCTTTTCTAACGCTTTTTCATTGGAACACACTTTGGAATTCGACTTTCTCGTTTGATCTATGTTAGAATCCAAGTACATCGTTAGAACTTATAATCTTTAGTTTTGTTTTTATTTTGAGTTTTCCTTGTTTAGTGTTTTGCAAATTTAAATCTATTTGAATTAACCTGCATTCTTTTTTATCTGGACTTTAGTTCAACAGATTAATGAGTTGCAAAAGATTAAGTCTTGGAGATCTTATAGGAAAGCGTAAGATGTGCGACGTATATGTAAAATCAAAAGGGGAAGGACCGGATTCAGTTTAGGAGCAAAACAGATAAATAATTGTGCTAATACGTGCCAAGGAAGCAGCAGTGCGACATTTAGACAAGCTTCAAGAGCAACAGTTATTAACATGACCGTCGTGCTCTGCAGCTTCAGATCTGCATCCTTTTCAACAGAATGAAGGCAGCAGTCTGAGAGTTGCTGAGTAACGTCAAATTGAAAGAGCAAATCAGTGTTAAAAACGTTTCCGTGCTCATTAATCCCGTGATTAAAATCGCCTTGCTTTTCAGTACTACACACCTGATTATTACGGGTTGAATCGGCATGATTCCACCTCGGTAACATGCCTGAATGGTGTCCGTATTGCTGGGATATAAAATTTAATTGTAAACGTGTTGCGCCGTCAGAAAAATTAAACAGCATCAATCTGCAGAACCACGTTAGCCAAGGAAATATTTGCTTACGGATATGCTGGCAAAAGAACAGTTCCTACATAACATAAAAATTCCAACGCGTGCTTTCAAATGAGCATCATTCGGCGCAGAAATCCTAACAGCTCAATTCATGCCCGCCTACAAAGTGAATAGACAAATTTATCATAAAGCCGGATCAATACTTCCATTGCAAGCAATTCAAAATAATTTCTACAAATTTATTCCTTCGGTGATGACGCTGATGAATTGAATACATTATGTGGAATTTCTACTGGCAACAAAAGCTATCATTACCAAATTATTAGATCTTCTTCACAAAACGTTACGTTGCGTTTATAGTATTACATTTCCTTGTTGTAGTTTTTACATATGTTTATTTATTACGATACTGTTAAAAAGATTTTGTTCATTTAATGTGGCATTTAACTCAGCGATGTGTATTTTCTGTACACCAAATGTTCCAGCCTTGATTATATTGTTGAGGAAAGTGGTATTCGCCCAATCCCGCTCTTCTTTTGCTGCTCGCCAAAGTTTCTAGGGAATTTACGCGAACTTCTTTTCCTGATGGGGTCTTGGCAGTTTTGCACAAACGTTGTTCTCAACTTTACCTTAAAGGCAGAGCCTGTGCTTAAGTTACTGTTTAGGAATACATTTGATTGGTCAAAACTCCATGAGAATTCCCTGAGTAATACGCTGCAATCTCTGATCACGGATACTGTTTTACGTCCATTTTCACCAATAGTTCATTCGACAATACTAGCTGAGTCGTCACCTACTGGTATCCTTGCAGTACTAGATAAAAGTATGTATCCCGTACTGCATGTTTGCAGACTTCACCGCCCGGGTAAATGTAGATACGCACAAACAATAAGAGGAGCTATTGCAATGCCTTTTGTAATCTCACGCGTACACAAATATCTTCTTGGCATATACTTTACCATTTTTACTTCGATGCACTTCGATGGTGCAAAGCAAAGCTCAAAGCGGCTGACAGCCAGTGCTAATCTGTCCAGCGCGAATTGGCACCTCTGGGAGATGTCACAGATGAGGGCGATGTCGTCTGACTACTCGAATTCAAGAGGCCTTTCTCCTGGGAGTAGCTTCACACCTTCTAAGTCATGTCCTGTAAGTGCAATCTCCATGACTTTGTAAATACCGAAGTTGAAGAGGAAAGGTGACAACGGGCATCCTTGTCTCACACCGCTGGTTATATGGTAGGGTGGTGACAGCTTGCCGTAAGCCCTCACTCTGCCTGTGCTGCTCGGTTATAATGCTTAGATAATATTTACATACTTCTAGGGCACACCTTTCCTGAGTAGACAATACCAACGGGCACATCAATCAACTAAATCGAAGGCATATTTTAGGTCGAGGAACACGACTACGGTGAGCCGCCAATATGTGTGACAGTGCTCCAATAACTGACGAATGATGAATTTTTGGTCGATGCAGCCACGAACCCGACGAAACCTGGCTTGCTGCACACGAATCTGGCTTTCACGAGCGACAGTCCGTCTGTGAAGGATTATGGAGGCGAGTAATTTGAAGGTGAAGTAGGTCAGGCTGATTCCTCATTGGTTGCTGCATTCCGAAAACGCGAGACAACTTTGAAGATGGGAACAAAAACGCAGCGGCTCCAGTCGGTTGGGAAAGCCTCCTGCTTCCACACTTTCATTAGTAATTCGTGTAAATCATCAACCAGATCAGAGCCACCGAATTTGAAGAGGGCTGGAGGGAGATAATCCGGTCCCGCGGCTTTGTTCAACTTAAACAGTCCGGTCTCACGTTTGACTTCTAAGCGAGAGGGTGGATCCAAATGGACAGCCCACGGAGCAGGACGATCACTGGCCGGCGTAGAATCAAACAAGTATGGCCGATTAAATTGCTTTTCCAAGTCGCAGCCCAACGCTCCAAACGTTGCGACAAATTGTGGATAGTATGTCCACTCTCGTCACCTATAATTCACTAAAACCAGGTCTTCTGTTGCCCTTTTCCCTTATGCATACGGATATGCTTTCATTATGATTTGCATTACATGGCTTTACCAACAATTGGCATCCCAATGGCAACTCTCGCACATTTAAAAAGCTTTAGTTAAGAACAATAAATAGCTGTGTGCTACCTATAGCTTTTTACACGAGTACCTCGTATTTGCTTTACTATGGATGCAATGGTTGGCGGCATCCGTTTTCGGATTTGCCTGTCACTACGGCCAGCCACAGGGCGCCTGCGCCTACACAGTGACCATGGTTGGCTTGCGGTGCACCACCCACAGCTCCAAACACACACCCCATATCCAGTGTAAACCTGAAGAAATAAAACCGAGGGGCATGTGGATGGGAGACACTTTTCATCAGCGGAGTCGGCCAACACTCCTTCACAGGCAAAACAAGCATACTGTAGGTGGGAATCAAGCGCACACAAGGCGGTGGCTGTACATTAGCCCGCTCAGCACTGAGTACATGGAAGCACACTTTGATCCTAACACGGGCACAAGGATCGCTCACCCCATCCCCTCAAGCAACGTCCAACTGTCTCCTAGAGCCAGTATGGACGAGGTAGTTGGCAATAGACCGGTAGGCAACTTGTCAACATGCACATCAAGCGCAGCCTCACCGGGGATATCAAGCAATAGCCAATCACTTGAGAGAAAGATAACAAATAAAAAAATAGAACAATGCATAAGGAAACGGTGAATTAAATCTTAAATTAGTGAGCCTTTGAAATAAGTTGTTTACAAACGAAGCCGAGATAAGTTCAAGAGGTCAGGAAGTCTATTTTACGGAAGGCCACAAACACGAAAATGTCATGGAAATTAATTACAATTGGCTTAAGCGACGTGTGCAACATTATAGAAGAGAGTACTGGTCGACGTTTATATGCGAAAGAAAATCATCTGACAAAAATTACAAATCCACCACCTGAAATAAAGAGATTAGCATGCAAGCACGCTGTTAGTAAATCGAATTCAGCGTGCGTACAAACGCTGCGACGGTGCTGCCTACGTTCACTGCGGGACCCGTCGTCGCTTCGGCAGTGGTCCCGAGTGACCTATCTCATGGCTCACTAGGCCTGCGTGACTCAGGCACTCGCGACCGCATGTGCTACAGCACCTTGCGCTTGATGTCGATGGAGTACAACCCATCGGCACTTGACGCTTCCGCAGTTGCCGCTTCTTCTCTGTATGTATGAGAGCTTTCTCCCTCACCTCAGCAACTGCCTTCGCGATCAGATCGCGCCATGCAAGTCGATCAACCGCCTTCCATTCCCATAACCTGCAATCATGATTAGAATGTGAGAGGCTCACCTTAATCATGTCCTGGTAACGTAACTTTGTTTCCCCACATGCCGCTTCCAAGTACTCAGCTAACCATATAATAGTTGCTTCGGTATCCGCGTCGAATCCATACGGTTCACATGACCCAGCCACCAGAGGTTTCTCAGCAAACTATGCAGTCCACTGCATACATCCCACTTTGTCGCAACACTTTCGTGTCAGCAACTCTGTCGCCCCAACCGATGCGAATAATCCGTGCAAACACTGCTGCTGGAACCGCTGGAGATATCACACATCCCACCGGCACATCGTCCACGTTTCACTGCCGTATTGAAGAACAGATAGCACCATGGATTAGTATACCATCAGTTTCGTGCAAACATTAATCTGATGGGCGTACCAAACTCGGTACTCTAGCTTACTGAATGCCACCGCTGGCTTCGAGACGCAGATACGCAGCTTACTGTGTAGCTACGGATCAGTCGACATCACACTCCCAAGAATGCAGAAGCGGGAGATGGTTTCCAATATTCAGCACCAATGCTGATTCGCGGCAATATTGAAGCTTGCACCTCCGTTGAAGTTTGTAAGAGACAGATGTTTTTCTTGGGTTGATGGTAAGTCCGAATTTGGACGCCGTCAAAGCCAGAGCACAAATCAAATGCTGCAACTCATCCGCGCTGTGTGAAAACAAAGCACATTCGTCAGAATACAACAACTTACGGATAGTTGTCTCACAGACTATGGTTCTGGCACCAAAACGACGGATTTTCAGTAACCCACCATCAATACGGTGCTCCACACGAACACCGTTAGCACAAGCCGCAACAAATCACAAGGCATCGTAGCATGAAGACATATATTGAACAGGGCAGGAAATAAGACACAGCCTTTCCTCACACCATTGACAGCTGCAAAGTCATCCGAGGTCTCTCCACTCAGCTGCACCCTCGCCAGCATACCACCGTGCAAACATTGAATTAACCTTACAAAATTACACTGAAAAACAGTTACCTAACACCAGCAACAATACCTCGTGATTCACCGTATCAAATGCCTTAGGGAAATAAAACAGTGAGTACAACGGCTGGTGTCCTCTTCTGCACTTCTCCTGCATCCGATGTGCCGCAAACACCATATCTAAAGTGCTGCGACCCGAACGAAATCCGCATTGCTCTTCCGCCACTTTAGATTCCACAATCTGATTGACGAGGCGGTTGAGTAGGATTCGGGCAATCATCTTGCTCACACAACTTAGCAAGTTGATGCCACGATAATTCTTGCAACATTGCTTGCTCCCTTTGGTCTTGTACAGTGGTAGCACAGGCGCATCCTTCAGCTCAGGCGGTACCTCCTCCACAATCCAACACGTTGCACCAAGTGCTGCAGCGCAGTCCACAACGCGGGTCCGCCGAGTTTCAATACTTCAGGCGGTATTCCGAAGGCTCCGGAACACTTGCCGTTTCGCAGCTGAGCAAGTGCACTCTTCATCTCGCCCAAAAGCAGCGTATCCGCAAGACTCGGCTTCCCATTGCGCTGCTTGAGGCCGTTCATCCTAGGCTAGTTGATTTCTGAACGGTTGTTCCAGAGACAATCAAAGATTTCTCGACAGATCTGCATTATGTCTGCACTCTCTGTGCAGGTAGCGCCTGAACTACCATCGATAAGCTTCCTCTGAGGCTCTAATCTAGGTCCATACACCGCCTTCATGGAGTCAAATTATTCCTTGTGTTGGTGGCGTTCGGCGTAGCATTCTATCTGCTTCGTCATCTTCGTCCACCATGCATTTCTAATGCGACGGAGCTCTCGAATCAGTCTCCGTCGAATTTTTCGAAACTAACTATTCTTCCAAAATTCACTGAGGTCTGCCAAATGTGCAGCAAATGCTGCATTCCTTTCAGACACTAATGCGTCCATCGTCACAATGTTCTCATCAAAGCAATCTGGCCTCTTACAGTTTCCGTGTCCGAAGGTTTTCTAGGACGCAGCTGTCACTTGTTCGTGGATGTGGTATCACAGGTCGTTTAAAGTGGCTATGCATTGCACTTCACACAGACGCGCATCCATCGCCTTCTCCAGCTCAATACGTTTCGCCACACTACCGAGGGAGTGAATGTCAAATTTACACTGATACACGGCGGGAGTGCAATACCTAGATTTACGAAATATATGTACAGTTCGGTCTGCACCAATTTGTGACCAGTGCCACACCCAGTTCCACACAGTACAAGTGTCATGCGCATTTCACAGATATCACGCAAATGTACCATGACGTAATCGAGCAGGCGAGTGTGACCACTACGTGGGTGCGTCCAAGTTGCCATATCACTTGCACTCAATGCAAACCGAGTATTGGTGATCGTCAGGCCGGCAGTTGCACACAGTGAGAGTCGCCTGTCACAGTTCGCATTCGCTGAAGCAATGCAATGCAGACCGATGATATCTGTCCACACCGATGCATCACCCCCAACGCGCACGTTGAAATCGCCCAGCAGCAATAGTCTGTCGCTCCACGGCACTGACCGTAACACGGAGGTAACTAAGTGTAGTAATATTTACGCGTGTCATCAGGATAACGCATGGTCGAACCGTACGTGCTTATAAAGGTGGAAAACGTACCACTTCAGAGTCGTAGGCGAACAGTCATCAGTCGCGCGCTGATGCCTCTTGGTTCGCTCACCAGGTGGTCATGGAGGCGATCGGATATTGTAAATCCGGACTCCATGTTCACGTGCTGCTGAGGTTGCGTTGCCCACACGGTAGAACGTGCTGATAGCACCTGCTTCATGCAACTGACCTTGCTTAGCGAGTCTGTTCTCGCTGAACGCCACAATATCGATGTTATAACGCGGCAGTTCCATCGTGACCAGTATAGTGCATCGCTCGGGGCGCTCACTGGAGTTCCGGTCTACTATTGTGCGCACGTTCCAGCACCCGATGCTGAGTGCTTTGTGCACAGGCTTGCGATTGCATTGGTGGGCAAGGTGTCGGTTTTATGTCAGAGCTTTGCATGAGAAACTCCACCCGGAATCTTTGACTCAATAGTCTGACCAACAAAGCAGTGGTTGGTGAACAAACATGCATGATGTGTTAGCGAAATCCGTGTCACGACTGCGTACCTCACCGAACTTCAAATGGAGTGACCCGAGATTGTGTTGTTGCACCTTTAGTCAAAACATAAGTTAACACGCATGCTAAAACCTGTACATGTTCCGTTGCAGGCTACCGTCCGAGGTTCGGCTGAAGACAATCAGCGATATGCCTCCTAGAAATGAGATATCACTCAAAGAACCAAACGCGATGGGATCTATGAAAGAATAATGCACCAATATTGTGTCGAATGAGCCCATACAACCAGTAGAGGATGATATTGACCAGACGGATTACACTGTACATAGAAGCTTAGACACTGGCTTAACTACGTGTATGATGAATAAGACGTTAAAACCTTCACCAAGTACACATCGAAAAAATGATTAGTCGCCGGCCATTCACTGGTTGGCGAAACTTCACGTCTGAGTTGTACAACCTCCGAAATATTGCTTAACTCTGAGAAACTTTCATGTATGTTAACTAAGCTCCAAGTGCTCCTCAGTAAACTTATCGAAATTCGACTACGTCAGGTCGCGAATACTTAAGACCTAATTTCTTTTGCCGAAACTTGGTTACACCAAGAGGTGACTGGTGCTGAGGTTGAGATAGCCGGAATGTCACTCATCCGGTACGACCGCCCCAGCAGAGGAGGTGGGGTCCCACTCTACTACCGCAGCGACCTGCGATGTACATTAGTTGATGCTCTGGAAACGCACGTTAGATACTCACCCTGTTGCCGTCTCCGACTAAGACAAAAGGACACATGTCTCGTAGCTGTCGTTTACCGGCCCCGACGTCCACTCCGGATATGGTTTCCCGCTTGGTACATGGCCTTAACAGAGTAACACGCACTAGGGTCAGCCACATTCTCATCTCCAGGGAACTTCAATCTACATCATCTGTAGGTTTCGGCTTCGCTCAGTTAGCAGATCAAAGGAGACTTGCATGAATTGATCGCCAGTATTCCCTTGTACAATCATGTCCCCGCTCGCACTCTATTCAGGACAGCAAACAAACCGTCCATATTGACCCTTTTGCTCACGAATGTAGAGCTCATTGTTGACAAATAATTGATGGATAGTCCATTAAGTCTTAGTGACCATGTAATAAAAACGTTCAACTATATGTTATGCAAAGTATCCATCTGAACACCCGGAACAAACTAATACAATCACACTCTACCACGTATTGAAAGAACTCGCCGACGCAGCTGTTTGGGAATTTTCAAACAACATAATTCGTTAATAGACTCAGCGACATCGTCAACAGAGCATCAAAGACCAAAACCTTCGTCCTGCAGAAACGCCTTCAATTCTAAGGAGCAGGACTCGAAAATGCCTGGCGATAAGGGATGCAGCATGGCGTGCCTACAAGATTAACCCCAAATCAGGGACTTTGGGCAATTTCCTCACCCATCGCAACCATTGCACTGCACTTGTGCTTGAGGACAAAGAAACTTATCAACAGTGCACAGGCAAAAATTCATGACAATCAAAAAACTACAATTTGCCTCATTTTTCGAACTCGCTACCTCTAAATTTCCCATAATGTCATGCACATTACCGACTCCACTCTTTTAATATGTAACTTGCAATCCATCAATTGTGCTAAGGAAGTTACTCACACTGCGCGTTCATATTCTCCGGGAGCAGACAACATCCGCCAGAAGGCACTGAAGGCTGTGGCCAACAAGCTAGCTGAACCAATATCACAGTGGTTCTTTGCTGAACAACAAGTCTTCACTATGTTGAAGCGTAGCATTATCACCGCAATTTTTCAAGGCGGTAGCCGTTCAGATCCTGCAAAATATCGCCCTGTGACTCTCCTCCCTGTGCTCGCGAAGGTGATGGAAGCAGTCGTCGCTGAGGCTTTAATGGACTACCTGGAAAACTGCAACATCGTGGTACCGGAACAGCATGGCTTCCGTCAAAACCTGTCATGCACCACCAACCTACTTATTGCACGAGATAGTTGGACGGAAGTGGCCGATGATGGGGTCGGAGTCGACGTCATCTATCTGGACTTCTCCAAAGCTTTGGACCGCCTTGATCACCGCATCCTACTTCAACGGCTACCGTGCTACGGAATGGGAGATCCTGTACTTGGTTGGATTGGCAGCTTCCTTCATCAACGGAAGCTTCAAGTACGTGTTAGGGGATCACTCTCTAACCCAGCTGAGTTAGAATGTGGTGTTCCACAAGGCTCAGTGCTAGGACCGCGCTTATTCCTGATGTTTATCAACGACCTGGCAGGAGTTATCTCCTCAAATTTCCTGCTTTTCGCTGATGACGTCAAGTTATGGTGGGCGATTAGTAACAAACCAGATATCGATCAACTCCAACCTGAACTAGATTGCATTTACGAATGGTCAAAGAGAAACATGCTTCAATTGAACATATCTAAATGCAAAGTGATACATCTGCGTCACCAGCCGATGAGTGCTTACAAGCTTGGAGACCACACCTTGGCGAAGGTCTCACAGGAGCGTGACCTGTGTGTATTGGTACAGGAAGATCTCGCGTGTTTAAAACAAGCATAGAATGCGACTAGAACCGGCAATCAACACTTCGGCCTTCTTCGCAATGCCTTCGGTCGGTTTGAACACGCAATTTTCCCCCAAATGCTTAATGCCTACGTGCGACCGCAAGTGGAACATGCTATTCAGCCTCGGCAGCCGTGCCAGAAACAGGATTTTGTTGTTCTCGCGACTCCTCAACGAAGGGCAACCAATAACGTCAGGGGCCTCTTTCATCTGCCCTATCAGCTTAGACTGAAATCTCTAAGAACTTACACCAGTCGATATCGGCTTTTGCGGGAGGATCTCATAATGGTTTACCGAATTCTGAAGAACCCAAACCACATTTGCCGTCCGCTGCTGGAATTGAACCACAACAATAACCTAAGAGGTAATTCCCTGAAACTGACCATTCAGTATAGCCGGCTTGAATGCCGTAGAAATTTCTTTTCCCTCCGCGTGTGCCAGCCTTGGAGCGCCCTCCCTAATTACATCGTCTCTGCTCCCTATCCGGCGATATTTTAAAAATAATTTGTCGTTGCATTGACTTGATTGCATTTTATTCTGTAACTTGTTAGCCAGTGGCTACAAAACGCAATCAAACGGTGTCTTACCAAACTCCCAACGAATGTATTTATGGAGTTATACGTTTAATACGCGAACATCTCCGCTATTCTACATAAGTCTATGGTGAGTCCACCAAATCGCTTTCACTTTCTCATGCATTTTACGTTTTACAACAATTTCCATCCCACGGGACTTGTTAAGCGATAATTTTTTGCCCGTAATAAACTATTGTTTCATTGTTCCACTGTAGATTCAAACAAACAAACAGACCAACACCCGATAAAAGAGACACCTTTATCCCCTTATCCCCAGGGCAGTCTAATACTGACCGGTAGTTGTTTCTGTATACAAAGTATCGGCTTTATCCGGTTAGTGGAATCGCTTCTGCGAAACGGAGGAGGCGAGAAGTAGTGTGCTGTAATACAATTGTGAACGCCGAAGTGACGTCGACTCGTGACCTGTGGTCAATAAGTATCGGCTGATGGAAGTGACTGGTGAAAAACGCAGACAAGCAGCTTGATGCTGACCAGTTTCCGGCGCATTCGAGCCTTGATCCTAATTAGGTGATTACTCCGTCATTCGGGAACTCACTATGCAATCAGTCTTGCTTACGTAACTGGCGTCCCGGTCAAATGTTATATGGTAAATGCAACGCGATTTGGCCCCAATAGGCTGTGCATCCTTTAGAGAAGGAAGTGACAGTTGTTGGTTTTGATTAATGACAACGATCTTGGCGGCATAGTAAGTTGTCTGCATGGCACAGATCACACGCCTTGTGGCCATCCAAGAGGGAACGTCACCATTGAATTGTAGTTCAATAACTACAGGCTTCTTGGTTGCCGTATGCACTAGGTCCCTTTGGCGCACTTGAATATGTTTCTCGATGAACATTCGGGGTTGCGTTTTCAATGGGCTTGTTTGTAATCAACTGCAGTAAAACGGTAGTCAGATTGAAGAGGAAGCACCTGTAATCGTTTTCACCATGAAGCGATTCCACAAGATGAGCTATGACAGGATGTTCACCCCTCTGACTTATCAATAGCCATTACTGCCGATATTGGGTTAAAGAAAGGAATTCCTGTTTTACCGCGAATCGGTTACCGAAATGGGAGACTTTGCTGCTGGCGTAAGATCACAGTATACAGTATCAACCTACACAACAAATCGGTCAAGCGGATGCAATGTCTCTTCTCTCATTTCGCACCCAAAGGAGAACGCTGATTGCCTGATTGAAGCCATCAAATTCGGGTCAGAATTCCTACGAATGCTGACGGATAGTGTGAAAAGATTACCAATGACACCTGACACTATTCGCGGAGATTTCGGCAGACAGAAAGCTAGAGAAATTTATTCATTGCGTGTAAACCGGTTTGCCAAAATGTGTATCCCTGCTGACTTGGGATGTTTCTTCAACCGACGTGGGTCACTAACCGTTGTAGACAATAGTTTGATATTTAGAGACCGAGTAGTGGTGTCAAAGAAAGTAAACACGCAAGTCATACATCTGTTTCATATCAAGCATACAGGTACCAACCATACGAAAGCTTTGACACGCCGTAAATTTTATTGCCCGGAATGGGCTCAGAAATAAACAATTTGGTCAAAAATGTGCATCCTGCCAACTGTTGGCAAACGACCTTCCAAAGTGCCCCTGGCTATCCTGGCCCCAAGCAGAGAAACCATTACATCGAATCCACTTAGATTACGCAGGACAAATCGCCGATCAATACTATCTTGCTTTTGCGGACTCTTTCTCCAAGTGGCCTGATGTGATCCTGATGAAAGTCCGACTGTGCAGTACACGAGCAAACGAGCTGGATACGCTGTTCCAGTATATCGGCCAGCCAGAGAAAATAGCGACAGACAATCGTTCACAATTCACTTCAAGTTCCCTTCGCGAGTGATGCGAGTATGAAGTAATGCAACAGATGTTCTCACTATCCAATTAAACTGACAAATGGAACGGTTCGTGGATACCTTCGAACAGGCTCTCTGTAAAGTAGGAGAATACTGGGTCTCAGATGACGCGTTCCAGTCTTTTCTGAGTATGTATCGGAATGCACCAACCGCAAATGTCCAAGATGCTAAAGCTCCTGCCAAAATTTTATTTGGAAGAATGATCCCAATATTGTTCGATAACGATGCAGGAGAAAAGCTTTGCAGTTGTCAAGCGGAGGAAAATCTGACAGATAGGCTGCATCATCTCAAAATGGGTGACCTTTACGCGCGAGCGATCCTATGACGAGGAGGTGGTTGACAGCAAGAGTGATCCTTAGAAAGAGTCAGTCAATTACGAGCTACTCAGTCACGGCCACTCACTCAGCCACGCCACTCAGCTAAGGCTGACTGATGGAAAGTTATGAAGTTCTCCAGATCCGTCATCCTTATCGTGGGGCATTTTGCTAGACACGCTGATTTGGAAGAGGATGCCGAACGGCTCTGTGGATCACATCAGAGTGTGCAAGAACCCGATGATACGCAATGCAGGCAGACCGAAAGCGGAAACGACCACGATGGCTAAAATTTGACCCCAAAGCGAAAAGCGATGAACAACATTGAGTTCGAACAGTTCGCAAGCAGCGCCAGTTCGATAAGGGTGGTAACTGGACGCCGCAGCAGGCGAACGTTAAGCGGTTTCTATACGCCTATCGTCGGGACACGGGTTGCTACCCGACCGACGGTGGCCGTGCTGAGTTACGCCGGAAGCTGATGAAATCAGTTGGTTATCATCACACGAGTTGCTACCCGACTTGCGGTACCAGGGCTAAGTCACGCGTGAAGCTTATAAACGCAGGCCGTCAGCATGAAACAGGTTGCTACAGGAGCTGATAAAATGTGACCTACAAAATGAACCAGGCTCTATGCCTAGTCTACCTGTGTTCTGTGTTCCGTTTTGTCCCCGGCTGTTTTGGCTTGATAGAGAGCACAGGGAAAGCATCTTTACAACAAATTCGTAGGCGCATGTCCAATGACATCAAGACGTAGAGCACAGAAATTTTAACCTCTTGGAAAATCGACGGTGACACACTGTCCAAATGACATCTTTGGCGAAATAGACCAACTAGCGTATCAATGGTTGTGACGGCACTGGCTTGTTTACCATGGGGGATGTGCAAGTAAGCGTCTTTAAAATCATTTGTTAAAACACATTTGGAATATCAACCGAGTCAGCAGTAGTGCAATACTTTTGTAGCAGGCATTTGTTCCATGTAGCGCCGTAGTAGACACAAATTCTAGGAGTCTGGCCATCACGTATAAGGGCAGTAACGATTGCTACAGTCCAAGCGAAAGTAGGAACCGGTGAAATTATGCCTTTTTACCAGGTTGTCTAGCGCTTTCATCAAAATCTTCTTTAGACCGAATGGAGTGGTTGGTCATTTTATGAGCAAAGGAGTGCCCTGAATAGCATGAGCGACAGGTACAACTCGCATATCACCTAAGACATTAAAACATCTTATGAAAGAAGAAATATTTGACAGAAGTGTGTCAGAAAGCAAGGACGAGCTATTTAATATATCCATGTTCTTCAGTCCTGTGATGGAGTGATCAGATTCAATGACAAGAAACGTACATCTGATAGGATTACACTGACTATTAGAAAGAATTAATTTACAGGCAGCAAGGAAAGAAATTGGATGTCCAGCAATCCCTCTAACAGAAGCGGTTGTTGGTCTAAATATAACTACCGGGATTAGAATATTAAACCAGTAGTTGGAAATAAAAGACTCTAAACTTCCAGTATCTTTAATGAAGGTAGGTTGTTATAACCTATTGGCAAACAATTGGTTGATACTGTGTGAATACTGATCAGGCTAACATATCGAAAGAGCGATGTACTGGAACAAATCTGATAGATTTTGCTCGCGTAATACTTGTTGTACCCAAGAAGGATATGTAGTTCGACAAACAGTTGGAACAAATAAAACACAGTTTTGCAAAGAGATCTCATTTTTGTAATAAGCATCAGGCGATTACAGATACAGGACTGAAAAATGCAACAGTAAACTGGTGAAGGAAAAGAGCCTAAACGTTCGCATTCCATTGCCTAAGCACAAGGAGCGAGTTTATGGTGCTCCTTGAATAGCCAATGCTTGTTCGACGTCATATTTTATAGGCAAATCGATGGCGTGACGACGGATTCTCCCAATGGACCCCTCATTGTCGAGATCTTTCTGGCAAAGTTTGAGCGTGGTCCTATCCAAACTTTTATTGCCTCATTTGATTAATATTAGATGTATATGGATAACACTTTCATCATCTGTGATTCTCGCACTGATGTCAAACTTGTGCTCCACCAGTTCAACAGTGCACATCCCTCATGGAAGTCCACTAGTCAAATTGAAAATGAAGGTAAGCTGCTAATTCTGGACGTTTGTTCATGAGGCACGAGGACGGTCAACTTGAGCGAAGTATCTTCCGCATAGCTACATGGGCTGGCCAAAGCACACACTTTTCGATCTGAAGTACAAACGCATCTTGGTGCCCTGCTTGTATTACCGGGTTACCGTAATCTATATTCCTGAAACACTCGAGAGTATGAAGGAGCGAATTATGAAAACGCTATTTTCGAATGGTTACCCAGAATATTTCATACGAAAGAATGCCGTGACCCTGAAGAGACTTATGCATGTAGCAACGGTTTTGAAGAACGAGGTGTTTCTCTCTGTCTCTCTTAAGGGATATATCCTCTTAGATCTACTTTCCAGGAGAATTTCTAACGCCTTATCAAAGACCTACCCAACTGCCCATCCGCACGTACTTGCGGAGACCGCGCCCTTTATATTTAACCTTTTAAAGACAGACTTCCCGTGTCGTGCGAATCGTATTTTGTTTACCAATGCACTTGTACCTGTGGTGCCAGGTATCTCGGGCATACGACCAGACGTCGGTCGGTAAGGATGGCTGAACACTGTCCAAGGTCACTGCGGTGAGGCATGCTCAGAAGTATCAATAGTTCGGTCTTGGAACATTTGCTAAAAATTGAGCATAAGATTTTGAACAAAGATATAATCAAGGTCTATTATGCCGTAGCTAGGCGATATCCGAAATGGTTAAGGAAACGCCCCTTGTAGACGGCTGAAGCCATGGCTATCAGGCTAACACAGCCAGAGACACACAAGCAAAGGTTGCTTGTACAACCCTTGACTTTACCATGGACCTGATGAGAAGTCATGCCCCCGAAGTTCTACACATAAAACACATGCTGTTTATTTATATAATTATCCATATTTTCTTTTGTTGGTATTTTTACATCTTCTGTTTATACAAGTTGTTCCGCTATCTGCTAGACCTGTCACGATGTCACCGGATTAAATCGATTTGAGCATCGAACGAACATGCTAAATCGGTCCAAACCTTCCCATCCGTCCTCATTTTTGCCTTCACCAGTTTACTGTTGCATTTATCAATGCTGCAGCTGTAGTTGCCTGATGTGAATTACCGAAAAGAAATTTGCAACCTTGTGTTTTACTTTTCCATGGGTATTGTCTACTAGCTTGTTGATGACCAATCTTGCCACCCATATAACACTTGGAACGGCGGAACTAGCAAGTCAGTCGAGATGGTTTTTACGCACAACTTATAGTTATTTCAACAGTTTTAACCAGAAGTAACACTCATTTTATGTATGTCTTTGTGAGTAGCAGACATTTAAAATTCTTCCTGCTGTTATCTACGAGGTCGCACCTTACTGCCGGAATTGTATAACATCGGAGGATGGTAGATCACGGCCGCTTTCACACCCTGAAAACATTCGCACAATGCCCTGATGGAATGAAATGTTGGATGTGGTAAAGCTAATAATTTTGTAGCATGTTGGTATGATTGATCCCGACGATCAAACGATCTCGAACTAGAATATGCAACTGGTTGCAAAAGTTGCACCGGTTTGATGGCCTTTGGATTTGCAGGTTTGCTGGTTATCCTCTTGCATACGCGTGAACAAATATCGCCTTTTCAGCTGCTTCAAATTTTGTTGGTTGAAAATGTTTCAGCAGCAGCCTTTGTGGCGTAAAATGAAGCCAACAAAATTGCAAGTCAAATAATGACAGGTTCTTCAACAGTGAGTAAGCATCCTGTCCAATAACAGTTGCTTGTCCCTTGATCGTTGCTTGTATTTCCCGAGATTTCCACAGACACAGCGGCCGACGCATGCCGGTTCATCATCTGGCATGGCCTGTTCCATTCTTTAATAGCCAGCTTATTTGAAACAATTTATCTCTTCTCCGGACATTAAAAGCAAACCATCAACATGACTATTCCAATTCAGTTACTAATAGATCACACACTTGGCAATTTGGAGGGATGCAGCTTGCAGGGTTTCTAATGCAATGCATATAGCACGCCTCGTAAGCACATTGCCACAACTTACTCATTGGAATTATGTCTTTAAATGGATGCCATTTTTCACTATGGATGACAGATTCCTCTATCACAATTCCTCTACCTTGACATGGACAGCTTTGATGCCTCTTTCTGGTGTTCCAAAAATTGGGTTAGGCGCCTTACAATTCTGTAGGAACATTTTGGTACTAAACTTAACTGGAGCATGTCTGATGGCATATCATGGAGCCTTTAAGGGATATGAAGACAATTTCTCTTGAAAATAAATTACCTGTGGTGGAAACCTCACCCCCGTTTCTGTTGTCATTCTATGATTTACGTGGCGTGAACGCAGGGGTTCGGCCCTATTACTCCACCCAAGATCCGTAAGGAATTAATGTGAGCTTATTGTGAATCCCGGATTTTAAAGAAAAATCATATTTTCGTCAGGGATTGGACATATTTAGCTTTCAGGATCAACTACACTCACCATAGGATACATCCAGTGTGGATAACTGGACACGAAATCTTCATGCCAGGAACCATTATACCACAACGGAAAAACCAAACTTCATTACCGCGAAATACTTACTCGCCTGCACGATCCTTCACCTGACGCTCCTCGACGTCTAATTCTTCGAAGGGATACATCGACTAATGGCGGAACTTGACTAAGCAATTCGATTAACCAAAAAACTTTCCAACTCAAAGTTTCAAATTCAAATGAAACAGGAACAAATGGACATCCCCATCTTCATTCCATCCTGTATGCGTGGACGATCCACGTTAGAATGCGGTGGCAAGATCGGCTAGTTGTGGGAGCCAGATCAGCACGTACAACTCAAATCATGGTCAGCCAATCAAAACCCACGTGCCCGGCACTGGCAGTTCTCGCTATGACAGTCGCGTGAAATAAAAAAGGACAATGTTGTACACTAGCTACAAAGCGGAAGGGTACGCAAGAGGACAAGGAAGAGTAACTTAGTAAGAGTGAATGAAAAAGAAGATAGCTGGAGAGCAAACAGAAACTAAATTAAAAGGAGAAGGGGAAGATTCGGAGCTGCAAGTCGAGGGCGTCGAGGCGACGTTTGAACTCGGTCACAGTGGATGACAAGACTACATCCTCAGGTAGCGCGTTCCAAGAATCTATCACTCGGCGTGACAAACGAGTGTCAGCTCGAACCCGATCAGATCAGACTTTGTGCAATTTCAGCGGATGCCCCCGGAGCGTATGTAACTGTTTAGGATGAAAAAGCCAAGTGTGGTCTGGACCTATGCGCCCTGTCAGTATAAGTGTGAATTAGGTCGCCACAAAGACGAGGATACTGTAAGGAAAACATCCTTAATTTGAGCAACCTATCAGGGTAGGACTGGTGCCTCAAACCGTGGACCAATTTGGTTCCGATTCTTAAGTCCTTCTCTACCGCCATCCTGTCACGAGTCAGACAAGGAGGACAAGCCTGGACACCGCACTCCAGATGCGGTCTAACAAAATCCGTAAACCATTTAACACTCATCTTTCCTTAGGATCGCAAATAATCTACGGATCATCCATATGCTTGAAAAGCCCTTACAAGACGCTTTGTTCCAGTCTCGCTGGATAGAAATTCCTGAGAAAAAAGTGATCCATAAGTCAGTCTACTGGGATAGGTATGGGATTTTATTTTCGCCAAGCATGTAGTGCGTTGTCGGACCATTTGATCCTATGCGCAAAACTGAACACCTGCTGTAGTTTATTGGCATCTGCCACAGAACGGATCAATCAAAGAGTCTGTCAAGTGCCTGTTGCAGATCTTGGGAACTATCGGGGTCACTCATCACATGCGACGTTCCAGCACGTTGGACTCCTGCGAAGAGCATTCGGAATTTTGGATCCATCCATCTTCTCTTTGATGCTGAATGCCTACGTGCGTCCTCACGTCGAATATGCAATCCAGGCCTGGCAACCCTGGCTAAAACGTGACCTTGCAGCGCTTGAGAC
>OX104069.1:5803501-5866413 GCA_944474145.2 Dicrocoelium dendriticum | reverse complement strand
TCATCCTAAACAGTTACATACGCTCCGGGGGCATCCGTCGAAATTGCACGAAATCTGATCTGATCGGGTTCGAGCTGGTACTTGTTTGTCACACCGTGATAGATTCTTGGAACGCGCTACCTGAGGATGTAGTCTTGTCATCCACGGTGACCGAGTTCAAAAGTTGCCTCGACGCCCTCGACTTGCAGCTCCGAATTTTCCCCTTCTCCTTTTAATTTAGGTTCTGTTTGCTCTCCAGCTACCTTCTTTTTCCTTCACTCTTACTAAGTTACTCTCCCTTCTCCTCTGGCGTAACCTTCCGCTTTGTAGCTAGTGTACAACATTGTCCTTTTTTATTTCACGTGACTTTCATAGCGAGAACTGCCATTGCCGGGCAAGTGGGTTTTCATTGGCTGACCATGATTTGTGTTGTACGTGCTGAGCTGGCTCCCACAACTATACGATATTGCCACCGCATTCTAACGTGGATCGTCCACGCAAACAGGATGGAATAAAGATAAGGATGTCCATTTGTTCCTGTTTCATTTGAATTTGAAACTTTGAGTTGGAGAGTTTTTTGGTTGATCGAATTGCTTATCAAGTTCCGCCATTAGTCGATGTATCCCTTCGAAGAAATACACGTCGAGAAGCGTCCGGTGAAGGATCGTGCAGGCGAGTAAGGATTTCGAAGTAATAGAGTTTGGCTTTCCCGTTGTGGTAAAATGGTTCCTGGCATGAAGATTTCTTGTTCAATTATCCACACTGGATATATCCTATGGTGAGTGTAGTTGATCATGAAGCTAAATATGTCCAATCCCTGACGAAATTATGATTTTTCTTTAAAATCCGGGATTCACAATAAGCTCACACTAATTCCTTACAGATCGTGGGTGGAGTATTAGGGCCGAACCCCTGCTTTCACGCCACGTAAATCACAGAATGGCAACAGAAACGGGGGTGAGAGTTCCACCACAGCTAAATTATTTTCACGAGAAATGGTCTTCATATCCCTCAAATGCTCTATGATATGCCATCAGACATGCTCCAGTTAAGTTTACAACCAAAATGTTCCTACAGAAATGTAAGGCGCGTAACACAATTTTTGAAACACCAGAAAGAGACATCAAAGCTGTCCATGTCAAGATAGAGGAATACTGATAGAGAAATCTGTCATCTATGGTGAAAAATGGCATCCATTTAAAGACATAATTCCAATGAGTAAGTTATGGCAATGTGCTATATGCATTGCATTAGAAACCCTGCAAGCTGCATCCCTCCAAATTGCGAAGTGTGTGATCTATTAGTAACTGAATTGGAATAGTTATGTTGATGGTTTGCTTTTAATGTCCGGAGAAGAGATAAATTGCTTCAAATAGGCTGACTGTTAAAAGATGGATCAGCCAATGCCAGTTGATGAACCGCCATGCGCCGGCTGCTGTCTGTGGAAAATTCTGGAAATACAAACGACGATCAAGGGAAAAGCAACTGTCATTGGACAAGATGCTTACTCACTGTTGAAGAACCTGTCATTCTTTGACATGCAATTTTGTTGGCTTCATTTTACGCCACAAAGGCTGCTGCTGAAACATTTTCATCCAACAAACTTTGAAGCAGCTGAAAAGGCGAAATTTGTTAACGCGTATGCAAAGAAATATCCAGCTAACCTGCAAATCCAGCGGCCATCAGCCCGGTGCAACTTTTGCAACCAGTTGCATATTCTAGTTCGAGGTCGTTTTATCGTCGGGATCAATCATATCAACATGCTACAGAAATTATTAGCTTTACCACGTCCAACATTTCCTTCCATTAGGGCATTTTGCGAATGTATTCAAGGTGTGAAAGCGGCCGTGATGTACGGTCCTCCGATGTTATACAAATCCGGCAGTAAGGTGCGACCTGGTAGATAACAGCAGGAACAAATGTCTGCTACTCACAAAGACATACATAAAATAAGTGTTAATTATGGTTAAAACTGTTGCAATAACTATAAGTTGTGCGAAAAATCCTTCTCGACTGACTTGCTAGTTCCGCCGTTCCAAGTGTTATATGGGTAGCAAGATTGGTCATAAATAAGTTAGTAGACAATACCCATGGAAAAGTAAAACACACGATTGCAAATTTGTTTTCGGTAATTCACATCAGGCAACCACAGCTGCAGCATTGATAAATGCAACAGTAAACTGCTGAAAGCAAAAATGAGAACGGATGGGAAGGTTTGGACCGATTTAGCATGTTCGTTCGATGCTCAAATCGATTTAATCCAGTGACATCGTGACAGGTCTAGCAAACAGCGAAACAACATGTATAAACAGAAGATGTAAAATTACCAACAAAAGAAAATATGGATAATTACGTAAATAAACAGCGTGTAGTTATGTGTCATACTCCGGGGGCATGACTTCTCACCACATCCATGGTAAAGTCAAGGGTTTTACAAGGAACCTATGGTTGTATGTCTATGGCTGTGTTAGTCTGATAGCGATGGTTTCAGCCGTCTACAAGAGGCGTTTCCCTAACAATTTCGGATATCGCCTAGCTACGGCATAATATACCTTAAATTTATATCTATTCAAAATGTTATGCTCAATTTGTAGCCAATGATCCAAGACCGAACTATTGATACTTCTGAGCATGCCTCACCGCAGTGACCTTGGACAGTGTTCAGCCATCCTTACCGACAGATGTCTGGTCGTATGCCCGAGATACCTGGCATCCCAGGTACAAGTGCATTGGTAAAAAATATACGATTCGCACGACACTGGCAGTCCGTCTTTAAAATATTATCGATAATGGGTGCGGTCTCCGCAAGTACGTGCGGATGAGCAGTTGCGTAGGTCTTTGATAAGGCGTTAGAAATTCTCCCGTAAAGTAGATCTAAGAGGATATATCCCTTAAGAGAGACAGAGAGAAACACCTCGTTCTTCGAAACCGTTGCTACATGCGTAAGTCTCTTAAGGGTCACGGCATTCTTTCGGACGAAATATTCTGGGTAACCATTCGAAAATATCGTTTCACAATTCGCTCCTTCATACTCTCGAGTGTTACAGGAATATAGATTACGGTATCTCGGTAATACAAGCACGGCTCCAAGATGCTTTTTTACTTCAGATCGGGAAGTGTGTGTGTTGGCCAGCCCATGTAGCTATGCGGAAGATACTTCGCTCAATTTGACCGTCCTCGTGCCTCATGAACAAACGTCCAGAAATAGCAGCTTACCTTCATTTTCAATTTGACTAGTCAACTTCCATGAGGGATGTGCACTGTTGAACTGGTCGAGCACAAGGTTGACATCAGTGCGAGAATCACAGAAGATGAAAGTGTCATCCATATACCTCCAATAAGTAGCAAATGATGCAATAACCGTTTGGATATGACCACGCTTAAGCTTTTCCAGAAGTATGTCGGCAAGGATGGGTCCAATGCGAGAATCCATCGCCACGCCATCGATTTGCCTATAATATATGCCGTCGAACAAGCACTGGTTATTCAAGGTACACTATAAACTCGATCCTTGTGCTTAGGCAATGGAATGCCAACGTTTAGGCTCTTTTCCTCTACCAGTTTTCTGTTGCATTTTTCAGTCCTCTATCTGAAATCGCCTGATGTTTACTACAAAAATGAGCTCACTTTGCAACCCCGTGTTTACTATTTTCAAACTGTTTGTCGAACTACATATCCTTCTTGGGTACAACAAGTATAACGCGAGCAAAATCTATCAGATTTGTTGCAGTAAATCGCACTTTCGATATGTTAGCCTGATCAGTATTCACACAGTATCAACCAATTGTTTGCCAATAGGTTATAAAAACATACCTTCATTAAAGATTTTAGAGTCATTTAGAGTCCTTTATTTCCAACTACTGGTTTAATATTCTAATCCCGGTAGCTATATTTAGACCGACTACCGCTTCTGTTAGAGGGATAATTCGACATCCAATTTCTTTCCTTGCTGCTTGTGAATTAATTCTTTCAAATGGTCAGTGTAATCCTATCAAATGTACTTTTCTTGTCATTGAATCTGATCACTCTATCACGGGTCTGAAGCACATGGATATATTAAATAGTTCGCCCTTGCTTTCTGACAAACTTCTGTCAAATATTTCTTCCTTCATAAGATGTTTTAATGTCTTAGGTGATATGCGTGTTGTACCTGTCGCTCATACTATTCAGGGCACCTTTGCTCATAAAATAACACAACCACTCCATTCAGTCTAAGGATGATTTTGATGAAAGCGCTAGACCACCTAGTAAAAATGCATAATTTCACCGGCTCCTACTTTCGCTTGGAATATAGCAATCATTACTCCCCTCAAACGTGATGGCAGGACTACCAGCATTTGTGACAACTAAGGCACTACACTGAACTAATGCCTGCTACACAAGTGTTGCACTATTGCTGTCTCGGTTGATATTCTTCAATATTTGAGCGGATCGAAGTGTGTTTTAACAAATGATTTTAAAGACGCTTACTTGCACATTCCCCATGGTAAACAAGCCAGTGCCGTCACCACCATTGATCCGCTAGTTGGTTTATTTCGCCAAAGGTGTCATTTGGAAAGTGTGTCACGTTCGATTTTCCAAGAGGTTAAAATTTCTCTGCTCCACGTCTTGATGTCATTGGACATGCGCCTACGAAATTGTTGTAAAGCTGCTTTCCCTCGGCTCTCTATCACGCCAAACCAGCCGGTAACAAAACAGAACACAGAACACAGGTAGATTAGGCATAGAGCCTGGTTCATTTTGTAGGTCACATTTTATCAGCTCCTGTAGCAACCTGTTTCATGTTGACTGCCTGATTTTATGAGCATCACGCGTGACTTCTTCCTCCTACTTTACGGAGAGCCTCTTCGAAGGCATCCACGAACCGTTCCATTTGTCAGTTTAATTGGATAGTGAGAACACATGTTGCGTTACTTCATACTTGCATCACTCGCGAAGGGAACTTGAAGTGAATTGTGAACGATTGTCTGTCGCTGTTTTCTCTGGCTGGCCGATATACTGGAACGGCGTATCCAGCTAGTTTGCTCGTGTACTGCACAGTCGGACGTTCATCGGGATCACATCAGGCCACTTGGAGAAAGAGTCCGCATAAGCAAGCTAGGATTGATCGGCGATTGTTCCTGCATAATCTAAGTGGATTCGATGTAATGGCTTCTCTGCTTGAGGCCAGGATTGCCAGGAGCACTTGGTAAGGTCGTTTACCAACAGTTGGCAGGATGCACATTTTTGACCGAATTGTTTATTTCTGAACCCATTTCGGGCAATAAACCATACGGCGTGTCAAAGCATTCGTACGGTTGGTACCTGCATGCTTAGTATGATACAGATGTATGATTGCCTGCTTAATTTCTTTGACAACACCACTCGGTCTCTAAACATCAAACAATTGTTCACAACGGTTAGCGACCCACGTCGGTTGAAAAAACATCCCAAGTCAGCAGGGATACACCTTTTGGCCAACCGGTTTACCCGCAGTGCATCACTACCTCAAGGTTTCTGTCTGTTGAAATCTTAGCGAACAATGTCAGGTGTCATTAGTAATCCTTTCACACTATCCGTCGGCATTCCTAGGAATTCTGACCCGAATTTGATGGCTTCAACCATGCAATCAGTGTTCTCCTTTGCGTGCAAAATGAGAAAAGATACATTGCATCCGCTTGACCAATTTGTTGTGTAGGTTGCTATTGTATACTAAGTTCTTACGCCCGCAGCATAGTCTCCCATTTTGGTAGCCGATTCGCGGTAAAACAGGAATTCCTTTTCTTTTAACCCATTATCGGCAGTAATGGCCACTGATCAGTCAGAGGGGTGAACATCCTGTCATAGCTCATCTTGTGGAAACACTTCATGGCGAAAACGATTACAGGTGCTTCCTCTTCAATCTGAATACAGTTTTACTGCAGTTGATTGCAAACACGCTCCTTGAAAACGCAACGACTGATGTTCATCGAGAAACAGTCAAGTGCGCCAACGGGACCTAGTGCACACGGCAACCAAGAAGCCTGTAGTTATTGAACTGCAATTCATTGGTGACGTTCATTCTTGGATGGCCACAAAGCGTCTGATCTGTGCCATGCAGACAACTTACTATGTTGCCAAGATCCTTGTCATTAATCAAAACCAACAACTGTCATTTCCTTCTCTAAAGGATGCACAGCCTATTGGGGCCAAATCGCGTTGCATTTACAATATCATATGTGACCGGGACGCCAGTTACTTAAGCAAGACCGATAGAATATTGAGTTCAGGAATGAAGGAGTAAGCACCTAATTAGGATCAAGGTTCGACCGCGCCGGAAACTGGTCAGCGTCAAGCTGCTTGTCTGCGTAATCCACCAGTCACTTCGATCAGCCGATACTTATTGACCACAGGTCACGATTTGACATCATTTCAGCGTTCATAATCGTATTACAGCACACTAATTCTCGCCTCGTCCGTTTCGCAAAGGCGATTCCACTAATCGGATAAAGCCGATACTTTGTATACAGAAAGAACTACCTGTCAGTATAAGACCGCCCTGGGGATATGGGGGATAAAGCTGTCTCGCTTATCGGGTGTTGGTCTGTTTGTCTTTTGAATCTACAATGGAACAGTGGAACAATGGTTTATTATGGGTAAAATAGTATTGCTTAACAAGTCCCGTGTGATGGAAATTGTTGCAAAACGTAAAATGCATGAGAGAGTCAAATGCAATTAGGTGGACTCAACATAGACTTATGTAGAATGCGGAGATGTTCGCGTATTAAACGTATAACTCCATAAATACATTCGTTGGGAGTTTGGTAAGACACCGTTTGATTGTGTTTTGTAGCCACTGGCTAATAAGTTATAGAATAACATGCAATCGAGTCAATGCAACGACAAATTATTTTTAGATATCGCCAGATAGGGAGCAGAGACGATGTAATTAGGGAGGGCATTCCAAGGATCACACACGCGGAGAGAAAAGAAATTTCTACGGCATTCAAAGCCGGCTATACTGAATGGTCAGTTTCAGAGAATTACCTCTTAGGTTATTGTTGAGGTTCAATTCCAGCAGCGAACGGCAAATGTGGTTTGGGTTCTCCAGAATTTGGTAAACCCTTATGAGATCCCCCCGGCAATAGCCGATATCGACTGCTGTACGTCCTTAGAGATTTCAGTCTAAGCTGATAGGGCAGATGAAAGAGGCCCCTGACGTTCTTGGTTGCTCTTCGTTGAGGAGTCGCGAGAGCAACAAAATCCTGTTTCTGGCACGGCCAAGCCTGTATAGCATATTCCACTTGCGGTCGCACATAGGCATTAAGCATTTGGAGCAAAACTGCGGGTTCAAACCGACCGAAGGCATTGCGAGGAAGGCCGAAGTGTTGATTGAGGGTCTAGTCGCATTCTATCCTTGTTTTAAACACGCGAGATCTTCCTGTACCAATACACACAGGTCACCCTCCAGAGAGACCTTCGCCAAGGTGCGGTCTCCAAGCTTGTTAGCGCTCAATGGCTTGTGACGCATATGTATCACCTTGCAATTAGATATGTTCAATTGAAGCATGTTTCTCTTTGACCATTCGTAAATTAAATCTAGGTCAGGTTGGATTTGATCGAGATCTGGTTTGTTACTAATCGCCCACCATAACGACGTCAAAAGCTGAAAGCAGGAAATTTGAGGAGATGACCCTTACCAGGTCGTTGATAAACACCAGGAATAAGCGCGGTCCCAGCACTGAGCCTTGTGGAACACCACATTCTAACACAATTGGGTTAGAGAGGTATCCCCTAACACGTACTTGAAGCTTCCGTTGATGAAGGAAGCTGCCAATCCAACCAAGTGTATGATCTCCGATTCCGTAGCACCGTAGCCGTTGAAGTAGGATGCGGTGATCAAGGCGGTCGAAAGCTTTGGAGACGTCCAGATAGATGACGTCAACTCCGAACCCATCATCAGCCACTTCCGTCCAACTACCTCTTGCAATCAGTAGGTTAGTGGTGCATGACCGGTGTTGACGGAAGCCATGCTGTGCCGGCACCTATATTTTGCATTTTTCCAGGTAGTCCATTAAAGCCTCAGTGACGACTGCTTACATCATCTTCGCGAGCATAGGGAGAAGAGTCACAGGGCGATAGTTTGCAGGACCTGAACGGCTGCCGCCTTGAAAAATTGCGGTGATAATGCCACGCTTCCACATAGTGAAGACTAGTTGTTCAGCAAAGCACCACTGTGACATTGGTTCAGCTAGCTTGTTGGCCACAGACTTCAGTGCCTTCTGGCGGATGCTGTCTACTTCCGGAGAATATGAACACGCAGTGAGAGTAATTTCCTTAGCGCAATTAATGGATTGTAAATTACATATGAAAAGAGTGGAGTCGGTAATTTGCATGACATTATGGGAAATATAGAGGTAGCGAGTTCGAAAATTGAGGCATATTGTAGTTTTTTGATTGTCATGAATTTTTGTCTGTGCACTGTTGATAAGTTTTTTTGTCCTCAAGGACAAGTGCAGTGCAATGGTTGCGATGGGTGAGGAAATTGCCCAAACTCCCTGAGTTGGGGTTAATACTGTAGGCACGCCATGCTGCACCCCTTATCGCCAGGCATTTTCGAGTCCTGCTCCTTAGGATTCAAGGCGTTTCTGCAGGATGAAGGTTTTGGTCTTTGATGCTGTGTTAACGATGTCGCTGAGTCTATTAACGAATTATGTTCTTTGAAAATTCCCAAACAGCTGCGTCGGCGAGTTCTTTCAATACGTGGGAGCTTGTGATTGTATGAGTTTGTTCCGAGAGTTCAGATGGATACTTTGCAAAACAAAAAGTTGAACGTTATTATTACATTATCACTAAGACTTAATGGAAAATCCATCAATAACTTGTCAACGATGAGCTCTGCATTAGTGAGCGCAAGGGTCAATATGGACGGTTTGTTTGTCGTCCTGAATATAGTGCGAGTGGGGGCATGATTGTACAAGGGAATACTGGCGATCAATTCAAGCAAGTCTCATTTGAACTGCTAACTGAGCGAAGTCGAAACCTCCAGGTAGTGTAGATTGAAGTCCTCTGGAGATGAGAATGTAGCTGACCCTAATGAGTGTTACTCTGTTAAACCATGTACCAAGCGGGAAACCATATCCGGAGGGGACGTTGGGGGCCGGTAAACGACAGTTAAGAGATATGTGTCCTTTCGTCTTAGTCGAAGACGGCACCAGGGTTAGAATATGACGTGCTTTTCCAGAGCATCAACTATTGTACATGGCAGGTCGCTGCGGTAGTAGAGCAGTACCCCACCTCCTCTGCTGGGGCGGTCGTACCGGCTGAGTGACATTCCGGCTATCTCAACCTCAGCATCATTCACCTCTTGGTGTAACCAAGTTTCGGTAATAGAAATTAGGTCCCAAGTATTCGCGACCCGATTTAGTCGAAGTTCGATAATTTTACTAAGGAGCCCTTAGAGCTTAGTTAATATACATGAACGTTTCTCAGAGTTAAGCAATGTTTGGAGGTTGTACAACTCATAGGTGAAGTTTCGCCAACCAGTGAATGGCCGGCGACTAATCATTTTTTTGATGTGTACTTGGTGAAGGGTTTAACATCTTATTCATCGTCCACATAGTTAAGCCAGTGTCTAAGCTTCCATGTAAAGTGTAAGCTGTCTGGTCAATCTCATCCTCTACTGGTTGTATGGGCTCATTCGACACAATATTGGTGCATTATTCTTTCATAGATCCCATCGAGGTTGGTTCTTTGAGTGACATCTTATTTCTAGGAGGCACATCGCTGATTGTCTTAAGCCGAACATCGGACGGTAGCCTGCAATGGAACATGTACCGGTTTTTAGCATCCTTGTTACCTTATGTTTTGACTAAAGGTGCACCAACACAATCTCGGGTCACTCCATTTGAATTTCGTGAGTACGCATTCGTGACACGGATTTCATTAGCACATCATGTATGTTTGTTCACGAACCACTGCGTTGTTGGTCAGGCTATTGAGTCAAAGACTCCGGGAGCAGTTTCTCATGCAAACCTCTGATATAAAACCGACACCTTGCCCACCAATGCAATCGGAAGCCTGCGCGCAAAGAACTCAGCATCGGGTGATGGAACGTGCGCACAATATTTGACCGGAACTAAAGTGAACGCCCCGAGCGATGCATACACTGGTCACGATGGAACTGCCGCGTTGTAACCTCAATATTGTGGCGTTCAGCGAGAACAGAATCGCTAAGCAAGGTCAGTTGCATGAAGCAGGTACTACTTCTACTGTGTGGTCAACGCAACCTCAGCAGCACATGAACATGGAGTCAGATTCACAATATCCGATCGCCTCCAGGGCCAGCTCGTAGATGAACCAACAGGCATCAGCGCGCGACTGATGACTGTTCGCCTATGGCTCGGAAACGGTACGTTTTCCACATTTATAAGCACGTACGGTCCTACCATGTGTTATCCTGATGATACGCGTGAATAGTACTACACTTAGTTACCCTCCGTCGTAGGTTTGTACTGTGGAGTGACCGACTATTTCTGCTGCACGATTTCAACGCGCGCGTTGAGGTGATGCATCGGTGTGGACACCTATCATCGGTCCGCATGGCATTGGTTCAGCGAATGCGAACGGTGACAGGCGGCTCTCACTGTTGCCACTAACGGCCTGACGATCGCAAGTAATCGGTTGGCACTGAGTGCAAGTGATATGGAAATTTGGACGCACCCACTTGCTGGTCACACTCACCTGCTCGACTACGTCATCTTACATCAGCGTCATATTCTTGAAGTGCGTAAGATACGTGTACTGCGTGGAACTGAGTGTGAAAATTCTCACAGATTAGTACGGACCGAACTGTACAAATATTTCGTTAATCTTTGTATTACATTCCTGCCGTGAATCCGCGTAAATTTGACATTCATACCCTCGGTATTTTGGCGCAACTTAGTTAGTTGTAGAAGGCGATTTATGCGCGTCTGTGTGAAGTGCAATGCATAGCCACTTTAAACGACCTGTGTTGACACATTCACGAACAAGTGACAGCTGCGTCCTAGGAAACCTTCGGACACGGAAACTGTAAGAGGGCAGATTGTTTTGATGATAATATTGTGACGATAGACGCATCAGTGTCTGAAAAGAATGCAGCATTTTCTGCACATGTGGCAGACCTCAGTGACTTGAGGAAGAATAGTTAGTTTCAAAAAATTCGACGGAGACTGACTCGAGAGCATCGTCGCAATTAAAATGCATGGTGGACGGAGATGGTGAAGCAGAATAACTAATTGTCCCCAGTGCTGCTCAACTAGATTACGTAGTCCTTGTTACCTACGCTCTGGGTTGCCAATATATCAACTTGCTCTCGTGAAAGTACCGCCGCAGGATTTCAGACACATTTCTTCATATATATTTCATGTAAACACAATATTTACCAACCTCCGTAAGATATCTTTCATTTCTAATCCTCTAGCATTTTCTACATCCGGTCAATTGCTTCCGTGGTTTATCACTGCATACAATCAGCATCTTTTACCTACGCTTGGTCAAGGACCGTTACTGAGCAATGAAATTTGTATTCTAAATAAATAACTTCCCATTAAATTATTTTGGGTAACGGCATTTCAAACTCGGAACTTGTGCGAACCAACTCGTCCGATCGCATAAATTACGGATAAGTATGACATCCGAAAACTCCCAAATGCAAGTGGTACTTCCACCAACCTAATCCAAAACGCGTCGTGTTCCGTGTACCCACGACGCTAAGTGCCTACTTTTCAGATTTCATGTCACTAAGCATGAATATTACGCTACTGATTAACTGGCATCTTTCGAGTAGAAAACAAATTACCCCGACAGCGTGAGATCCATTATGCGAAATTTTATAGTTATTCCGCTCCGAAGCTAAGTGGAGCTCGTGAGCAGAATTCAACCAGTGTCTGTTTGCGTACAAATTGTAAAGACTATAAATAACGTCTTGTCTTAACCGAATATGAAAGATTACGCAAGTGGATGAATTTACTGAAGATATCTGTAAGTGCTAAGCGATCTTTGTCAGTCAACTCAGGCTATAACTTCAACTTATTTACCCATGATCTAACTAACAACTTCATTTTAAAAGCCATCCACTTTATGTCTCGATATTCTTTCTATTCACATCAGGTCATTGTTTTATGCTTCACGATGGCGATATCCGCCGAATTAAATGAAAAGGAAACATGCAAGCAAAGATGCGATAAATTGCATCTGTGGGTATACCATTTTGTCTTCGAGAGCGTGGAGGAAAATACCGGTCTTGTATCACAGCATGCAATGCTAGCGCAATATAATTACCACGAGAATATGTTAAACATCGCCTTTAAAAGAAAACAGTGCATGGTACATTCATAACGTGTTCTGATTTGTTTTTCGAGGTTCAGTTGAGATAGCAAAAGCTAGCTTCGTTGTGTTGGGTTACAATTTACCGGAAGGCAACCCAGAGATAAGGTATTGAGACAAGGTGGCTTGTTGAAACTTTTGCCATTAAATTGCACCACTCAGGATAGCACCATAATGTAAATAGCTTAGAGATGAAGCAATCATGATGCATGCCGGTTAATAAGAATCTGCATGTATATATAAGTATAGTCTCAAATATAGCCATTTAAATAAAACTGGTTTTAAGCCCAATTTCAGACGTTTGAGTACTTGCTGTCGCACGTCGGTCTGGCAGAAGTGAGTGGAGATTGATCACAAAGATTTTATAGCACATTCCAGCCTACCTTGTTGCAAATGCTCCGAAGCTATCCGCCAGTTCGATCCCACGATACATACTTGCCTGCCTCATATGTGGAGACATTCGTGAATGACTTAGGATAGTCAACCGACAAAATAACCATTTCCCCAATTCGGCATTAACGCCTGACGCGAATAAGCGAAACAGTTGCAGTTAATTTATCCAATAATCTTGTTCTTTGTTCTTGCCATTTTGAATGCAGGCAAACAAGGAATTCGAAATAAAATCCTTGCTGAGTTGGGGTCACTTGTTTTTAATGAGCTTAAACTGCAGCTCGAAATCTCCTCTTCAACTTATGCTTCTCGAGATAGTATCGCAAGTCGTGTTCTTCTAGACAAAACGAGAATCAAATGCCCTTTACTGTGTGGAATAGTGTATCAAACAATCCACTACTTGTGCATGTATATCAGCGGCTTTATGTTAAATGTAAACATATATGTGCAATCTTATATTAGCAGACAAGTTGCAAACTTGTAAGATGAAGATATTAGGTGGATGAACACTTGCGTACTTTCAAAAAGCAATAAAGCTAATTAATAAAAAATCGAAAATAACTATTTCTCCTTTGGTGACCGAATGCTGGTAATGGAAATTTTGTTTGCTGCTTCTGCATCCGCATATGTCTGTCAAGGTGGCCTCCACGGGGAGAGCCACAGGTTGCCTGCGCCAACACAGGGATCATGGGAGTTTGCGCTGCACCACCAACAGCTGCACCAATGCACCACTACATCCCGTGAAAACCCAAAGGAATAATGCGAGGAAGCATGTGGTTGGCAGCCACATTTCTATGACGGAGCCGGTACGCGCTCCTTTAAGAAACAGAACGGAGGCATTTCGGCCTAATTGGTAACCCATGCATACCAGACGCATACAAGGCGATGTCTAGGCCTTACCCCGTTCCACACAGGATAGAAACTTAGCAAAGTCACGAGGACGGTGCAACACGTCCCCTCCAGCGACGACCAACTGTCTCCCGGATCCAGCAATCGAGCTGGAGGCTATTAGACAAGTAGATACATTGTCAGCATTCACCTCCAGTGTAGCTACACCGGGAACACAATCAACCAACATTTAACCCCGGAAATCTAAGAGTACTTAACACGCAGACAAACGTACCACATCTGCCAGTTTTTGGTCTGGATAAGTACGTCGCATTATGCTTCTCTTCTACGTTCAATATTACATTCTCCTACATCTGGGCAACCAACCTCTTGATCAGCCCCGCAAAATACCCCGATCCACTTTGCCTTGTATTAGCAACACCTGAAATCAACATGAATTTGTCATAAACTCACCTTCTTTTATTCTGGTAATGCTTTTTTCTGTTTGCCCTAATGCCGCTTCTCTGCACTAATTTGACCGTACAAGAGCGGCATGAGTATCCTCGTCGAATTCATTCGGTATACATATATACATGGATTGGTGTCATCCGTGTCCAATGGTAAATCGAATACAACATATGCACACGTTTTTGTCCAAACTTAAGTATGAACTGCCACAAGCTAGATAGAGACCTATTTAACTTTATGAATAATAATACTACAAACGTGCATGGGTTTCTTTTGGAGGTCAGGCTAACAACCATTTTTGCGCGCATTAGAATAAGTACCCAATACGAACTCTTGGTGTTTTCTGTAAAGTTTAGAGGTGAACATATATAACAGCCTGAAATCGTGGACATTAATATTTGAATGAAATCGATAATGAATAGTAATGCAACTGCCGTCAATAAGGTCACCAGGTAGAATGATTAATAAACATGTGGTACAGTGAAATATTGCGTAATTAGGTGTCGCCGTCTATATGTGGCTTCTGGTTTCCTTAGCTGATGAGGGAGATGGTACGGGGCGCGCGAGCGATGGGTGTTCACAATGGTCTTTCCGTGTGGCCTATCGATCCAGTCATCTGCTGCCCGAGTACGTGCAGATTCTCCAAGAAAGATTGTTGCGCAACCTTTTGCATTGCCAGGTGTCAAGGCCACATATTCGCAGCTTACGACCTCCTTGGCACGACAAATACCACAGTACTACATTAACTAAGTTCAGCTAACCACTGTCAAACAAATTCTGGTAGGGTCTCTGTTGTTTCGCCTTCAATCTACTTAGTACTTGCGTTTTCATAAACGCATTTAAATTCAGTATGGCTGATAAACTACGGGAAATATAGTCTTGCTCACTCTCTTCAGTATCCTGTGGAGCGTAGCATGGACTGTCCACATCTGATAATTGTCGGGGTTGTTCATTTGCCACAGAAGTTCCAGGGGAATTTCACTTCGGATACATAGCCGAAGGTGCTCACACGAGGGACAATAATTGAGTATGGTGTTCCGAATGTCAAACTTTACACTTTATGCCGGCTACTTTAAGAAGCCAAGCGCTGGTAACCTTTTGATTCAAGCGAACACATCGAACTAGAAAAATACCCAATAATTTGCCACCCTAGCGTTGAACCGTAGCAACAACACAATTCTCTCAGAAACTCCGCGTGCACGTCAAATACGAATTAACTCAAGGATAGATAGAACCATTATCCTACGATGCACCGGCTCACTGAGCGTTCGGCCAGTGTAGCCTATATAATGTGCAAAAGGGTATGGCTAACTGGAAGATTGGTGGCGTGTGAGCCATCTGATATTCAAAATGAGGAACATTCACATGAACTTCGCAAAACAAATAGGGGTCACTAGCAGTACGAGTAGCCCTCAAGTTTGACACCCTGTCAACATGAACTGTACCGGGCGAACGAACGAGCAAACGAACTTGTTTCCATGCTTTTGACCTTCAATTACCGTGTGGATACTGGAACCTAAGGAACAAAAATGCCAAAGCACAAGGGAACCTGGATTCATGCGTCTGGCTATTGTGGCTATCGTCAGGCTTATCCTAGGCAACAGCGGAATGTCAGTAATAAAGCACTTTAATCATGTACACCTTGGGTAGTGGGAGAAAATTAATCTTCATGGACCGTAACAATGAGAAGGCGTTTTTGACCGGTTTGAAGGTAAGAATAACAGCGAACGACTTCTTCTTATGAGCATTTGTGCGTCGAATATTAAAGCCGCAATAAACGTCGATTTACTGCTAATCTCGAACATTACCTGAGTTCCGTCTGGCTCAGCACTGGCGTTCTTTTGGATCCACTCAACTTGGCATAAATCGATAAGGTCCATTCATCCGTCAAGACGCATAAGACACGGAGGTTTAGCCTAGTTTAACTTCTGCACCACTCTCCGCGATTGATCGAACCTCAGGCATATCAATGCGCTGAGCCAAGAATATGTCACAACTAATCATACGAACAAGACTATCGTGGTATGTGCAATTCAATTTAAGCGCAGTAGATGCAACTAGGTGAATGGTAACTGATAAATGGTAAATCGGTGTAGCTTAATTGCAAAGTGAAAACTGGAACGGAGTTTGAAGTGATAACAAGCTCAACCTTTTGTCCAGTTTTCTAGCTGCAGTTTTAGATGTTTGTCCATAGATTTTCGTAAGGTGAGGGAAAGTTTATCATCGCAACACCTAGAGATAACATTCCGCTATTGACATGGGTCTTAAGCCAGTACTACCATGATTTGCAACTATCGGCACTCCGCATATCTGGGACCTTAACCAGGGAGTCAAAAACAAAGTAACTAGGTCAACTGGTTAGAAAAACCTACCATCAAATACGGCTAGTCTCTTCATCCGATCGATCCTGTAGCGGCGATTACTAGAGTTACATTGTTGCCAATCCATACCAATCATCCGCTTGCCGTAGTCGATTTGAGTCTATCGACTCGAGTCAGTAACAGATCAACCCGGGGTGAGTACTGCTCGGTCAACAGCTGACATTACAATCTTTTAGCACACATGTCTCATGCAAATGCTCTTTCGTCTTTCATGAATGTAGTCACAGTGCAACGGAGCCCGCTATGAGCATAGGCCTTGTGTGCTTGCTAAATGGATGCACTTCCGTATTGCATTCAAAAACTAATACTAACAGTATGATTAGTAGACACGTAAGTTTTCAAACTAAAATACGCCATCCAAAATGATGATAGCGAGTTAATCGAAACTGCAGCGATGTTGAATACATATGACGTGTTTGTATTATCAGCATAATATACACTTCAATGTGTGTTTAGGATATTTTTTGGCAAATAGCGAATCGGTATGCATTATGAGCATGTTTGAGTGATATTATGCCAGTCGTACTATTAGTTATGTGAATCAACAAGTCGGTTCTCTGGTTAAGGAGCTGCTGAATTTCCAATCAGGCATTGCCAATTCCCTTGAACGCTATTCAACCACTAGCCTCGGAGTGGGTCATGTATGGGGAGATTTGAGGCAGATTTAGAGCGTCTGAACGCGGCGTGATTGCAGAGTACTAAAACGGATGGAGAGCATATGAACAGCAGTATGAATTAGCGTGGTGCACATGTCACCAGTTGAAGTAAGTGGTCAACACTTGTCAAAACTAAAAAAACAGGTGTTTGTGTGCTTGAGGGTCTATATAACTGGGTCACTAAACCTTTCAAATTTTGAAAAATTTCTTTATCTTTATGGAAGACACAGCTATTTTCAGCAAACTTGAATTACTTTCACATGCTTCTTAGCTAAATAGAAGTATGAGAACGGACAATATAATTTTCCACTTGTGAATAGATTTTCTAAACTTTTTCGTATTACAGAAAGTTGTTCTTTCGTTTTAGTATGGTTAAAATGATGTTATTCGACGAAAAACGACTGAGATTTCCTTTTTTATCCAAATCGAACAGAAGTTGAATTGAAGGCATATAGTTGTGACTAACGCGAGTAAATGTGGGATAAATCTGCAGCTTCGAAATCTTCGGCAGCCTAACTAGTATGCACATCTCACACTGGACAATCGACAACATGCTCCGTGTTTGTTTGTCTGAACACATGGATTAGAAATGCTCCTTTCTGCTTCCGATTTGCGATAATGATTTGCGAAGTTTAGCCAGTTTCGATAATGCTGTCTCCTAGTCTAATACTTCAATAATTATTAATAATATCTGGTCTGAAGTACTTTATTCTAAGAAGGCAAAGCTAGACATCTGTAATCACTGCATACGCAAACAGCGATTTCACTGCCATTATAGTGCGTTTGCCGGTGTGCTATAGATTGGTTACACGGGTAAAATGACAACCGCAAGGGAACGAGAGCAGAGAGAGAAATGAGCGAAACAATCGTATATTAAGAGAATAACACGCGTACCTAAGTATTAGCGTGCAAAGCTTCCGCAATCCTTTCCCAAAAACACGTGTGTTAATTCAGTCAAACGCGAGCATTCCATTAAATTTCCAGGTTCGCAATGAAACTGCGAGTGGAGAAATTAAACGCAACCATTTGCAGTCAATCGGAAAATTCCTTTGTCACCACACTAGTTCGTACGTCACGAAAGAACAATGTGAAAACGGTTGTTTAAGTGTAAAAACAATGGTTCGTAACAATGCAGGAGGCATGACCAGGATGAGCATTACAGAAGGAAAGTATAGAATATGATGCGTAAATGGAGGGGTTTTGCTTGGCTCTTTATATATTTCATGTGAAGACACGCATAAATCATTCCTATTGGGATATATGAGAAAATGGGATTAAGCATACATTCTGTCAAATTACGTCGTCTCATGATACATAAGGACTGCATTTCGTATGTAGGTGAGCGAAAGCAACGTTAAGACGTTTTGTGGACATTGCTGCTGTTGGGGGAGGAATCCGCGTTAGGCGGGAGTGGGTTTCATGGCTGGTGGACTTGAAAGAATAAAATGTGCGGGAGACATTCTCACCGGCTGTATTGCGATACCAAATTAGGCTTCTTTTATAGCTGAGTTGCAGTACGCGGAGGAAAAGTTTGTATGGGTTCCTCAGAATCTGGATGCTCATGATGGGGTCACCCATATACGCCAATATTAAACACTTACAATCTTATTGCCCCCAATCTAAATTGATATGAGAGATGGAACATCCAATGACTTTATTGGTGACTCCTCATTTTGCAGTCTAAAGCTCGACAAGGTCTTGCTGGTGAAAAGATGCCAGGCGTATTTGGTTTCAAACGTTGTACTGGAAACATTAGTCAAACCACAAAAAACTTCTTCTTAAAATACTGAAGTTTTGAGTATCGTTTCTTGACACATTGCCAGGTTGTTTCCAGTACCTCAGATAATCGTGAATTAGTAATGGCAATTTAGCATACAAGACGTTTTCTACAGGTTTATTAATGCTCTCTAGTGGATATCAACGATGCGACACATCAGATCGAGATGAATTAAATGTGAACAAATTCTTGAATTGCCTCTATCGTTGAAGTGCTTTGTGATCTGATGAGGCATATTGCGCCAGCCGTTTTTCAGATGTCAGCCAAACAAATGAAACTTTGGGGATCATTTGCTAACTTCATCAGTAAATACACTAAACAGAGACAATCCCCGCACTGACCTCTGTGGAACCCAACACTCGAAACAAATCAGGGTGGTGAAACATGCAAAAATAACAGACAGGTGTCACTGTGGCAGGATATTCCACTATAACCGAAGAACAATATCCCGGATATGGTAATTATAGTGGTTTGGAAGAAAGCTGCGGTGATACAGTCGGTTGAATGCTTAGGAAAATTAAGGCAACTGGTGTACTTCCCTGTCTCTCCCAATTACCAAAACATTATAAAAACCAGTATAATGCTGCTTTGCTCTGACTAGATGGTCGTAGACGTGTTACATATATCCATCAGCTTCTGTTATTTGTCAAGTAATTTAAGATGGCACTTGGCAGTCCGTTTTTTTATACTGTGTTCGCTTTTGTATTTCCTTTATACCGAGACTGTATGGTGCGCCTACGGCGGGCTTTTAAATACGTTTGTTGTGCATCTGGGCAACTCAGTTCTTGATTTTGATATAATTGAAAAACATTTGAAAGAAATGCGAGTGATGTTCTTCGTAAGCCTAAATGAACTCAAACACGCATGAAAACGTTGCATATACAGCTTTTGTCTGAAGAGCTAAAACCTTAAAAAGTTTGCAAAACGCAGTAATTAAGGGGATTAATGTGTTGCTATAGGTTTTTTTATCATTTGGCGAGGGTGCCTATGGTTCACTGAAGCTGGTGGTGGCTAGATACTGACAGATGTTGTACCCACTGCTGCCACTTTTGGGCCGTTGGCTTAAGTCCTGGGCGTTTCCTCATGGCGACCGCTGGGTGGGTGCTGGGTTTATCCCCTTCTATCTGCTAAGATCTAAGACACCGATCCGCATGAGTCATTGAACTGATCATGTACTAGACCTGCTGCCTTTCGGGTGATTATTTAATCGAACGCTTTGGCTGTGGACTTGAGTCGTTCTCCTGTCAGGTGTGGGCGCCCTACCAGTAAACTAATCCGTCCTCTTCTGAGGTTTGGAAGTGGTCGATGGCCCACGTCCCGTAGAACCTAGCTACGGGAGACAACAGGTCTACGGGTTATAAATTCACAGCTCAATGGGTGTAAACCACGAGTGTTACACATTCTCTCTGACATTGGGAGACACCTCCTTGTGTTCAATTGTTTGTTACTTCCCAATCTCAAGTCAGGCAGCCCCTGGTCAAATTGGTGCAAGCCCGCCAAAACCCAGCTGCGTATGGCCTCGGTCGCAGATGTATCCTACTAAGGTCGCAAAAGATATATGAATCGTTCCAGTACCTCAAAGGCTGCGTGTGACGGCAGTCAAGCAGATCCCAATCTGTCTCTGCAATCCCATTATTGAGCTGTATCTGCTCGCCGCCGCGATGTGGGTAAGGCTATTGAGCCAAAGGCGCCAGGCAGAGTCCCTCAAGCTAACCTGCGAAGCACAACGACCACCTCGCTTGTGATTGCCCACCAATGCTTCCGCGCAAAGCACTCAGCATCGGGTGCTGGAACGTGCGCACAATAGTGGACCGGAACTCCAGTGGGCGCCCCGAGCGATGCATACGCTGGTCACAATGGAACTGCCGCGTTATAACATCGATATTGTGGCGTTCAGCGAGAACAGAATCGCCAAAGCAAGGTCAGTTGCATGAAGCAGGTGCTATCAGCACGTTCTAACCGTGTGGGAAACGCAACCTCAGCAGCACGTGAACATGGGATCAGATTTGCAATATCCGATCGCCTCCATGACCATCTGGTGAGCGAACCAACAGGCATCAGCGCGCGACTCGCAAGAGGTACGTTTTCCACCTTATAAGCACGTACGGTCAGACCTTGTGTAATCCTGACGACACGCATGAATACAACTCACTCAGTTACCTCCGTGGTACGATCTGTGCCGTGGAGCGACAGAATATTGCTGCTTGGCGATTTCGACGTGCGCGTTGGGGGTGATGCATCGGTGTAGACAGATATCATCGGTCCGCATGGCATTGGTTCAGCGAATGCGAGCGGTGAGGAGCGACAAGGAAGTACACCAGTTGCCTTAACTTTCCTAAGCCTTCAACTGACTGCACCACCACAGCTTTCTTTCAAACCTCTATAATTACAATATCCGGGATAGTGTCCTTCGGTTAGAGTGGAATATCCTACCACAGTGACATTTTTCTGTTGTTTTCGGATGTTTCACCACCATGTGTCGAGTGCTAGGTTCCACAGCGATCAGTGCGGGGATCGGCTTCGTTAAGTGTATTTGTTGATGATCTCTACAAGTTTCTTATGTTTGGCTGAAAAATCTGAGAAACGGCTGCGTTCTATGCCCCTTCAGATCGGAAAGCATTTCAAAAAACGAGGTAATTCAAGAATATGTTCACATTTAATTCATCTCGATCTAATGTGTTCCGCAGTTTATATCAACTGGACAGCATTAACAAAACGTAGAAAACTTCTTGCATGCTAAATTGCCATTACTAATTCGCGACTGTCTGGGTTACTCAAAACAATCTGGCAATGTGTCAAGAAACGACAATCAACACTTTAGTGTTTTATGAAGAGGTATTTTGCGGTTTGACTATTGTATCCAGTACAGATTTAGCAACCGAATACACCTGACAACTTTCACTAGCAATACCCTGTCAAGCTGGTAACTGCAAAATGATGAGTCACCAATAAACTCATTAGATGTTCTATCTCTCATATCAATTTAGATTCTGGGGCAATAAAATTGTAAAGTGTTTAATCTTGGCGTATATGGGTGACCCCATCATAAGCATCCAGATTCTGAGGAACCCATACAATCTTTTCCTCCGCGTACTGCAAATCAGCCATAAAAGAAGCCTAATTTGGGATCGTAACAAAGCCGGTTAGAATGTCTCCCGCACATTTTATTCTTTCAAGTCCACCAGCCGTGAAAGCCACTACCGTCTAACGCGGATTTCCCCCCCCCCCCCAACAGCAGCAATGTTCACAAAACGTCTTAGCGTTGCTTTCGCTCACCTACATACGAAATGCAGTCCTTAGGTATCATGAGACGACCTAATTTGACAGAATGTATACTTACCCCATTTTCCCATATATCCTAATCGGACTCCTTCATGCGTGTCTTCACATGAAATCCATAAAGAGCCAAGCAAAAGTCTTACAATTACTCTTCTTATTATTTTCTTTCCTTTTGTAATACTCATCCTGGCCTTGGCTCCTGCATTGTTACGAACCTGTGCTTCTACAGGTAAACATCCACTGTCACAGTGCGCTTTCTTGATGTACCAACTAGTGTGGCGACAAAGGAATTTTTCGATTGACTGCAAATGGTTGCGTTTAATTTCTCCACTCGCAGTTTCATTGCGAACCTGGAAATTTAATGGAATGCTTGCGTTTGACTGAATTAACACACATGTGTTTTTGGGAAACGGTTGCGGAAGCTTCGCACGCTGCCAGTTATGCACGCGTGCAATTCTGTTACCATACGATTATTTCGCTCCTTTCTCTCTCTGCTCTCGTTCCCTTGCGGTTGTCAGGTTGCCCGTGTCATGAGTCTATAGCACACCGGCAAACGCACTATAACGGCAATGAAAACGCTGTTTGCGTATGCACTGATTTTAGGTGTCTATTTTGCCTTCTTAGATAAAAGTAGTTCAGACCAGATATTATTAATACCTATGGAAATATTAGACTAGGAGATGGCATTATCGAAACTGGTTAAACTTCGCAAATCATTATCGCAATTCGGAAGCAGAAACTAATATTGCTAATCCATGTGTTCAAACAAACATACACGGAGCATGTTGTCGATTGTCGAGTGTGAGATGTGCCTACTAGTTAGGCTACCGAATATTTCGAAGCGGCAGATATCTCCCACCCCTACCCGCGTTAATCACATCTAAACGCCTCCACTTCAACTTCTGTTTGATTTGGATAACGAAGGAAATCTCAGTCGTTTTTCGTCGAATAACATCATTTTAACCTTACTAAAACCAAAAAACAACTTTCTGTTATAGGAAAAATTTAGGAAATCTATTCATAAGTAAAAGATTTTATTTTCCGTTCTCATACATATATTAAGCTAGGAAGCACGTATAAGGAATTCAAGTTTCTTGAAAACAGCTGTCTTCCGTAAATACAAAGCAATTTTTCGAAACTTGAAACGTTTAGTGACTCAGTTATATAGACCCTCAAGCACCCAAACACCCGTTTGTTTTAGTGATGACAAGTCACAATCACTTACTACAGCTGGTGAGTTGTGCGCCACGCTAAACCATACTGCTGTTCATCTGCTCTCCGTCCGTTGTAGTACTCTGCAATCACGCCGCGTCCAGACGCTCTAAATCTGCCTCATATTTCCCCGTACATGACCCACTCCGAAGCTGGTACCTGAGTAGCGCTCAAAGGAATTTTGCAATGCGTGGTTGGAAATTCAGGAGCTGCTTAACGAGAGAACCGGCTAGTTGATTCTTATTCCTGGTATACGACTGGTATAATGTCACGTAACCATACTCATGAAGAATACGGATTCCCTATTTGCCAATAAATTTCGTAAACTCTCATTGAAGTGTATTTGCTGACAATACAAACACATCACCTGTATTCATCATCACTACAGATTCCATTAACTCGCTAGCATCATTTTGGAAGGTGCATTTTAGTTTGAAAACTTAGGTGTCTACTAAGCATACTGTTAGTATTAATTTTTGAATGCAATACGTGAGTGTATCCTTTAGCAAGCAAACTAAGCCTATGCTCAGAACGGGCTCCGTTGCACTGTGACTACACACATAAAAAAGAAATAGCATTTGCATGGGACATGTGAGCTATGGGATTGTAATATCAACTGTCGACCGAGCAGCACAGACCCCGGGCTGACCTGTTACTGACTCGAGTCTATAGACTGAAATCCATGACAGCAAGCGGATAATTAATATATTCTGCGTAGAATGTAACTCTACTAATCGCCGCTACAGGATCGATCGGATGAAGTGACTAGCTCTATTTGATGGGATGTGTTTTTCCATACATTTGACCTAGGTAATTTGTTTTTGACTCTCTGTTTAGGGTGCCAGATATGCGGAGTCCTGATAGTTGGAAATAAGTGTAGTACTAACTTAAGACCTATGTCAATAGCGGAATGTATCTCTACGTGTTATGATGATTAACTATTTCTCAACTTATGTAAATCTATGGATAAACATCCAAAACTGCAGCTAGAAAACTGGAGAAATATTTAACCTTTTTTACTTTAAACACGGATCCAGTTTTCTCATTACAGTTGAACTACACCGATTTACCATTTATCAATAACCATTTACGTGATTGCGTCTACTGTGTTTATCTTGAATTGCACATACCACGAAAGTCTTGTTCGTATGCCAAGTCGTGACGTATTCTTGGCTCAGCACAGTGATATACCTGAGGTGCGATCAGTTGCGAAGAATAGCGCAGAAGTTAAACTAGGCTAAACCACCATGTCTTACCCTTCGTGACGGATGAATGGACCTAATCAATTTATGCCAAGTTGCGTGGATCCAAAAGAACGCCAGTGGTGAGCCAGACGGAACTCAGGTAATGTTCGACATTATCAGTAAATCGTCGTTTATTGCGGCATTAATATGCAACGCGCAAATGCTCATAAGAATAACACATTCGCTGTTATTCTTAAATTCATACCGATCACAAACGCCTTCGCATTATTACCGTACATGAGGATTAATTTTCGCCCACAACCGAAGGTGTACATGATTAAAGTGCATTGGTACTGACATCCCGCTGTTGCCTAGGCTAAGCCTGACGATGGCCACAATAGCCAGACGCATGAATACAGGTTCCCGTGCGCTTTGGCATTTTTCCTCATTAGGTTCCAGTATGCACACGGTAAGTGAAGGTCAAAAGCATGAAAACAAGTTCGTTCGTTCCCTCGGTACAGTTCATGTTGACAGGGTGTCATACTTGAGAGCGACTCGTACTGCTAGTGACCCCAATTTGTTATGTGAAGTTCATGTGAGTGTTGCTCATTTCGGATATCAGATGGCTCATACACCTCCTAGTCGGCCAGTTCGCCATACCCTTTTTGCACAGTATTTAGGCTACACTGGCCGCGCTTAGAGAGCATCGCAGGATAATGGTTCCATCTATCCATGAGTTCATTCGTATTTGACGTGCACGCGTAGTTTCCGAGAGAATTGTGTTGTTGTTACGAATCGATGCTAGGGTGGGAAATTATTGAGCATTTTTCCAGTTCGATGTATTCGCTTGAATCAAAAGGTTACCATCGCTTGGCTTCTTACAGTAGCACACATAAATTGTAATCTTTGACATTTGGAACACCATGCTCAATGGTTATCCTTCGTGTGACCACTATGGAATATGTATCCATATTGCAATTGCCCTGGAACTTCTGTGGCAAGTGAACAATCCCGACAATTATCAGATGTGGACAGTTCATGCTACGCTCCACAGGTTAGTGATGTGAGTGAGTGTGGCTATATTTCCCATAGCTTAGAAGCCATACTGAATGTACCTGCGCTTATGAAATCGCAAGTACTAAGCGGATTGAAGGCAAACCACAGAGCTGCCTACCAGAAGTTGTTTGACAGTGGGCAGCGGGAATTAGTTAATGTAGTACTGTGGTATTTATCGTGACAAGGATGTCGTAAGCGGCGAATATGGGGTACTGACACCTGGGAATGATTAAGGTTGCAAAACAATTGTTCTTTGAGAACCTGCACGTACCTCGGGCAGCAGATGACCGGACAGATAGGCGACACGGAAAGACCAATGTGAACACCCCAACGCATTCGCACGCCGTGCGATCTCCCTTATCACCTAAGGAAACCAGACGCCACATTTAGACGACGACACCTAATTACGCAATATTACACTGTAACACATTTTTATTAATCATTCTACCTGGCAACCGTACTGACGGCAGTCGCAATACTATTCATATATCGATTGCATCCAAATATTGATGTCCAGGATTTAAGGCTGTAATATATGCTCACCTCAAATCTTTACAGAAAACACAAAGAGTTCGTATTGGGTACTTATTCTAATGCGCGCAAAAATGATTGTTAGCATGAACCCCAAAAGAAACCGAAGCACGTTTGTAGTATTATTATTCATAAAGTTTAATAGTTCTCTCTAGCTTGTGGCAGTTCACACTTAAGTTTGGACAATAACATGTGCTTACGTTTTATTCGGTTTACCATTGAACACGGATGACGCCAATCCATGTATATATGTATACCGACTGAATTCGGCTTGGTTACTCATGCCGCTCTTTTACGGTCAAGTAAGTGTAGGGAAACGACACTGGGGCAAACCGAAATTAGCATTGCCAGAAGATGAAGAAGGTGAGTTTATGAAAAACTCATGTTGATTTCGGGTGTTGCGAATACAAGGTAAATTGGATCGGTGTGAATTGCCGGGCTGATCAAGAGGGCGGTTGCCCAGGCGTAGGTGATAATGTTGAACGTCGAAGAGAAGCGAGATGCGATTTACCATTCCAGACCAATAAATGGCAGATGTGGTACGTTTGTCTGCGTGGTTAGTACTCTTACGTTGCCGTGGTTAAATGTTGGTTGATTGAGTACCCGGTGTGGCTACACTGGATGTGAACGCTGGCAAAGTACATACCTGTCTAATGGCCTCCAGTTCGATTGCTGGATCCGGGAGACAGTTGGTCGTCGCTGGAGGGGACGTGTTGCACCGTCCATGTATCACAGCTGGACTCTAACCGCAAGTACGTATTTCAACTAGTAGTGAATAAGCAAGAAGACGCGTCAGTCTGGCACGTAGTATACTGAACACTTAACGGTTTACATGTGAACACGGAAAGTTAGGGTGTGTCCTTGAGTGCGTGTGTGCGTGCTTATCTACGTGTGTGTGTAGGGCCAATCACGTTTACGGTCATAGTGAGCGATCATTGGTTGAACACGTAACAGTCCTCCCTGTTTTGGCTGACGTTACAGTCATGGCTGGAAACGTTCGATCGGTTTGCGAATCCGGGTCGATCGGCGTAATTGAGTTTCCCCTGTTGTTCTGTGTTCATCGTGCTCTGCAGCTTGCTCTGCGATCTCCGAGTGTGACTGACTCACGGCAGGTGTGTCAGTGCTCCTGGGGCGCACATGATCTGAGTGCCGGCGAACAACCCGGCCGTCCGGAAGCTGCAAATCGTTTTGACTTCCTGAAGAATCGAGCACAGTCGCCGGCTGCCAACATTGTTCATGCGGTAACCTGGTGTAAACAGGTTGATGGTCCTGAAATGTAACTTCCGGTTTTGATTCCTCTGAAGACACAAACTTTTTCTGACGCTCCTGTACTTCAACACGCGGGTTCGGAAACAACAAATGAAGCCTCGTTCTCAGATTTCTGCCGAACATCAATTCCGCCGGGGATTTCCCGGTAGCCTCAGTGGGTGTAGAACGGTAGGAGAATAGGAACCGATCCAGTTTTGTTCGCAATGTTCCCGTTCGCTGCTTTAGTAAGCCATGTTTCACAGTTTGTACTGCACGCTCCGCTAATCCGTTTGATGCTGGGTGATACGGGGCTGATTTAACGTGTTGGATTCCGTTGTTGGCGACAAATTTACCAAATTCGGCACTCGTAAAAGGCGAACCATTGTCTGTACAAATGGTTTCCGGAATGCCAAACGTAGCGAAGGACGAGCGCATTTTAGTGATGGTGGATTCGGCTGTCGCCTGAGTAACTGGATGTACGTCAATCCACTTAGAATGTGCATCAATAAGTAGAAGAAACATGGTCCCGTCGATCGGTCCGAAGTAGTCGGCGTGGATACGCTGCCAGGGCTTGTCTGGCCAACGCCAAGGGTGTATTGGACCTGGCGCCTTGCTCCGCTGATACGCCTGACAAATATCGCAATTCTTCAGTAAGTTCTCTATGTCTGAGTCGATGTTGGGCCACCAGCAGTACCCTCTCGCTAGTGCCTTCATTCTCGCCACACCTGGATGAGCATCATGGAGCTCTTTAAGTATCTGTGAACGCGCCTTGGTGGGAGGGACTAGACGAGAGCCCCAAAAAACACAGCCGTCGAATAGACTCAGTTCGTTCTTCCGAATCATAAACGGTTGTAATTCAACTGTCCCTTCATGAGGCCAACCCATGTTCAAAAAGCGTTTCACCATTGATAGTACGGGGTCTCGATCCGTCCATTGACGGATTGTTGAACTCCGTATCGGTGTTGTGTCTAGATGTTGCATTAGATTAACCAGTTCAAACGGAGGGTCGTGTTCATGTGCAGTTTCCGTGATCGGCAGACGGCTGAGTGCATCTGCTGTGCAGTTGCTGACGCCGGTAATATAAACAATCTTGTAACTGTAAGCACTCAAGGTTATAGCCCATCTTTGCATCCTCGGTGATGCCATTTGTTGTATACCTTTGTTTTCCCCAAACAAGGATATCAATGGTTTGTGGTCTGTATGAAGCTCGAAAACGTTTCCCCATAAATACTGGTGAAACCTCTTAACTCCGAAGATAACGGCTAGCGCTTCCCTGTCCAGTTGTGAGTAGTTCTTCTCCGCCGTCTGTAAGGTGCGCGATGCATATGCTATGGGACGTAAAGAACCGTCGTCCATGCGGTGGCACAGGACAGCCCCGACCCCCCAAGGGGACGCGTCGCACTGAAGTATGAGTGGCTTGTTGGAGTCATAATGGACTAATGTTGGTGGCGAAGCAAGAGCTTGTTTTGCTTTATTGAAGGCATTTTTTTGACGGGAACCCCAACACCACGATGCATTTTTGTGTAACAGCTCATTTAATGGCGATAGAACCGTCGATGCATTAGGCAGGAAACGGCGATAGTGAGATAGCATTCCTAAGAACGAACGGAGTTCATCACAACTCTTTGGCTCTGGGCTTTCTAAAATAGGTTTAACCTTGTCATTTAAAACATGTAAACCGTGTTTATCAAGCCGGTATCCAAGGTAACAAACGGACGGTGAAAGGAACTCACATTTAGACCTTTTCAATCTGAATCCACTTCGCTCCAAACGCTCGAGCACGACCGCGAGTGTTCGAAGATGCTCTGTATCCGAGCGTCCAGAGATAAGAATATCATCCAGATAAGCACACGCAAAAGGAATGTCCTTCACTAGGTCGTCAATAATTCTCTGAAATATTCCGGGGGCGGAATTAATGCCAAAAGGTAAACGAGTATATTGAAATAGTCCCATGTGCGTGGTGATGGTAGTAAGTTTCCTCGAAGGTTCATCGAGCTCTATCTGCGAGTATGCATGACTCAGATCGAGTTTGGTAAACTTTTCACCACCAGCTAGTGTTGCATACAAGTCATCAATACGTGGCAAGGGGTACCTGACCAGCATGGATGCTTGATTTATGGTTATCTTGTAGTCACCACAAATCCGTACGGAGCCGTCCGGTTTGGTTACTGGCACAATTGGAGTTCCCCAGTCGGAAAAGTGTACAGGAGTAATAATACCTTGAGTCTGTAGGCGGTTTAGTTCCTCTTCAACTTTAGGCCTCATAGCGTATGGTAGTGTGCGCGCCTTAATGAATTTTGGTCGAGCGTCTTCCTTTAGTTTTATCACAGCCTGAAATTCTTTCAACTTCCCAAGCTCCTCGGAAAAAACAGCTGAATGTTGTTTAAGTAATGTTTCAAGTCCGGAGATCTCGGTGACTAATTTTACCACATTCATTGTATCCGGGAAAGCACGTATCCAGTCTCTTCCAAGCAGATTTGGACGATCCCCGGGGATCACATATACAGGAAGTGTGCGTATTTTGTCGCCATACTGTGCCTTCACGAAGCATTTACCAAGGACACGTATAGGTTCACCGGTGTATGTACGAAGAACAGAATTGCAAGCGGATAAGTTCGGGAGCGTTTTTACAGCGTTTTCCCGGATTATCGTCACTGATGCTCCTGTATCTATTTCCATCTGTACCTTTTGTCCTTCAATGTAAAGCTCTAGAGTGTATGGCGCCTGCTGCATGCTAGAAAGGGAATTAAGCCAAATGGAATGTAATTCAGGGTCGCTACCATCAGACTCGTCCACAGTTTTGATGGGGTTTGCTCCTCGATAAGCCCCACCTGAACGTCGCTTGACCGATCTACACACTCGCGCCAGGTGGCCCACCTTCCCGCAGCTTCGACATACTGTCTTCTGATGCCGACAGTCGGATGGACAACTGTGCTGCTCACCACAGCGATAGCACACAAACAAATTGACGCCAGTGGGTGGCTTTGGTTTTGGTGTAGTGTTAATCAATCGCAGCTCATCTGACGAGTCCTTCAGCGTAAATGTTGCGAGTTGTTGTGTAAGGTGTTCCCTCTGCCGGGCAATCGAGCAGGCCGTCTCCCAGGTCAGTGAACAATCATCTTGTGAAAGGAGCTTCTCCCGCGTGCTCTGGTCTGAGATTCCGGCTATCAAACATTGGAGTAACATGGTCTCTTCAAATCTCGTTGAATCGACTTCATTGTATTTACAATCAGGTGCTGCTTGTAGTACACGAGCGATGAACTCGTTCACACTCTCCTCTGGTTTCTGACAGAGTTTTGAGAAGTAGTATCTAGCCGTAAAAACATTCTGACGAGCACCCCAAAGAGCACTGAAGGTCTCCAAAGCGCCGGTTATCGTAGAAGAGATTTGATCAATGCGAAGTGCATCGAAATACCTTTGACCCTCATCTCCAAGAAACTGTCTCAAGAGCTTCACTTTGGTTTTCTCAGTAAGAGATACTGCTGGATTCAAGATTGGAAGCAGTTCCAAGTAATCCGTAAAGGTTTTACGCCATCTATGCCACGAGTCCAGGGAAGGTTTGTCGGTAGAGCACGACCAGAAGACCGGTGGAGTATTTGTCATGGACATGTTGACCTCCGTCGCCAGATATCACAGCTGGACTCTAACCGCAAGTACGTATTTCAACTAGTAGTGAATAAGCAAGAAGACGCGTCAGTCTGGCACGTAGTATACTGAACACTTAACGGTTTACATGTGAACACGGAAAGTTAGGGTGTGTCCTTGAGTGCGTGTGTGCGTGCTTATCTACGTGTGTGTGTAGGGCCAATCACGTTTACGGTCATAGTGAGCGATCATTGGTTGAACACGTAACACCATGTGACTGTGCTAAGTTTCTATCCTGTGTGGAACGGGGTAAGACCTAGCCATCGCCTTGTATGCGTCTGGTATGAATGGGTTGCCAAATTGGCCGAAATGCCTCCATTCTGTTTCTTAAAAGAGTGCGTACCGGTTTTGTCGTAGAAATGGGGCTGCCACCCACATGCTTCCCCGCCTTATTCCTTTGGGTCTTCACGGGATGTGGGGGTGTATTGGTGCGGCTGTTGGTGGCGCAGCGCAAAAACCCCCATGTTCCCTGCGTAGGCGCAGGCTTCCTGTGGCTCTCCCCGTGGAGGCCAATTTGACAGATAAATGCGGATGCAGAAGCAGCCAAGAAAGTTTCCATCACCAGCATTTGAACACCAAAGGAGATGGATTTGTTTTCGATCTGTTCTTAAATAGATTAATTGCTTTTTGAAAATACGCAAATGCTCATCCACCTAATATCTTCATCTTACAAGTATGCAACATGTCTACTAAAGTAAGATTGCACGTATATTTTGGTATTCAAAATAAACCCGCTGGAAAACATGCACAAGTAGTGGACTGTTTCATACAATATTGGACACAGTTAAGGGCATTTGATTCTCGCTTTTTCTAGAAGAACACGACTTGCGATAATTTCTCGAGAAGCACAATTAAAAGAGGAAATTTAGAGCTGCAGTTTAAGCTCATTAGGAAAAAGTGACCCCAAATCAGTAAGGATTTTATTTCGAATTCCTTACTTACCTGCTTTCAAAATGGCAAGAACAAGCAACAATTTCATTGGACAAATTAACTGCAACACTTTCGCTTATTTGCGTCTGGCGTCTGTATCCAATGTTGGAAATGGTATTTTTGTTGGTTGACTAACCTAAATAATTCACTAAGGTCTCCTACGATGGAACAGACTAGTATATGTCGAGGGATAGAATTGGCGGATAGCATCGTAGCGTTCGCAACAAGGTACGTTGGGATGCGCTATAAAATCTTCCTTCTCAATCTCTTCTCATTTCTGCCAGACCGACGTGCCACAACAAGTACTCGAGCGTCTGAAATTGGGTTTAGCACCAGCTTTCTTTCCAATAGCTATATGTAAGACTCTCTGTATATGCAGATTCGTATTACCTGGTATGCATCATTAGTGCTTCATCTGTACGCTATTTACATTATCGTGCTACTCTGAGTGCTTCAATTTAATGGCGAAATTGGCAACAAGCCACCTAGTCTCAACCCCTTATTTCTGGATTGCAGTCCGTTAAATCATAACTTAACTTAACTAGCTTTTGCTATCTCAACTGACCATCGAAAAACAAACCAGAACGCATAATAAATGTACCCTGCACTGTTTTCTTTTAATAGTGATGTTGATCATATTCTCGTGGTGATCATCTTGCGCTTGCATAGCATGCTGTGATACACGACCGGTATTTTTCCTCCACGCTCTCGAAGACAAAATGGTATACTCCCAGATACAATTTGTTGCATCTTTGCTTGCACGTTTCTTTTTCCTTCAACTCGGCGGATAGCGCCATCGTGAAGCATAAAACAATGACCTGATATGAATAGAGAGAATATCCAGACATAAAGTTGATGGATTTTAAAATGTTGGTGTTCGTTAAATAATGAGTAAATAAGTTGAAAGGATAGCCTGAGTTGACTGAAAAAATCGCTTGGCACTTACAGATATCTTCAGTAAATTCATCCACATGTGTGACATTTCTTATTCGGTTATGTTATGACTGTATTTATAGTCGTCAAATTTTGTACGCGAAAAGGCATTGGTGGAGTTCTGCTCACGAGCTCCACTTAGCTTCGGAGCGTGATATGTACAACATTTTGCATAATATATCTCCCGCTGTTAGGGTAATTTGTTATCTAATCGAAAGATTCAAGTTAATCAGTAGCATAATATTCATGCTTGATGTCATGAAATCTAAAACGTAGGCACTTAATATCGTGGGTACTCAGAACAAGACGCGCTGTGGATTGGGTAGGTGAAAGTACCACTGGCATTTTTGAGTGTTTCAGATGGCATACTTATCAGTAATTTATGCGATCGGACATAGTGGTGTGCACAAGTTTCGAGTTTGATGTGTCGTTACTCAAGATACTTTAATGGGATATTATTAGTTTGGAATATCAATTTAACGGATCAGTAACTGTTTTTGACAACAGTAAGTAAAATGTGGTGAACGCATAGAGTGAGAAACCACGGAATTAATTAACCGGGTGCGGAAAATGCTAAAGAATTAGAAATGAAATGATATCTTACGGACGTTAGTAAATATTGTGTTTACCTGAAGCATATACGAAGGACTGTCTCATAAGTGTGTCATCAGTCTCGCGCTGATGCCAGTTGGTTCACCCACCAGGTGTCCATGGAGGCGGTCGGATATTGCAAATCCGACCCCACGGTCACGTGCTGCTGAGTTTGCTTTGCCCACGCAGTAGCATGTGTAGCCAGCACCATCTTCTTGCAACTGACCTTCCTCAGCGTGTCTGTTCTCGCTGTACACCGCAATATCGATGTTGTAACGAGGCAGTTCCTTCACGACCATTGCAGTGTGTCGGTCCGGGCGTTCACTCGAGTTCCGGTCCAATAGTTTGCGAACGTTCCCGCACCCGATGCTTAGTTATTTTTGCGGAAGCTTACGATTGCATTAGTGGGGAAGGTGGCGGTTGCTTGTCGAAGGTTTGCATGAGAAACTGCACCCGGAATCTTTGGCTCAATAGCCTGGAAAACAAGACAGCGATTGACGAACAAACATACATGATGTGCAAGGGAAATCGGTGTCACAACTGCGTACCCCACAAAACTAAAATGGAAGTGGACCGCGAGTGTTGAAGGTGGTCCTTTAACAAACGGCTGGTAGCACGGATGCTAAAAAGCTGGTACACCTTCCGGTGCAGGCTACCATCTGAGTTTTGGCTAAAGATAATCAGCCATATGCCTCCTCGAGGTAATAAATCAATCAAAGAACGAAACGCAAAGGGATCTACAAAAGAATAATGAACCAGTAGTGTTTAGAATGAGCCCAAACAACATGTAGAAGATCATATTGACCAGACAGCTTACACTGTATGTCGAAGATTATACACGGGGTGAGTAACACGGAACATGAATAAGACTTAAACCCTTCACCAATTACACATCGAAAGACGATTAGTCTCCGGCCACTCAATGATCGGCGGAAATTCACGTATGAGTTGTACAACCTCCGAAACATTGCTTGAATCTGAGAAACTTTCATGTACGTACACAACGCCCATGGGCTCCTCAGTAAAATGACCGAACTTCGACTGCGTCAGGTTGCGATTATTTTGGACCTAATTTATATTATCGAAAAATGGATACACCAAGTGGTGACTAATGTAGTTAAGATAGCGGGAGTATCACTCATCATGAACGACCGCTGCAGCAGAGGAGGTGCGGTCATACTCTACTACCGTAGTGATCTACAATGTACAATATTTGTTGACGTGGAAACGCATGTTAACGACTAACTCTGGTTCCGTCTCTCACTAAGACACAAGAATGCGTGTCTTGTAACTGTCGTTTACCGCCCCCCAAAGTCCACTACAGAAATGGATTCCTGCTTGATCCGTGGCCTGAACAGAGTACCACGCACTAGGTACAGCCACACTCTCATCTCCGGGAACTTAAACATATACGATCTGGTGGTTTCGGCATCGCCGAGTGAGCAGTTCAAAGCAGACTGGCATGAATTGACCTGTAATATTCTCTTGGACAATCACGTCAACAAGCCCACTAGATTCAGGACAGCGAACGAACCGTCCATGTTGGTCATTGTGCTCAGGAATGAAGAGCTCATGATTGACAATTTATTGATGGATAGTCCATTAGGTCTCAGTGACCATGTAGTAATAACGTTTAGCTATATGTGTTATGCACACTCTCCATCTGAACACTCATAACCAATTCATACAATCACATACTACCACGTGTTGAAAAAACTCTCCGACGCAGCTGCTTTAGAAATCTCAAACAAAAATCCCCTTGAAAGCGCTTAGACAGAGTTCGTTAATAGACTCTGCGGCATCGTCAAAAGACCATTAGCTGTCAAAACTTTCGTCCAACAAAAATAAATTCCATTCTAAGAAGCAATACTGGTAAATGCCTAACGATAAGGGCTCCAGCATGGCGTGCCAACAAGATTAACCCCGACTCAGAGACTTGTGGCAATTTCCTGACTAATCGAAACTATTCCACTGCACTTGTCGATGAGGAAGAAGTAAATTATCAACATTGCCTAGCCAAGAAATTCATGGTAAACAACAAACTGCTCTATAGGCATGTCAATAATCTTCGTAAAGTGAAGCACGGAATCCATCCACTTTCCACGACAGTCGGTAGAGTAAAAGCGTCGAAGAAACAGCCATTATCCAGTGGCTACAATACGCCCCAATATTCGAAATCGCAACCTCCATTAGTCCCATAACCTCATGCACATTACAGACATCAATGTTTACAAATGTAATTCTCAACCCATCAATTGTGCTAGGGATCTTACTGTCACTGCGTGAGCGTAATTTTCCGGGAGCAGTAAACGTCCGCCCGAAGGCACTGAATGATGTAGCCAACAAAATCGCTAAACCATTGTCACATTATTCCAATGGTGTTTTGATGAACAACAACTACTCACTGTGTGAAAGCGTGCCATTATCTTAATAATTTTTAAGGGCAATAGCCATTCATTTCATGCAAACTATCACAAAGTTACTCTCCTCCCCGTGTTCGCGTTAATGATAGAAGCTGTCTTCGCTCAGACTTTACTGGACTACTTGGAAAAGTGCAACATCTTGGTACCGGAGCACCATGGGTTCCGTCAACACGGTCCATGCACCACTAACCTTCTTATTGCAAGTGGTAGTTGGACGGAAGTGGCTGATGATGGGGTCGCAGTTGACGTCATGTATCTGGACTCCTCCAAAGCTTTCGAGCGCCTTGATCACCGCATCCTACTTCAACGGCTACAGAGCTACGGAATCGGAGATCCTGTAATTGGTTAGACTGTCAGCTGCCTTCACCAACTGACGCTTCAAGTAAGTGTTATGGGATCACTCTTAAACCCAATTGAGGTGGAATGTGGTGGCTCACAATGCGCAATGCTGGGACCGCGCTTATTCCTGGTGTTTATCAACGACCGGGCATCAGTTATCTCCTAAAATTTCCTGTTTTTTGACGATGACGTCAAGATATGGCGATCGATTAGTAACAAACCAGATCAGGATCGGATGCAACATGACCTAGAGTGCATTTACGATTGGTCAAAGAGGAGCATGCTTTATTTGAACAAAGCTAAGTGCAAGGTGAAAATTCTGCGTCAACAGCCGGTGAGCGTTTACAGGCTTGGAAACCACACGTTGGGGAAGGTCTCTCAGGAGCGTGACCTGGGTGTATTGGTAAAGGAAGATCTCTGGTGTTCAAAACAAGCGGAGAAAGCAAGGAGAATCTGCAATCAACACTTTGGCCTTCTTCGCAGATCCTTCGGTCGGTTTGAACCCTCAATCTTTCCCCAAACGCTTAGCAACGTAATGCGACCGCAAGTGAAATAAGCTATTCAGGCGTGGCAGCCAGGACCCAAACAGGATCTTGTTACACTTGATACTCCTCATCGAACGGCAACCAAGAACCTCAGTGGCCTCTTTCATCTGTCCTATCAGCTTAGACTGAAATATCTAAGAATGTACAGCAGTCAATATCAGCTTTTGCGGGGGGATGTCATAATAGTTTGCCTAATTCTAAAGAAATCAAACCACATTTGTCGTCCGTTTCTAGAATTGTATCATAAGGCTAACCTAACAGTTCACCCTCTGAAACTGACAATTAGGTATAACCTGCTTGAATGCCGTAGAAATTTCTGTTTCTTCCGCGTGTGCCAGTCTTAGAACGCTCTCCCTAATTATTTCGTCTCGGCGCCCAATCTGGCGAGATTTAACAAACTAGTTGGCGAAGCACTGTCTCACTTGCATTGTATTTTATGACTTTTTAGCAAGAGGCTACGAAACGCAATCAAACGGTGTCTTACCCAAACTCCCAACCAATGTATTTATGCATTTATACATTTACTACGCGAACATCTCCGCTATTCTGCATAAGTCTATGTTGAGTGCACCAAAACTCCTTTCGCTTTATCATGGAATCACTTTTCGCAATAATTTCCATCCCATGGGAATTCTTAAGCAGTGCTATTTACGCGTAATAAAACAGTTTACATTGTTTCATTATACATGCAAACAAACAAACAGCCAAACATCCGATAAGCGAGACGGGTTTATCCCCCCTTTCCCCAAGACAGTCTAATGCTGTCCAGTAGTTGTTTGTGTACACAAATTATCGGATTTAGCTGTTTAGTTGCAATCGCCTCTACGAAACGGTGGAGGCGAGATTTAGTGTGCTGTAATACGATTGTGAAAGCCGAAGTGACGTCGAGTAGTGACCGGTGGTCAATAAGTATCGGCTGATCGAAGAAACTGGTGGATTACGCAGACAAGCGTGGTTCATAGTTTGCAGATGCTATCAAGCGTAGTAGAATAATTTTCATCCATCACTTTCGATTTTATTAAGTTGGTAAGATATTTGCACGGATTTGACCTTAAAATCATTGTTCGTTTCTCTGCTTACTTTCCGAGGGTTGCTTAGTAAATTAAAAGCTTAAGGTATAGCAAACAAACTGTCCCGTGATGTTGCTGGTTTTGTATCCAAACTTATGGTAACTGACTTAGATATCAGCTTTTGCCGCTGCGTGGTAGGTTCATCAGCATCTAGACCGTTACTTGTGTAGGTGCTCCTCTCTGCCGTCTATCCATGGAGGCTGGGACTATAAAACTATATTCTTTATGAGTGAAACTTAGGGAGGTGTAGCTTCCGTAAAATAGGACAAGAAGAAATCCTAGGCTTACTTGACGTAGTCAGCAATCGAAATCTCACCGATCAGAATTAAAGCCCTATTTAACTTTGTACTGTATTCCGCCCGCCAAATGTTCAAGTACGCCGCCCACTTGTGGTGCCTTGAAAGAGAACACGGGACGGATATACATCCGTGGTCGCTGGACACTAGAGGTGTACCGTACGAAACGTTACTTATGAAGTCGATGGAAGCAGCTAAAACCAGATTCAATGTAGGTGATACTTGGTTGTAAATATCCCGAAAATATAACTCCACGAATTAGTGCAAAGGCATTTGGACAGTCAGCTCAAGAATTCTGTGCCGAATAATTTGGACGGCCTAATATACTTCTGGAACTTAACACCCCTTCTCAAAAGGAGCTTGAATATATTCAATAATCTACATGAAGTTATTTGAAGATACATGAGTACCAATACAACTGTATACTTGACTGATGAATTGCACATAATAGCCGATTAAGCTTCACTACTCGGATCCAACAAGTGCAATGTGCAGGTCAACAACACATCTAATTTTTAGCTCGAATAAGTTACAACGCCTCTGTCTTAAAGAAACGTGGATCAATCAGTTCTAAGTAGTGCGTAGGAAGGTAAGCAGACCTTGCCGCACGTTATATATGGGGATAACCACGTTACGTTGAAAGTAAGTAAGCCGGGACGAGATTTTTCTATAACTAGACCCAATTCGTTTACCTTGTTCCTCGTTGCTGGTTAACACAATTTAATTTTGCACTTGTGAAGGTAGGAAACCGTCCCGGCTGATAACAGTCGCCCCGTTAAGTTTCCTACCTTCAAGAGACGCGCACGAGATGATTGCCTCAGCAATAGATGCATCCGTTTTATCTCCGTCTCCTCCAAGTAGCTTGCCTCCTCATCACTCACAGATTGACCAGCACCCGTGAAAGCAAGATTGGAGAGCAACAACCCGGGTTTGGTAAAGATGGGGCTGCATCGATCCAATATGCACGTTATGTATTTTTGGAGCACCCTCACATATTTTTGCGGCCCATCGTTTCGCGTTCCTCGAAATCAAATACGCCTTCAAGTCAAAGGATCGACGTGTTGTCCGGGCTTGAATATTAAGCATAGGTGTCCCGAGAAAAATGTAAGTTATATTCAAGCATTTTACGCACGTGGCTCTAATAAATAAAGAGCTTGCTTTATGCTGTTTCTGACCAAGTCATATAACTGGCTATAGATGGACATGGTTTTATATATTGTGGAGATACCCTCGGGTGATAAACTTCTGGATTTGGGGGTACGATTACCATAGTATCGTCATCCGGATTGATTCAAAAAGGTGCCAAGGTGAACCGGACAGATTGGCAATGACTGTCAGCCGCCTCGCTCTTTTGTTTGTGTTATTGTAGTGCAAGGCTTTCCTCCATGGTTGGAAGGGACAGCATCCCGCGCTGATCCATTGTGAGGATAAGTTAGAAAACGTCCAAAAAATCAACTACCTTGAATGTTGTATCAGCCACGGTGTAATCGAATACGAGCACACGAAAGCTGGCAAACATTTGCTAACCGTGTATGGCGTCCCCACCACTTCACTCTCACTCCGAGGGGTACGGTAAATAGTGCTATCATAATATCGAACCTACTGTAGGTTTCGAAACCCGTCCCAGTCGATCGGCAGACGTAAAGAGGCTAGTTAATTTCGGCCACCACTGCGTTCGCGGTTTGGCTCATGTTTAGTGGAAACACCGTGTGAGCAATGTGCGTGTTCGACTCATTGTTTAAGACACAGGATTTGGAAGTGAACTTCTCTGCAAATTTAGTTATTGCTCCAGGCTCGGATGGCTGGGCCACGTGTTGCACATGCCAGCAGACCAATTCCTACGACCTGCATTGTTTGCGAACCGTGGGTATGCATTAAAAATTTGTAAGAATGGCCATGTGCTGCCTTGGTTAAGAGGAATGAATTCTTTCGTTGGAATCTGGCAGCGTTTGGGTCAGAGAGACTATGGACACTTTGGGCTGGAGACACTTATGTAGACGGTTAGAAGCCGATCTCAATGGCGTTTGTGTGGTGAGTTTCTTTGTCCCTTCTCCTCCCACGGTACCTTCACTCCAACCAGGATCACATTTCCAAAGCATAATTTGATAGTTACGGTCAAACTGCATGCTTCCTCCGCAATCATACGACATCGCCTTATCCCACTGCCGACGAACTAGTTGAACACTTTCATAAGCAGATAAAAGTTTGTGTTTGTGCATTCTCAGACGCCAGCTCCCATTTAAGGCATTTGCAAACGCATAAAAGCTGACTTACAATGTGCATCAGCACAACTAGCTTAGGGACGCAACATTAATTTTGCCTGGAGATTAACTTTCACACCCACAACGTCTTGTATGCTCCGTCTAACTTGGTTTACTCCCTGGCGACACGCGTTCATGCTATACCGCCGATTCACATGGTGGGGAACATATTTGGGCAAATGCACAGCGGACACTCTTACGGCATCTATGACTTTGTCTGCACTGACGTAGTGCTGCGTCCTCTCCAAGCTACTTACACTGCCATTTCCAGAATTCTACAACGCACTCCGAAGCATTCGGACTTAGACCAGGAAGGTAACCGAACGACGTGTCCATCAACCAAATCAAGGTGGCTTTCCTTAACGAAATTATTTCAACCCATCCTGAAGCTATCACACATGCAACCGCACTTGCGCAGAATTACCGAGAAACTGATAACTCTGGATACACAATTCCACTGACCCACCGTCTAAATGTTAAAACGCCAGGCAAACGACCACCGTGTTAAATACGTCAATCGTGCGGTCCGTTTTATTGATTTTGTGAACGCTGGTTATTTGCATTAACAAGCATGTATTTCGTATTTAGTGGTGGTCGTGGCTTCGACCAACAAAAGTTTTGCAACTTTAATATAACACCACAAAACATTTTGACAAACAGAAAAATCTTTATTTGTTTTTATCCTTCTAGCAATGTATCCTCTTTGGCCTCAAGTCACACTTACCAGACCCTTGCCAACCGCTTATATTTCTAACTTCCATAATCGTAACCAACGAAACAGCCAAGGCAACCGTCGACGACCGGCCCAATGCCTTTCACTGACCCAATTGACAAACAGTCGTCCTCGACCGCAGACGCTCACAACCGGATTAGACGCAAACGCCTGACTTCGTGACGACGAAGAAGATGCCCAGTTATCTCAGTGGGACGAGGACCGTTTTTCCGTCGACTTCTGGTGTGGTAAGGCGAATGTCACTTATCAAACGCATCGTCGGGTCTGCGGCGAAGGAAAAGTGTTGTCGCAATTTTTCCCGGACTGACCAAGTTTTATTCGCGGTCCCCATGAGCCGAATTGTTAGGCCCACTTCCGATGCACACCAAGTCAAAATACAGCAGGCGGGAACTGGTAATACAGACCGCGATTTTCCCCAAGGTAGCTGGATTGCCTCCATTACTGGTCAACGAGGAAGATGCTTCAGTTCAAAACATTGAAGTGCAAGTTGCTGTACTTGCTAACTCATCGGGCAAGTGTGTATAAACTGGAATACGCATATCCCAGAATGTATCTCAGAAGTGAGACATGAGGAGATGTATCATGGAAGAAATCGGTTGCTGGAAAGCATTTGGAAAGGCGCTGTGAAACTGTAAGCAACACTTTAGCTTCTACGCATTGCTTTTAGTCGGTTTAAACCCTTTAATCATCTTATGAATTCTTGACGTTCACCTGCGACCGTACATGGAATGTTTAAACCGGACATTGGAACATTGGGAAATTATGAACTCGGTGCTATCGAGAATCCTCGAGGAATGGCATACTCGAACATTAGCGATCTGCCCGATTTGCCTTACTAGCTTCGAGTTCAGACTACAAGAATGTGCGACGGTTAATACCGACGACTGCGCTGGTAAATCACAGTGGTTAACCATAGGTTGAAGAAAGCACAACCAGATTTGCCACCCGCTAGTGCAACTGAACCAACCTAATGGATCATCACTTGAATTTGACCACACGATGTAACAGGCTGGAATGCCGTCACAACATCCTTTCTTATCGTGTACGTTAGCCATGCAATCATCTTGTTTATTTCGTTGTTGCCACAGACAAACCGGTTATTCACAACGAGTTAATGAGACTTTGTCTTATTTTCATGTTATTTGCACATAAATTAAGAATTACTTTTATCAACAACGCTAGGCACGCCTATACAGGCATGATCAGGATAACTGGACAACGAGTGATATAGAAATGTACAAACTACAAATTGACCGTAGCAGTGAATGTATATTTGTATATATATATATATATATATATATATATATATATATATAAAGGAGCCGAAGTGTACAGTAGTTTGGCTTGGGATTGTGTATAGACCGGTGATTTTTATAGGTTTGATTGCGTCATCAAAATGCGAAAAGGTGATTGACATCCGTGGTTTGGAATAGCTTATCCAGATAAGCAAGGCGCATTGACTTTATTTGTGAATGGTCACTTCCACCAAGTCGCAGTGTTGTTTAACCGACATCTGTGGCTTGCTACTGGGCGAAAGCGTCTCAGGCGCAAATCCACAAAGTATTGTAATATTACTGTCAAACTATTTGCTGAAACGGAGTGAACTTGAACGACCAAGCTGTCACCAAGTTGTGGTTGTTGAGCTAGGGATTTCTGAAGCTTTCTAACGTTATTAAGCGATTTGTTTAATACTCCAATTAGGAGGACTCATAATTAGCATCATGTGAGCATCTATGTACTTTTACGCATGCATCAGTAGGAACAACATAGTAAACCCAAAAACATCTATTCTCATTTTTTATGAACACGATATTTTATTTTTCCTCTACTACCGATTGTGCACATACGTTTTAAGATTTGGAAGGTTTCTACAGCCATTAAATTGCTTTGTGCTGAAAGTATTCCACTCACCGCAAAATTGATACTGCATTAATATATTTACTTTCCTTAAGTCATTTCACAATTTTGTATAGGAAAACGACTCACGATTAAACCACACGGTGCCTACTTTGAACACGAAATTATGATAATTGTTTAAACTGTTTGGGATCAGCTGACACCGAATCACTGATGGATTTTTGATTTCTGAGCTTACTTGCTTTCCAACTAACGAGGTACAACCTTTTCATCGGATTAGTTGCAATACTCAACGTATTATCCTCAATCGTTTAGGTGCAATTACGGAAATGAGTGGGTTGCATAAGAGGCAGTCCAAGTGAAGATGATTACCAAAGAGTATCTGAAGCTACCCAGAATTTTGCTTAGGAAAATGTAGCCACCCATGCGAGGCGAGACTGTCGATCAGTTCGGTGTGTTTACACAGAGTGGGTTTCAGCCACCTGATTAGCGACGAATCTGCAGGCTAGCGGAGCTCTGTTGATTGATGTTCCGTCGAGATGTGCGAAATCTCGAGCGGTTCAATCAGGAGTTTTGCGACGAATTTTGCGCACCACTTGGGGCGACAGATTTGATGACACCGAAATGTTTCAGCCACCTGATTACCAAATCTCAGCTGGCATGCGGCGCCCTTTGGTTAACTATCCTGAACTATTCACAAAGGTTTTCACATATACGGTACTCAACTATGAATCCAACGATGAAACTAGCGCGGTGTATCGGACCATTCGCGTATTTTATGGTAGAATCTGCCATAAATTCCTCATGATCATTCTCCTCAGTTCGGCCGAATATACTCCACCACCAGTAATCAAACTTTTAACTTTGGGCTTAACACTAGCTTTATTAGTAATAAATATATAAATGACTAGCTAGGTTTGCAGCCGTGTACAGTATAGTGTACGAGATTTTGCCATCTCTCCTATACTAATAAATTTTATACAGGTGTGATTAGTGCAACACAGCGGCGCAAGTTTTTAAAAGCTAATAGTGTCAAACCCTTATGGTTGTATTGAATTTCAGTAAATTGAAACGTAAAGTAAAGAAACTAATTTTCTCGAAATCATTAATCCCCGGTAAATACTCAGAATACGTGCCGGTTGCACACTGAAATGTATTATTTTAAATCGTGAAATTTAAAATATTCCTGTAGTATTCACTTTACGAAAGCACAGCATGCCAACCTAAACAACCAGTATGATTCCCATATAAATATCTGGAACAAGGGATACTTCCCAGATGGGCTACCAAGCAGCTTTGCTCGGAATCCTCTTTGCGTTCTCCTCAGAAGAAATTGCCATCGTGAAACAAAAAGCAATGAAATAAATATAAAATGAAAGAACATAGAGATATAAAGTGATGGCTTCTATAAAGTATATTATCCGTAGAATCATGGGTAAAAATGTTAACCGTTCAGCCTGAGTTGACTGAAAATGGTCGCTTGGCAATTACAGTGATGCTCAGCAAAATATTCCGCATATGGAACCTATCCTGTTTGGTCAAGATAGGTTCGATAAAAGGTTTTAGCAAACTGGTAGCAATTGTTGACAAATTCAATTGCTTATTTGTTCGCTGAGCTGCGAAATTGTTTTGCAAACGTTTCACCGTCATGCGAGACAACATAATCAGTGCGTCGGGATATGGAGTGTAATATCGCTGATTGCATTGTCGACTCGTGATCGACGTGCAGGTGACATTTCAAAGGTGACGGCTTCGATCTGAGTCCCGTGATCTCTACCCATTTCCCCGTGGCGGAGATCGTAGCTTGGGTTGTTCCTAATCAAGCGGCGTCTCATAATTTCTCTAAGTTCTCTCCGTCGGAAGGGTTGGTAAACCGGGTCAATCTCGATATGCATGTTGATCGAGTCTTGTGTTGAGAACCACGCTTCCAGGAATTCCCTTGCTCTTATTGTTTCACCTCGTGCCGGGACTTCTGTGTTGGCCCAGTAGAAGCTGTGCTCTTTTTCATCCACGTGTGCTAACACCAGCGAAGATGCATAGTGTCTTTGGCATGCTCTTTTATGCTTTTGTAATCGTGTTGTTAATTTTCCGCCTGTTTGGCCAACATAGTCCTTTTCGCAATTTCTACAAAGTAGTCTATATACAACATTGCTTTGCTCATGAGCTTCCAGTTTCTCTTTCGGTTTCGGCAGAGTTTTTCTCAGTGTAGCAGTTGGTTTGTGTGCTAAGATGAAGTGATATTGTTTGAATTGCCTTGCTGCCATTTCGGATAAACTCCTCATATAAGGTAAAACAACGCGTCTCTCCGTCGTTGGTGTAGACTGTCTGTTTGGTTTGTTGTGGTTCAGACACCTTCGGATGAAGCTTCGTGGATATCCGTTGAGTTGGAAACATTTAAATAGATGCTTCTCTTCTTGTTGCTTTGTCTCCGTGGTACTGCATTGTGTTTGCACTCTACCAAATAGTGTCCGCACACAGCTTACTTTGTGGCATTTCTGATGGTTACTGTTAAAACTCAGAATTTGTTCCGGATGTGTCTATTTTCTGTAAACTGAGGTTCGCAGCCTCCCTTCCATGGTTCTGGTTACCAAGACATCCAGGAAAGGCACATGGTTTTCCCTCACCATTTCCATTGTAAATCGGATGTCTTCAATGGTGTCGTTCAATAGCTGCTATGCGACTGTAACTTGATTGCGTTTGATAATCACAAATGAGTCGCCAACCTATCCGACCCACAGTTTCGGAGTAATGAGTGGGAGTACATCTCCCTCCAATTTCTGCATTACCATCTCCGCGATGATTCCCGATATAGGTGATCCCATTGGGGTCGTCTTTCAATTGCTCTTAGATCTTCCCGTTGAAAGAGAAGTAGGTTGACAGACACAACTGCAGTATTTTGCATACGTTTTCGGTCGTTAGGTTCCCGATTGGTTGTTCACTGCTGTTCAGGCGTTCTGTGATGACTGTTGTAGCCATTTTTAAGTTAACAGACTTAAAGAGGGCAGTCACGTCGAAAGATATCATTGTTTCATCATCATCTATTCGCAGATTTTTGAGGTTGTCTAAACGACAAATTAACGAAGCGGAACAGCAAGTCCTCATCAAGGGACTAAAATATAACTTCAAAGACGTAGCAACTACAGGTTTTCTGGCCGCATTTGAATGCGCTCTACAATTCAGTTGAATTGAGGAAGAGACTCAAAAGCAAATGAGACACATTATTGTTCCAGCTATAATGCGCAACAGGCAGTACAATACCCTACGCAGACAAGAAAATAAGGCAATAAAATCCTGGATGTCTGACGAAACGATCATCATCCTGCCGGCAGACAAAGGACGGATGACTGTTATAATGGATAAAGAAGCTTACACAAAGAAAGCTTTACGTCTCTTGAACGACACAACGACCTACAAGTGCACTGAAACCAATCTAACCTCATAGCTGGCAAACAAATTAAACAAAACGTTGAATCAACTCCAAGAAAAGAATCCAATCACGAAGGAGAAGAGCGAACGAATGAGAGCCCGTGACTCGAGCATCGCGCAATTCTATGAACTCCCAAATTTAAACAAATATGATGCATCATTACGACCGATGACGTCATTACCAGGAACACCCACCTACAACTTGGCGAAAGAAATGTGGAGACGCCACAAACACTTGACCTGCGGATCGCAATATTCCATTAAGAATGCCCAGCAATTTCTACAAAAGCTCAAACACTTGCGAATAGATGATGATGAAACAATGATATCTTTCGACGTGACTGCCCTCTTTAAGTCTGTTAACTTAAAAATGGCTACAACAGTCATCACAGAACGCCTGAACAGCAGTGAACCACCAATCGGGAACCTAACGACCAAAAACGTATGCAAACTACTGCAGTTGTGTCTGTCAACCTACTTCTCTTTCAACGGGAAGATCTAAGAGCAATTGAACGACGACCCCAATGCGATCACCTATATCGGGACTCATCGCGGAGATGGTAATGCAGAAATTGGAGGGAGATGTACTCCCACTCATTACTCCGAAACTGTGAGTCCGTTAGGTTGACGACACATTTGTGATTATCAAACGCAATCAAGTTACAGTCGCACAGCAACTGTTGAACAACACCATTGAAGACATCCGGTTTACAATGGAAATGGAAAAGGAAAACCATCTGCCTTTCCTGGATGTCTTGGTAACCAGAACCATGGAAGGGAGGCTGCAAACCTCGGTTTACAGAAAATAAACACATACGGACCAAATTCTGAATTTTAACAGTAACCATCCGAAATGCCACAAAGTAAGCTGTGTGCGGACACTATTTGGTAGAGTGCAAACACAATGCAGTACCACGGAGACAAAGCAACAAGAAGAGAAACATCTATTTAAATGTTTCCAACTCAACGGATATCCACGAAGCTTCATCCGAAGATGTCTGAACCACAACAAACCAAACCGTCAGTCTACACCAACGACGGAGAGACGCGTTGTTTTACCTTATATGAAGAATATATCCGAAATGGCAGCAAGACAATTCAAACAACATCACTTCATCTTAGCACACAAACCAACTGCTACACTGAGAAAATCTCTGTCGAAACCGAAAGAGAAACTGGAAGCTCATGAGCAAAGCAATGTTGTATATAGACTACTTTGTAGAAATTGCGAAAAGGACTATGTTGGCCAAACAGGCGGAAAATTAACAACACGATTACAAAAGCATAAAAGAGCATGCCAAAGACACTATGCATCTTCGCTAGTCTCAGCAAACGTGGATGAAAAAGAGCACAGCTTCTACTGGGCCAACACAGAAGTCCTGGCACGAGGTGAAACAAGAAGAGCAAGGGAATTCCTGGAAGCGTGGTTCTCAACACAAGACTCGATCAACATGCATATCGAGATTGACCCGGTTTACCAACCCTTCCGACGGAGAGAACTTAGAGAAATTATGAGACGCCGCTTGAATAGGAACAACCCAAGCTACGACCTCCGCCACGGGGAAATGGGTAGAGATCACGGGACTCAGATCGAAGCCGTCACCTTTGAAATGTCACCTGCACGTCGATCACGGGTCGACAATGCAATCAGCGAGATTACACTCCATATCTCGACGCACTGATGATGCCGTTTCGCATGACGGTGAAACGTTTGCAAAACAATTTCGCAGCTCTGCGAACAAATGAGCAATTGAATATATGTTCGTATTAATAAGACTGTTCACATTTTGTGCACAGACAAGTATTGGTAGAATTCCGCTCAGTTGTTCCACTTAGCTTCGCATAATATATCTGGCGCTGTCTTGTTTGTTTTATTTAATCGAAAGATGCCTGTTAAACACTAGCATAATTATCATGCTTAATAACACGAAATCAAAACTTATGCAATTATATTCGTGTATACTCGGAAAAGAGCGCACTGTGGATGAGGTGGGTGAACGTAACTCTGGCATTTTTGAGTAATTCGGATGGCATAATTTTCAGTAATTGATGCGATCGAACAGTGTGGTGTGCACAAGTTCAGATTTTCAAATGCTATTAACCGTAGAGAGATATTTTAATTAGATGTTATGTATTAGGAATACGAATTTAACTGAGGAGTAACGGTCCTAGTCGAAGGGTAGGTAAAATGTAGTGACCGTATGCAGTGAGAAGCCGCGGAGCCAATTAATCGGGTGCAGAAAATACTAGACTATAAGAGATGTAATAATATCTTCCGGACACTAGTGAATATTATGCTCATGTAAAATATGTACGAAGAAATATTTGCGAAATCCTACGGCGCTACTCTAACGTGAGCTTTGGGACAATTCGTAAATCCACAGCTCTCTACCAACCACACAAGTGTTAACAAGGAATACTAAATCTGGTTACGCGGCACTGGGCGACGACTAGCTTTTCTGACAAATACTGTATGTAACCCTCCCCACGGTAATAAATAAGGAGTAAAAAGCTTCTTACACTCTACAACCACGGTGCTGATTTACTCTGGTTTCACGAAATAATGGGTGGCAAATTTAATCTGCCAGACATAGATTGTGACTTTCAGACGGGACGACCAGAATACATGACGGCGTCACGGCATGTCATTAGACTCAGCATAAACCTGCGCCGACTGGACAGGACAAAGTATCTGATTTATTATTGATAATCAATATCTTCAGCCCATTCGCGAGCGAACCGCATGACATGCAAGATAGTGACCGCAGGGCAGTGAAACTCCCCGTTCAGCTGACTGGATCGAGCGGACGCGCTGATGGACAAATGCCTTTCCATCGTTCAATGAAACATATTAACCTGTTTGACTCGTGATATACAGATCGGTAACCTAACCATGGTGATATTTTTCAACGGATATTACCTTCGTGATATGCGAGCTTTAAAATATCATTTTTCTGTGCCTACTCGTATGTAGTCAAATCAAAGAGAGCGAGTATCGAGCGTTGGAGTAAACGTCACTCATCTAAGATAATCATCTACAGAACTTATTAAAATATTCAGGAAATTCATCATCGTCAGTACAAATCTGCACCAGAATCAGGCTTTTCAAACGTCATGGTCTCAGTGGTGCCCCTTCCAGCCGAGGCCTGCGGGTTCCACAACCACTGCTGCAAGATGTCATCAGATAGTACCACTTCGCCGTGGGTGACATCCGCGCACCTGCCTGATTGACGGTTGAACGTGATATAGCCCGGCTTATAATGAATTTGCTGAATTTTACCACAATCCACACTGCTACTGACGGAAATGTGGTTCAAATCTCATGATTTAAAGGATTTTCGTGCATGGATGCGTCAATTAAATCAGTATAAAAACCCGGATCATCTATTGCATTGCGGCGCTTGTGGTGATCGTCGTTAAATAAAATCGTGACATTCCAGTTGCACTGTTCCTACGAGCTTAGTTTAATTCCGAATTCAGTTACTACCCTTTCTGTGTGCTCGCACTAAGCATGGTTACTACACTCTCCTTTACAGCTTTGGATTTGAACCTAATCCATTACAATTACGGTCACTTCGTAGAATGCTTCAATTTACGTCGCAGGCAAATATTTTTACTCATGATGCTGCAAATTGTTTATTCTGAATGTTTACTTAGCTCCCACGGAATCGAAGGTTATCATGAACGTATTGAAAGCTATTGCATCCTTCGGCAAAAGCCTTATAATGCAAAGAAAACCGGCCATTTTAAGTAAATAAATGAATGAATTTTCTTCGAAAACTTCGAGGCACACCAAAACGGGCTTGATCAAGACTTTAGAAGCGATTGTTAGGCAACTGGCACATTACCATGCATAAAATGCGCTGCTTGCCAAATATACACAAGATAATGAAATGGCGGCTGCATTGGTCTTGTACAGGATCTGTACTAACGTTACGCAAGCCTGGGTTCAATGATGCGTAGAAGGTAGGAAGGTAGCTACAGAGGAGTGGCGTTTGGTGTTCATATCCAAAAAATATTGCATTGATGGTAAAGGTGGCTCTGTTTAAGTTGTCAGTGTGAGATTTTGCGAAGTGAGTATATTCAGTGGCGATTTGCATTCGCCAAGTCGAAATGTTGATAAACGCATTTTTCTTGCATTTTATGCGGAGAAGACTTGCCAAGCGAAAACACACCACGTCCTGGAGCACTGAAGTCGATTCGTTGGAATGCTAACGCTTAACTTGCCATGCACCTTACAGATCGATTTTATACTGGGCTAATCGCATTCATGTGATCTCCTATACGGTTCTCTGCCGTGTATATTAATGAATGGGCTCAGAAGTACCAACACCCTTGGAACCCACCATGTGCCCGGTTATCGTTGATTGCTTTTCTACGGTGTGCAAACTTCTTTTCCTAAGGACCGTTTTTCAGTGGCATACAGATTCTACGATTCCGAACTTCCCGCTTTCTCGCACCAGAAGTTTACAACTGTTGATTTAGTCGTTAAGTGATCTGAAAATTCGCAAATGGTGGTAACCTTAGATCAAAGTCATACGGATATACAGTCGCTTTCGGAGTTCTTCCTTTTTTATTGCTTCTCCTGGAAAACTTTCACGCGGCTTCCCTGCTTTCTTCCAGGAGCACTGATGGTTCTACATCAAATTTGACCAGTGATTAATCATGTGGATCCCAACCTGTCTCATTGGAGAATCTAAATCCCTATGAACGAATCACGTCTGTTAACATTCGATTGATTAATTTGCTTTTCGCCTAATAGGCCTCTGAAAACAAGATGACACTTTAGTTTCCCTTGACATCTTGCCCATTTTCCTTAGATTACGGCTAAAGGAGTCTCACTTAAATTTTCCTTCAGTCTACAGCCATCGGACTTGTAGACACGATTAGCAAATAAAGATGCTTAGAACCAGTGACCAACTGCACTAATGGAATGTAGTGTGGCATCTTGTGTCTCTGGTTCCATGAGATCTTCAATAATTTGATTACCGAGCAGTATTTTTTGAGAACGAATAGTAGGAGCCGGCCTTCAACTAGTCCCAGTTGTTGCAAACACAGAACTCGCTGCGGTTCGCTTTTGGATGTAAGGTTTTCGGCACTTGTTCCTAGGTTAGAAAGCATGGAAAACCTGTTTAATTTGGGTCCTGACATGGACAGGAAAATGAAGAGGATTGTAGCTAACCTTGAGTATGTATTGGTAACTGGCCTGCGGAATATCGATAGTTATTGCGACTTCTCTACCTCGAGCATCTTGACGATCTTATCGAACCCGAAGAGCACGTCTTCTGTTACAGATGTACCGCTAGCCGGTGGCTTTAATTCAACACCTAAGAACAAATGGTTACAGGCTCACACACCTGTCAAAGAGAAGCGGAAGTAGACTAGACAGGAAGTAACTTCGCCTAAGTTTGTAGCGAACTAGGCCGCAGTGTGTATGGCCAGTCCCCGAGTAAAAGTCACTGGAACAGGGTCCATGGCTTCCCGCTAGCTTCCCATGCTCCAGTTAGCGCAAAAACTTATAATTATTCTTTTCACACCTCCAGAGAATCTGCATCCTTGTCATGGGATATCCTGCTAGACACGTTTGTTTTTGAAGAAGTTGAACGGTTCTCCGGATCACATCAGAATCTGCAGGCATCAGATGATACGCAATGTGAAATGGAGAGGACAGCAATGACTATTACTTGATTTCAAGGAGAGAAGCTGTGATCAGCATTGAGTTCGAACAGTACGCAAGCAGTTTTAATTCGAGAAGAGTGGTAACGAGACGCGGCAACATACGACGTGACTCGGTTTCCATACGCCTATCGTCGGGACACGGATTGTTACACGACTGACGGTGGCCGTGCTGAGTTACGCCGGAAGCTGTTGAAATCAGTTGGTCATCATCACAAGGGTTGCTACTTGACCTGCGGTACAAGGGCTAAGTCACGTGTGAAGATTTTAAACTCGCACTCAGCATGAAACATGTTGCTAAAGGAGGCTATAAAACGTGACCTACAAAATGAAACAGGCTCTATGTCTAGTCTACTTTAGTCTAGCAGGTTTCTGTGTGCTGTTTTGTCCCTGACTGGTTTGGCGTGCAGAAAGCAGAGGGAAAGCAGCGTTACAACAATTTTCTAGACTCATGTACAATGACATCAAGCCGTCGAGCAACTGATTTATAACGTCTTGGAAAATCGCAGGGTGAGCCAATGAGTCTAACTGACGAAAAGTTTGGCGAAATGGACTAACTGGCATAATAATGGCGCGGACGGCACTGGCCTGTTTACTAATGGGAGCCGACACATAAAACGTCATTAAAATCGGGCTTCAAAACACAATTGGATCTGCTTAAATATTGAAGAATGTCCACGGACTCAGCAGTAGTGCAACACTTGTGTAGCAGGCATTTATTTAGTGTAGCGCATTAGTTGTCATAATTTCTGGTAGTCTTGACACCACTTTTGAGCGGAGTAACGATTGCTATACCCCAAGCCTAAGTATGAACCGGTGAAGTTACAGCTTTCTTAACCAAGTTGTCTGGTGATCTCATCAAAACCTTTCTTAGACAGAATTGATTGGTTTGTCTTTTTATGAGCAAAAGAGTGTCCTGAATATCAAGCTTTACAGTTTCAACACAAATGCAACCTGGAAGATTAAAACAACTTATAAAAAGAGAACAAAGTTGCGACAGAAGGGTGCCAGAAAACAAAGAAAGCGAAAGGTTTAAAACATTCACCTGCATCAGTCCTTTGATGGATTGATCAGATTTCATGACAAGGAACGTACATTTGATATGGTTAAACTGACCATTTGCAGAATTAATTCACAAGAACTAAGGAAAGAAATTGGACGTTCAGTAATCCCACTAACAGAAGCGGTTGTCAGTCTATGTATAGCTTCCGGTATTAGAATCGTAAAATAGGACTAGTGAATAAAGGACCCTAAACTACCAGTAACTATAATGAAGGAAGGTTGTTTTATCCTACCGGCAATCAATTAGTTGATACTGTGTAAATAATGAGCTGGGTAACACCCACAACAGCGATGTACTGGAAACACATCTGGGAGATGTTGCTCACGTGGTGCGTGTTGTATCCAACAAGTATTTGTAGTTCGACAAATAGCTTGAAAATACAAAACATAGTGTTGCATAGAGATTGCTTTTCGGTAGTTCACATCTGGCAATTACAGCTAAAGGACTGATAAACGCAACAGTAAACTGTTGAAGGAAAGCAGCCTAAATGTTGGCATTCCACTGCTCAGCACAAGGAGCTAAATTATGGTGTACCTTGAATAGACTATCCTTGTTTTACGAAATATATTATAGGCAATTCAATGGCATGGCGATAATTTCCGTACTTGGACCCCTCCACGCTGACACCTGTATGGCAAAACTTAAGCTTGGTCCCATCCAAGCGGTATTGCCTCGCTTGATTATTATTGCATTTATATGAATAACACTATTATCATCTGTGATTCTCTCACTTATGAGCACCATGTTCTCAACCAGTACAATTGTGCACATCCCTCAATGAAGTTCACTGGTGAAACTGAAAATGAATTTAAGCTGTCTTTTCAGGACATTTTTTGATGAGGCTCGAGGAAGGCTCACTTGAACGAAGTATTTTCCGCAAAGCTGCATAGGTTTTCCAGTACACACACACCGCAAGCTTTCTTTCTCTGGACTATAGAAGCAAGTCAGTTCGTTGCTCGCATTACGGGGCCAAAAAACCTGCAGTCATGAAACACTCGAGAGTGAGAAGGACCGGATTTTGAAGAAAAGATTTTCGTATGGCTAGCCTGAATATTGCAACCGAAAGCACTTCATGACGCGCGGGAACCTTAAGTCGGTAGCGACGCTTTCGATGAAGTGCTGTTTCTCTCTGTCCCTTTTAATGAAGATATCACCTTCTCTCTACTGTGTAGGAGATTTTACAACGCATAAGCAAGGATTTACATAGCCTTCCACCCTCGTGTACTTGCGGAGACCGCACCCATTATTGCTCAACATCTTAAAGATAGACTGTCAATGTCATCCGGATCGTATATTGTTTATCAATTCAATTGCGCCTGTGGTGCCAAGCATCTAGAGTATACAACCAGGCGTCTGTCGGTAAGGATGGCTTCACACTGTCCAGGGTCACTGCGGAGAAGCCGGTTCAGAAGCATAGAGGGTTGATCCTGAAACATTTGCTTCAAAATTAGCATCTGATTTTGACCAGATGACTTCGAGTTCCATTATACCGCACAGAGGCTATATCCGAAAGGGTTAAGGAAACGCCCCTTAGAGAAGGCTGAAGCCATCTCGAACAGGCTAACACAGCCAAAGATATACAAGCATAGGGTGCTTGTGCAACCCTTGACTTTGCCAAGACCCTGATGAAAAGTCATATCCCCGGAGTATTACGCATGAACCTATGATATCTATTTAGGTATTTATCTATTTTGTTAGTATTTTACTTCCTCGGTTTTCACAAGTTGTTTCGCTGTCTGTCATCTTTGTTACGACATTACCTGATTAATTCGCTTTAATCATCGAACGAACGTGCTACATCTGTTCAAACCGTACAAACCGTTTTCAATTTTGGTTTCACCAGCTTACTGTTACATTTTCCCTTCCTTTATCCGTATTTCTTTGTTGCGAAGTACCGCAAAGGCGTCGCTTCGAAACCCTTTGTTTTATGTTTCGATGGACATTATCTACGCGCTTCAAAAGGACCAATATTTCTGCCGTTATATCAATGAACAATTATTGATAACGGATAAAATTGCGTATGTTTGACATGTCCCATAGGGTGCTTAACGTGAGAAATGTTAGATAAATGGATAACGGAATCGTCAGTTCGGGTGACTGCAGATTTAAATGCACTGCCGTATAAAGGGTTTGAAATTATATAGTACGCACATAAAGCCATAAGGGGAGGGGTTACTGCTAACGTAATAGGATATAAAAAATAAAAAAAACAGGAAGAACAACGCTTAATCGTATGAAACTACCTTGGGTCGACGGGATACAGAAATACAGTTTCTATTGTAGTAGCCTTTAACAACTTTTGTGCAAGGGGTTTGGAGTGACTCCTTCAATGGTAGGGTTATGGCAATATCCACTGTTTTTTTGCATTAGTGCCACCATCTGGTGGGCAGGGGATATAGCACGTAGTGCAAATGTGACAGAGTAACGTCAAGGCGTTTTTGAAAAGTGATAGGGTGAAAGCATGAATTATTTGTTCTGGAGGAGCGTTCCAAGGCTGTGACACTCAAAGGGAGAAATAGTTTCGCCGACATTCCAGCTGGCTGTACTGCGTGACCAGCTTAACCCGATGACCTCTTAGTGGGGTGTTTTGACTGATCATTAGAAGGGAACGGCTTGGGTGGTTGGGGTTTCCCAGGTTCAGGTATACCAATATGGGATCACCACTTAGAAGCCGATAACGTCTAGGGTTTATTTTAAGAATCTTTAGCCTGAGTGACTATTGGAGGCTGGTCAAATATCTGACGCACTTCGTTGCCCTAATTTGTGCAGTATCTAGCGCGTTGAGATTGTGCATGAGCCAGGGTTGCCACGTTTGAATCGTGTATTCCGCGTGCGGCCTCAACTAGGCACTAAGCATTTTTTGAAAGATTGAAGGATCAAACTTCCCGGAATCTCTGCGAAGAAAGCCGACTTACTGGTTTGCTTTCCTAGCTGCTTTTTTAGTCTGCCTCCAACAGCCGAGGTCATCTTGAACTGTGACGCCGAGATCGCACTCGTGTGAAGCCCGCTGTAGAAGTTGTGGTCCTAGGCGGCATTTGTTCATACACTTGTGCCATATACTGAGAACCTTGAACATGGTGACGTTGAAATGCATCATGTTCTCCATGGACCATTTGTACGCTTTGTCCTGGTCATCCTGTAAGACTGTGTGATCCTCCACTGCAGCTATAGTGCGTCAAACCTTCAGGTCATCAGCAAATAGCAAGCAGTTAGAAGACAGCACACTCGCAAGATCATTTATGGATACCAAGAACAGGCGGGGTCCAAGTACCGAGCTTTTAGTTACGCCGCACTGAACTTCGATGGATTCTAATAGGTTGTCCTAACCCTAACATTCAGGTGACTTTGCAGCAGAAAGGCTCCTATCCAGTCCAGAACAGGATCGCCGATTCCATACTTCTGGATTTTGTGGAGGAGAATGCCATGGACTATGCGGTCGAATGCCTTTGAGATATCCAAGTAGGCCGCTTCGACTCCAACACCAGCGTCCACAGATTCCGTCCAGTTTGCCCGAGCAAAAAAGTGATTAGATGTAAGGGGGCGCTATCTGCGAAATCCATGATTTTATTGAACGAGAATTTGGTTGTTCTCCAGGTACCCCATAAAATCCTCAGCTACAATGGATTCCATAAACTTGAAGATCACAGGAAGGAGTGTTATCGGGCGATAATTTGCTGGTTCAGCACGACTGCCACTTTTGTATATTGTGGTGATGATTCCGTGCTTCCATATCGTGGGGACGTGCACCTCGTTCATACATCGTTGAAAGAAAATTGCTAATGGTCCTGTCAAACTCATGGCAGCTCAAGGTAACTACTGCACTCAAATGGTAAGAGAAGCCTAAGCCGCGTAACGAGAAACTGGCCACAACCTTCGGTGCTAAACACAAACTGATTTACAAGCTGGTCAAATGCCTACGAAAAATGAGGCAAGGAATTTCTCCACTCAGGACGGCAGGGGAGGCAATCAAGGACGGCTGTGGAAGCAGCAAACCCGCTGCGGATGCCAAATGCTCCACCTTTCAAAGGACCTTGTACCAAGCAATCTTCCAACCTTTGTTGTTTCTTCGAGAGGATTAACGCTCGTCACGTTTACAACGGAGCTCTTTGGCAAAAACTGACATCTCCCTGCAAACGCAACACACCGGGTGTCGATACCTTTAATCTGAAGGCATTAGGATTAGCAGCAATACAACTAGCAAGACGTTTTACTAAGTCTTTCCAGCGCAGCTTAGCCAAGAATAAAGTTTCCGCCATGTGGAATCATGGAACAAAAACCGGGATCTACAAAGGAGAAAACAGAACTGATCCCTAGAAATACCGTCCTTTTCCCTACTTCCTATACTATACAAGTTCATGGAATCCAAAATTGCCAATAATATGGGATGTTATCTGGAAAACTGTAGCATCATCACATCTGACCACCATGGCTTCCGTCAAAAGCAAGCTTTTACACAAAATTTACTATGAACAATGAACGATGCTTTTTAACGGGTAAAAATGCTGGTGCGTGATATGTCCAGTAGGGTGTTTAGGGTGAAAAAAAGATTGATGAAGGGATAATAGAGTCGTCATTTTCGGCGCTTACAGATTTAACTGCACTGCCGTATAATGGGAGTTTGAAATGAAAATGTACGTACAAAAAGCCATAAGGGGAGTGGTTATTGCTTACGTAAAAGGCGAGAGAAAAAGATCAAAAAATTGGATGGACAACGCTTACGCGTGTGCAACCACCTTGGCTTGACGGGATAAAGAAATACATTTTATATGGTTGTAGCTTTTACCAACTTGTGTGCTAGGGGTTTGGAGTGACTCGTTCTCAACTAGAGTTACGGCACTATCTACTGTCTGTTGTGCATTATAAATAGATAATTAAATAAATGGTATATTCCTCGACGATGCGAGAAGCTGTTCGCTATAAGGAACAGATCAAATAATGGTACAACTTTTCCATGACTTTTCATCAAACGTTTTCAGAGATAAACATGGACGCAATTGCAAATTATGTTACACAGTGTAATCAGAATCGTACTGCTATTTTTCCTGCCATTGAGTCAGGGTTCTTCACAATCACATGACAGATATGTTGACCGAGAAGAAAAATATAATGAAAGTGGCTGTTATCCGAAATGTTATGTGTATGTGTTACGGAAATTTATTCAGACACCATGGATACCGTTTTCGAATGCGTTATCTTCGGACCGTGATGTCCCGAACATCTTAATCACGTTTTGGACGGTTAAATGCTTACTAATGGCAAGCCTAAAATTGCAAAGATTATAGCATGTTCCGGTATCACTCGGGAGTTTGTTCCAAAATTTTGAGTATTGGGTTAGAAAGAAACGTTCTCTGATTCTCGTAGTAAATTTTGGAATCATGACCTTTACGTATTTGTTACGTATTAGGTATCTGCTGTTTACAGATATGTAAACACCGTTTTCAGGACTGCGAACTTGATAATTGATGAGCCTGTAAAGAAAACATAGGTGCAGCCTCATTATCCGAAGCCAAACTGGATCAAATCCAAGTTTATCGCGTCGTTCCCTGTATGTCAACTTTGAGGAATATCCACATAGACTTTTCGTGAAGCGTCTCTGGACCCTCTCCAGAGCGTGCCGGTAAGATTTCCGTAGATTAGACTGTACCATTGAACAGTATTCCATACACGGCAATACATGTGTTTTGTAAAGCGATATGCGAGATTCCGTAAGGTAAATATGATGGCGGATATAACCAATGGTCTTCATGGCTTTCGAAACTTGGAAGTCGCAGTGTTCAGGAAAGTTAAACGTAACTGAATATCGAACATCCAAGTCGCGAATTGTCCTGCATTGCGAGATATAGGCACCTTGTAGCAATAAACTTTCTAGCGGTACTTGGCATTTGTACGACAAAATATTACACTTGTCCACGGCAAATGACATCTGCCACAGTTGGCATCAGGAGTCAAGGGCGGATAGGTCATCCTGAATGAGACTTGAGGCTTCCCGAGTATTTGTGGGTGGTTGTTAGTAGATAACTTTAATGTCATCAGCAAAGATATATGCAACACCATTTCTTATTCTCTGGAATATATCGTTAATATAAATGAAAACGTGGGCCAAGAACACTCCCTTGAATCACTCCACTAGTGATTGCTTTCGGTTTAGAGAAATGGTCGCCTATGCGCACAACCTGCTGTCTACCAATAAGATATGATCACGGCCAAGAGAACATCGGTTCTCCAATGCCTATAGCCTTTAGTTTGTTTAGTAACCTTCTGTGAGGCACTCTATCAAAGGCTTTTTGCATATCCAGGAACAGGATTACGACACTGTTTCCGTTGTCAATGGCAGCCGTTGTGTAGTTTAAAAAGTCAGTCTGGCATGTTGTGCAGGATCGACCTTGCATGTAGTCATGTTACGAATTGCTGATGATGTTAGCTTTGTTCAAAAATATAAATAGTTCATTTTTCACTATCCTTTCCATTATTCTAGATACCATGGGTGTGTGATTGATGGGACGAAAATTTTAACCTCGTGGGCAACGCCATTTCTAGGTCGCGTGATAACAACATAAGTTTTCCATTGAGTAGGGTATATTCCGTTGTTAAAAGAAAGTGTAAAGAGGTTGAGCAAAAGCAAAAGGAAGTCACTATCACTGCTTTTTATTAAACATGGGGGAATCCCATTAGGGCCTGCGCACGTTGCGGAGTATAAGCGAGCGACTTGACTAGTGGTTTTCGCTATAGTGAATTCCACTCTGTAAAGACCTTCATTATTGTGCGGCATGATAAATGTTGGTGTATCTGATGATTCAGTGAGCATTGGTTCGGCAAAATAAGCACTGAAAGCTTCGCAGATATCACCTGGTGCGTCGTAGTATGTTCCATCAGGCGTGGTGATAAAACTGAGATTGTCACTGAAACGCGAACCTCGGGCATGGAATAGTTTGGCTAACTCAGCTGTTTTGCTAGGGCCATTCAGAGCTTTATACTCTTCTAGAATGATAGTTTTGTCACGTTGATGCATCAGTTCTTCCACGAGCTTCGACTGCTGTAATAATAGCGCAAAGTCAGCAGTTAACTTGAATTTCTGACGAATCTTATGAAGCTTTCGCACTGCCTTCAATGCCTTGCGATCGGATTTATGTTTGGTTTGGTAAGCACATTTGTGTGGTATTGGTGAATCGATGCAGAAGCCGATTATACCATAAAACAGGTCCGTCGCATGTTGAGGGCATGAAGAGCGAAAGAATTTATCCCAATTCATCGAACGAACCAGGTCCTTGAATGAGTCCCAGTTGACAGAATTGAACAGACGATAATGCTTTGTTTTCTGTAAATCGGCCATATGTAGTCTTAGACAGCATTTGATTACGTGATGATCACACTCAGGAAATTTATCAAGAACGCTAACCCTGATTGCAGGTATGCCCAATGAAAAAATGAGATCCAGCGTACTTCCACCTCTGGTAGGTTGAGAGACTTGTGGCTGCCAACCATTCAGTTGGATACAGGAGATAAGATTGTGGTATTTCAAAGGAGTGGTTTCTCTGGGCCATGAAATCGAAGGCAGACTGAAATCACCTCCAATAATCTTATGCACAAATGTTAGGCCAGCAGCGCATTCAAATGCAAGCGTCAAAAGTTCTAGGTCTTCTTGGCTGCCGTTTGGCGCGCTGTATATACATCCCATAAGCAGCTGTTTCTTATTAACAGATATCGTCAGCCAGAGTGATTCCTGGGTTATCTAATGTTGCTGCTGTGAGCGGGTTTTTCAGATAAATTACGCAGCCACCAACTCGACGACCAGGCCGATTCCTCATAAACTTGTTATATCCGAAAATAGTTAACTGAGTGTCAGATATTCCATCATGGCACCAAGATTCAGTTATAAATAATATATCAGGATTATTCACCAAAACAACGGAGCGTAGGATGTGGATCTTAGAGTAAAGAGAGCGAATGTTTATCAAAAATCCTGAGATAGATGTGAGATATGAGGAAGACTCTTTAGTTTGTGCTATAAACACTGAAGTTTCAAGCCGTGTGCATGGGCTCAGGTTAGAAATTATTGAAAAAGTGCACTTATTGACAACGGTGGAAAATGATTTGGAGGTGGCCACAGCGGAGGGGGTTGAGACAGTATGGTCCTCTAGAAAATGGTTTGAGGGAAAAAACCTATGATTACTGCAATAGCCTGTGGGAGCTGGAGAGTTAGGTTGTATCCTCTGCAACAAGTTGCTAATAGGCTGTTGATTTCGTAACGCATTGATAGGACTCAGTGGATTGCTCTTTTTTCCTTCTATGGGTAAAATCCTCTTGCTTGCGCTCGATATACAAGGAGTCACTATACGCGGTGGAGGCAAACTGGTGTCAATCCGTACAACAACATCAGCATAATTCATGTGGTTCGTTGATGGCTTTGGAACGGTTGATACCCAATTACACCGTGTGTAAGTTGCAAAGATGGCGGCACGTCTTCCAAAACTTTATGATCAATGGGTGTACGTCTAGCCAAACAAAATGACGATACAGAGTTGGCCAATGATGCTTGCGATAAATCTAGGTCAGCATCTGGTGGTCATGGGCTATAGCATGTAGTGTAAACGTGACAGACTACCGTCAAGGCGACTTTTGAAAGGGATAGCGTGGATTCGTTAAGTACCTGTTTTGGGAGGGCCTTCCAAGACTGTGACACTCGATGAGAGAAATAGTGTCGCCGACATTACAGGTGTCAGTATAGCGTGACCAGCTATAACCGATGACTTTTTAGCGGGGTTTTATGACTAAGTATTAGGATGGCATTGAATTGGTGGTTGGGGTTTCTCAGGTTCAGGTACACCATTATAAGTTCGAAACTTGGACGCCAAAAACGTCTACCATATATTTTGAGAGTCGTTAGCCTGAGTGAGTAGGAGAAGTTGGTCAAACATCTGACGCTCTTCGTCGACGTGCTTTGTGCAGTATCGAGCGCGGGGAGATGGTGCATGAGCCACGGTTGCCACGATTAACACGCGTATTCCGCGTGCGGCCTCAACTAGGCACTAAGCATTTTTTGAAAGACTGAAGGATCAAACTTCCCGAAAGCTTTCAAAGAAAGCTGAGGTAATGGTTTCCTTTCTTAAAAGCCTTTTCAGTGTGTTTCAAACAACCGAGGTCATCTTCAACTATCACGCCGAGATCGCACTAGGCAATATTTTTGCATACTCGCGTGCCGCATGCTGAGAACTTTGCCCTTGGTGCGGTTGAAATGCAGCATGTTCTCTATGGACTATTTTTACGCGTTGTCCAGGTTTTCTTGTAACACTTTGTGATCCTCCACTGCAGCTCTAGTGCGCAATAACTTTAGATCCTCAGCCAAAAGGAAACAGAAGATAGCACGCTCGCAACGTCATTTATGAAAACCAGGAACAGGCAGGGTCTAAGTACCGAGCCTTGAGGTACGCCGCACTGAACTACGATGAATTCCAAAACGTTGCTTCGAAACTCACATTCAGGTGACGTTGCACCATAAAATCTTATATCCAGCCCCAAGCAGGAACGCCGATTCCATATTTCTATTGTTTATGGAGATAAATGCGATGGTCCATGCGTTTGAATGCTTTTGACAAATCCAAGCAGAATGCGTCGACTCCTACACCAGCGTCCACAGATTCCGTCCAGATTGCACAAGCAATCAACAGATTAATGGTAAAGGAGCGATTTTTGCGAAATCCGTGTTGCTCTGGAAAGAGAATTTTGTTTTTCTTCAGGTACCTTATCAAAGCCTCACCCACAATGTACTCCTAACCGTGGAGATCAAAGGAAATAGTGTTACCGGGCGATA
>OX104069.1:5738588-5803005 GCA_944474145.2 Dicrocoelium dendriticum | reverse complement strand
AGTTTCTTTCTTTTCGCATAAGAGAAGAAATTCACCACTTCAATCATGCCTTCGTCCAGACAACTCTTGAGAACAATAATAGTCGTGTGTATTGGCAGATCATGAAATAATTTAGTGGAGTCGCTCGTCATATTAAGAGTTCTGACAAAGACGTAGAAGATTAATAACGCAACTTCTGCCGCTCCAGCAACGGCTCTCTCCCCAACTCTTCATGTGCACAGGTGCACAAGTGTAAGGTGCTGAGCATACGTCATATAGAAACTTGTGAATACAAACTGGGTGATCAAATATTGCAGCGCACAACAACGGAATGCGATCTAGGCTTGATAGTGCAGGAAGATCTGGGCTGTTCCCGTCAGGCCGAGAAAGCCTCCAAAAAAGCCAACCAAAATGTTGGCCTCTTGCGAAGGGCATTCGGGCGCTTCGATCCTTCCATCTTTTCCCAGATGATGAACGCCTACATTCGGCCTCATTCTGAGTACGCCATCCACGCTTGGCAGCAATGGCAGAAGCAAGACCTTATCCCTCTTGAACTGCCACAAGGAAGGGCGACCAAGGACGTCAAGGGCTTGTTTCATCTCCCTTACCGATTGAGGCTGAAAACCCTCGGGGTCTACAGTGGACAATTTCGACGCTTGCGTGGCGACTTGACAATGACTTATATGATCCTGCGGAATCTAAACCATTGTTGTCGTCACCTACTTAAGCTGAATAGCAACACAAAAATCAGAGGACACAATATAAAGCTGGCCATACAATACAGCCGGTTAGAATGCCGCCGGAATTTCTTTTCCCTTCGTGTGTGCCAACACTGGAACGCTCTTCCCAAATACGTTGTTTCTTCCCCCACGCTATTGTTATTTAAAAGACGTCTGCATGATTCGCTTATCCACCTACATTACGCCATATAATCAGATGTGCATGTTGAACAAACATGAAAAAATACGGTGCTATTTCTCAGCTTTTGTGCTTCACTATTTACACACTGCTGTTGTGGAATTTAGTATCGGATATATTACAATTGCATTCATCAATTTACCCTAGTCCAAGTAAGCAGCGCACGAGTAAGCGTTGGTCGTTTCTCTTTTCTTAAGACCTGCCTTACCCATATTACTTCCCATAATACTCTACAGTAACAATTCAGTACATGTTCTACACCCTTTCTATGAATAAGAGGCAATTGAATTCACTTGAAGCATAAACTGACGATTTACACTGATGTTTACTTGCACTTTAACCACCCTACGGGACCTGTAAAGCAATCGCTTTTTTACCTGTAATACATCATTGTTCATTGTTCAAAGCCAGTTTCCTACAGACTCATGGCTATTTGTTGATGCTGCGGCTATTCACAGGAAGCTTAACTTGCTAAACTCCACAAATCAGGCGGCCTTGATCAGTTGTCTCTCTTTCTTATTAAATAAACCGCAGCTTCACTAGCCCATCCGCAAGCTGAGTTGTACACTTAGGGCATAAAACAAGAGAATATTGAAGTCTGTTGGAGAGCTGCTAAGATACCACATATATAGAAGAAAGCAACAGGTCGAGCTCGACCTATTGCGGGCAATTCGGTGGCTTACAAGTGTTCGAGAAATTCATGCTTGAAAAATTGCTAACACAACCCTGTCAGAATGGCACACATCAATTTGCATACCGAAGTTCGAGATCGACACAACACGCAGTGGCTTGTCTAGTGTACTCAGTTTTATCATCGCTAGACGGCAAAAACAAAGCAACACGTGTATGCCTCTTTGCTTATGCCAACGCCTTCGGTTGTGTTGAGCTTGACACCCGGTTGCACGATCTCTTGGTTTCTGGAATCTAACCAACTATAACCCTCGTGCTAGATGATAATTGTACCAAACGTACTCAGGTAACCAGGTTCAACGGCAGGAGCTCCATGCCTCATACCACTAGTTCTGGTGTTCTACAATGAGCCATTTTGACGCCACTATTTTTCTCTAAATATGTCGGCTACATCCATAATGCTAGCATCCGCCAAAGTCGTACTAATCGACTCGAAGCATCTAACTTTAATCTCTTCAACCATCCTACAATATCGTTTGGATAAAACTGTACATTGGTCAAAAGCTCTCGGCTAAATGTTGATCGCTTCCAAGTGCAATGGTACACAGTTTTCGTTGCATAAGGCAGAAAGTTATCAAACTCGTCGTCAATTGTCCTCCACTTCACATCAATGGTGAAAGCCTGAGCTTAGGCGACTGTCAATTTAGGTCCGTCTTCGTTCGTCCACAGTCTCCCACCACTTAACCCTGTGATTAATCATTGCAAGTGTTCTACCAAACTGAACCAACTCTTTGTCTGTGATCTTTCCTGGCTTATTGGGTAAGTATTTCATACTTCTTCAGATGTTGCTGAAACGTATATCTCGATGAAGTGGTATTTCTAAACAAAACCAACTTAAACACAATGTATATATCCATGTTAATTCATGAGCAAACTTGCTTGGAAAATAATCACTGATACAAGCCATCCTTTACCTAGTGTTCATTCTACCTGCAAATCTAGTTTCTCAACGGAAAGAAGCTACAGAGCCCTATATGCCCGCACGCGCGCCAACGGCCCATCTGTCACAACTTAGCTAGCCAGGTTTCTGCGGGACCCGAATGAATAGAGCACAAAACGGTCCAAAACAACAATAGACAACCTCATGTAATTCGTAGTCTACTGCCGCCAAATGGCGAATTCTCTAGTCCAAAGACCTGTGTCGTTAAAAATCCGATGGATAGTAAATAGTCGGACGCACCCAAAAGTCCCTATCGACCAACCATTTACAACCACCAGGACAAACAAACTTCCATGTTAAATAATACCAATAACAACTGTCACTTTGCTACGCCTATTTATCATCTTACACTCCACAACAATCACTGGAATTGCACAAATAGCGGAAGGACATCGACCAGTATGAGTATGTTACCACCCGCTGTTTTCCATGTTCCTTTAACTTCTCAAGCAGCCTCTTCCATCAACCAAGTTTTAGCGGCGACGGAGTAGACTCGCACCCAAGCTCATCTCAGATACATCCGGCAGAGGGTAAGACCTTGATCTCACTCTTCCTCCGATTTTTCCAGATGACATAGCTAGTCAAATATCAAACCAACGGCAAACTAAGCATGATGTCTGGGCTCCCGTTTTGCCTTCAACTCTCTCGACATTTGCACATGACATGCTACCATTAGCAACAAACATTCTAATGGCTAACTCGGGTTCACCATACTCACAATTACCTACAATGTATACCTGCCTCGAACGCATAGACTCAGACGATCACACAACGACAATGATCATTCCTTAATACATAGTACATTTTCAGTGATTCGGATTAATGGCAGATCCACAATAAACAAAATTAATTTTATAAACGCACTTGCACAATTCAATGACCCACAAGCGATCCTTGTCACTAAAACATGATGTTCTTCAGATTCACGTGTCTCTACTCTGAAGATTCCAAACTACCACCTATTTCGAAGTGATTGCTGGAACAGAAAAGGTGGAGGGTGTATATATACCTGCGCAAAACAGTTACAGCTAAAGCTATAGACAACTCGCAAGTGAAAAATATCCCTGAATTTATTTGGTTGTCATTTGGGAGTGTCACGTCATACACACTGCTCGCATGCATCTACAACCTACCTAAAGCGTCTAACGTAAGAATAACCAACATCAGTTCAATGTTTAAACTGAAGCTACCTCCTCGTTGACCCGTAGTGAATGCAATTCATGTCATTGCGGTCTGTTTAACACTACTCGCTTGCTATATCGTGGAAAATAGAGTGGCTAAAAACTGTAGTCACTGTTGCACAGTAGAAATATTGCTGTCAAGGCAATGAGCATTATAGTGTACTGGATTGCACCGCAATCGTGTTGGAGACTGAACCCCGACCACGAATACCCCGTGCAAATGCTCCTTCTACTTTAGTGAATGTAGCCGCAGTGCTGTGGACTCCGTTTTACACAGAGGTCTAGTGCGAATAGTGTGATGAATCACTGCCGTTTTGCAATCAGATGCTGTCAATAAAAGTTGGGTTAGAAGGAAATCTAACTGTCAGACTCAAATGCCCCATCCAAATCAATGATAGCAAATTAATGAAAACTGTGGGACGACAAATCACACTGATGTTTGGGCATTATCAGCTTAATACATGTTGCAATGAGTGTTTGTGAATTATATGTACAGATTGATAATAGGTGTAGTTTACCAGTATGAATAAGTTACTTTAGGCATATAAACCAGCACGCCTGTTTTTTGGTTATGAGGCTCTTGATTTTCGACTCATATTGATGGTCCCGTTGAGCGCTACTCCGCCACCAGCTTTGGTGTGTCATGCCGGGGAGCGTGCTTTACAAGGATAAACAAAGCCGTGTGAGATCGTCTGGACACGACGTGCATTGAAGAACACTAAAAGGAGCTGACAGTAGATGGTTAACAGTAGGAATTAACGTGGAGCTCGACTTATCAGTTTAAAGTGACTAGAAATAACCAGCAGTAACACTTGTGAATGCTTGGGTGCTGGAAGCTCTGTCTAACTGGATGGATAGGTTTCAGGCTCTCACAAGGTTATTTGTATCGACTTTTCAGAAGGATTTCATGCATCTGGAACTATGCACAATTGCATCTGAATTTATTTATGTAAAGCGAAACTCACCGGGTTAGCGATTTGATGTCAATGAAACAATTGTTGAAACGAAACAAATCGATCGGTGTGTGTATACTTGCATGAGCACACAACTGCTCCTCAAGAGACCTCTCTAAATAACCATTCTTCGAAGCGAGCTTAGAAAATACCAAGATTCGTTCAATTGCTGGAGGCCATTCTCGGGTCCTACAGTAGGGAAACATATTTTTAACAAGCATCTGTTAAGTGTTCTTCGATGGTTGACACAAATCCTTATCGATTTACTGTCAAGCTTGAGTAATATGACTGTCTGTTTAGTCAAAAATGATCCATGTATCTATCATGTCGCAAAGCGACTTCCGAATGTATTCCCGCAGATAGAAAAATACTTGTGTACGGGAGTGTCATAAATGTCAAACTTAATGGGCTTGATAAGCCAGAAAGCTGAGGATTCCGAACCTTTTGCTACAAGTGATCGGAGCTTGAAATGAAGTTAGTCAGGAGGAAGTAATAACGATATGCCCAAATTTTTCATAAATTTAGGTCCTATGATGGAATGGATAGAATCCACAACATATATAGTGCACTCTGACAGAAATATTGCAAAAGCATTAAGGATAGAAATTGCATGAGAAATTATGTCTTCATCAGAAAGATTTTGGGTCCAGATAAAACTTTCCTAGTTAGCTTTGCAAAATAGGAATTCAGAATAAACTGCTAGATATCAATGTTTCAAGGATAAATGAAGTTAAGGACTTATTTTGACAAACACCTTTGCATCATGTAAGAAGAATGTCCAAATACGTAGCAATTGCTAAGAAATTAAATTCTGAAGATAGCGTCCCTTCATCCCTCGCTACTTGAACCAAACAAGCGTTCGAAATACGATCTACGGACTAATGAAATCTGTGATTACCGAGCTTGCACATCAGTCGCATATATTTATTACCGCAAAACTACAAACGTTCAAATGACCTCGACACGAATTTAGCGTTCGTTATTGCTTTCTTCCTATGTAGCTGGCGTTTTAAAATTAGGCAATTTATCTTAACTAGGCTTCCGTTTGCTACTAGTGTTGTATAACCATGTTCTTCATAAGATGATGCTCCGGCATCCAGGTAGTATTCACAATCGGCTCTAACCGACTACAAATAGGCTCAAGCAGAAGAAGCAACTTTTGATATAACTTCGGTAAGTTACTTCTAGCAATCAAACGGTCCAGTAATTGAGTCTACAAGCGGTCACCCAAATTACAGCGCGCAGCTAGCGTCTGTTGTCAAAGGATAAATGCGCGTATATTTTGATCACATTTGTGCGTAAGCGTTTATTGCTGCGTCATTACTGCTTTAAACTTTTCCAGGCCTAATGTGTTTAAGAATTAACTCATTCTGCGCATGGTATTGTAACGAAAGCGGTGGGACAGCAATAGCCAACTTCTTCTCCAAACCCTAAATTTCCAGTGCAATAGTGCTAATAAAATGAGCCGGTTACCTGTCATCATTTCTTGTGATCTATTTTCGTGATGTATGACATCTCAAGATATTCCATTTATCCCTCGATATTGCGACAGCTGGAATGAATGTTTAGATTAACTAGATTACCTGCATTCTGGATAAAATATTTGCGGTATGTTAAAACTGATCACAATAGGAATCGACTTAGTTCTTACGAGTTGGACTTGAAACAGACTTAGCTTGGACCCAAAGAAATTGTCAAAACCATAGTAGGAGCGCAAAGCGAGTGGAAAAGGAAATCGTATTAAGCAGTTGGAATGTGCAATAACTAAAAAGGCACGTTAAAACAAGTACAATATTATGACGTTCAAAAACAATCTGGGCACATTTTTATTCACGAACATGAAATAGGCAAACGTCAAAACATGGGAACTTTTGGCACCATACGCCGCACCAAATATTTTCCAGAGTGATAGGTAGAATAGTTTAAGTAAACTTGCTGAACTTTCTGATTAGTCGCAATCTTATCAATAGACAGCAAAACAAATTTCTGTTATGCAACTCCTATAAGACCTTCCAATTTGAGTTTATAAACTATGTACCTTAATGGGTTGACGCAAAACGAGCATCAAACCTCATATTCCACTACATGAGAACAGCTTTCGATAGAATATCATGCACCGAACTTTATGTTTGTTGGGTGGCACCTCAGATACTAGTCGGTAACGATGACATATGAAGGACTGCCAAATACGAAATTGTAGAGAAGACAGAGGCAGCTGGATTCAGCACTTTTTTACAGGCCACAAGAAAAGGAATGCAAATCAGTGTTGAACACATCAGAGCAAGATGGAAGGCGGATGAAGATATAAAATATGTGAAGATTAAGGAGTTACAAACAACAAGAAAAGCCATTGTTTTGTAACACTGAAGAAGCGCGTGTATTCATTTTCGCTACAACAGCACCCTTATATATGCCTGAGGAATGGAAGATATCGTGAAAACGTACAGTGGGGAAAAGTGGAGCTGAGTATTATTGCAAAGAGCTACAGACGGATCGGAGTACTGGAGTCCAAGCAACAGTGTGCATCAGAGTTGGTTTGGTTCTTGCTGCTTTGTTATCGGTTATTTGTTATTTGCTTGTAGATTGGAATGCGCAATCGGTGGGTCGCCAAGTTTGGCTTATCGGACTGCAACCGAAAACGGCCTCCTCCAGGAAAAAGCACGACATCTCCTTTGCTGCAGACTTGTCGGTGCGCGTGGCTAGTGCCACTCCCCTCACTACACTCTAAATCCAGGGAACAAACGGGCCTCATCCCACGAAGAAATTTGTACATGTTTGTCAGTGTCACCTAGCCAGGCATTTTGGTATACTCCGATTGTGGGCGTCTGCAGTCAACGGCGACTATTTGTCACTTGGGTCAGTGAGGGGCATAGTGCCAGAAGTCGAGAATTGCGCTGGCTTTTCCGATGATTGATACTATGCATAATAGTTCTAAGATATGTGGGCAAGATTCGGGCGAGTTTGACTTATAGTTTGAGAGAACACACTGCAAGCAGGAAAAACGCAAATACACTTTTTAGGTTCTTCAATATGTTTTGTGGTATTTTGCGTAATTTGCTAACTTTGATGTTTAAATGCTCAAGTGCGACCAATGACGAATAGGTGCGTGTTAATGAAAACAAGCAACGTTCATAAAATCAGCGAAAGGATAGGACGCTTAACATGTTTACCACGGCGGTTGGTAGCTTGAAGTTTTGACAAGGTAGACGGAGGGTAAATCGAAATTCTTAATGGATCGTTTAAGCTTCAGCGTTTGTACTCGTATAAAACAAATGCTTCCTTATGGAAACGTTTAAAGCCCGTGAAATGAGAAGAATCACTATCTCACTTCACAACAAGCATTCTTCTACAAAAATAAACCTAAGAAACCTCCTTAGAACCTCCAGCCATCGAGAGTACCCCATGCTTTATAATTGAAAACAACATCCATGCGTTTATGAACACGTTTTTGTTGTACAATGGGCAATTTACAAGTTCGCTTTCAAATTTTGGCTTAAGCATTAAATCAGTGAAACTAAAAGCTTCTTTTATGGAACAGCTCCAGTACAATGACTGCTTTTAAAATTTCATATGATAATCATTTAGTCTTAGTGATTGACATGGGAAAACAGATCGTACTCTGCGGTTTAAATGTCCCTACAATGTTAACCATTAATTCCGTTGGCAGGATGTTAGAATATTGATGACCGGAATTTGTAAAGGGAATTATGTAAATCAGTAGTTCTGGAAATACGACGCAATCTCTCGCTTTGTATGCTTAATTTTTATAACACTGCTTGTGTCTGAACAGGCCGCCGAGAAGTTAACGCAGTTGTTCCTTCACTGTGTTAGCTAGGAAGATATTTATGATGATACATAGCAGTTCGTTAGGTTTAAATTACTTGCGTTCGTTTTGTATATCCTTTATGCCCACTGAATATCGCTGTTGGTGTGTTACTTCGTGGTTACCTCGTTTTTGAAATAGTTTTGAAATCTTGAGTTAAACAATACTCGGCTCAAAAATCATAACAGGAATTAGCCAAAGTACTTTGGTTAGCTAACATATGTCGTCTTCAACAATGGGGCTCACATCGTAGACCCAATCGAAATCATTAGTAGACGGCGTAACAGCAAGTACAGATTTGATGACCGACTTTCGCAATACAAGTTCCTTACACAGTTAAAGTTTACAATTTTAGTCAATAAATTGGTACGGTGCAAGTAAGCGTATGATTTTTAATTATCTGTTAAAAAGAGTAAAAAATATCTTGTTTTTCTCTACCTGTCTTCATCGTTTTAAAATGTGAAAATGCTTAATTGATAATGTAAATTTTGCCACTGCCTATTACTGAAGTTAATTTTCTATGTTTAACAAAATATATACATATATTTTTATTACAAGCCGTATCCGGCCACGCGTTGCTTTGGTTCAATGTAGTTAAATGAGAAAAATACTAGAGAAAGCGCACCTTTCTAATAGATATCATTCAAACAATATTGCTAGTATACAAAAGTTTGTAACTTCCGTTTTTTGAGGAGTTAGATTGGTTGTCCTATTCGCAGAAGCTAGAACACAGCCTACAAAGTGTCCATACGAGAAGCATTTCGCGTTTACATGTAAACCGCACAATAAACAGATTTGCCCTGAGATTATTGGTTGTTATTATAAACGCCAATTGAATTAACCTTGATAAATGCAATATTCTCGGTGAAACTATACACACAAGTGAGGGCGATATCAAATTTACTTACAAGCATAGCTGCTTTAAAATAGTAAAACATTTCGTTTTAATGAAAGTAACAACCGATATTGGAAAATACATTCTCTTACATTGAACGGCACTACCCACGGAATCAAATGAATGCGAAGAATGAGGATATCCTCAATTTGAAAGGTCCTGTCACGATTGTAGCCACTACAAAGTTGCTGTGTAACTTTTTGCCGCGTACTTCTGGAAATCGCAAGTGCCTATCTGGTTGCTATGTCAAAACAGGTTAATTGGCGCGCTGATTTTAAATGCGGAACGTGAGGTGGCACACATTGCAGATTGAGTGAATTCGAAAAATCTGCTAAGTACCCGCTTCATCTTCTTCCGCAACAGTGTCGACCGACTTGTTTGTGACTGCCCCGCTTTGTTTAATTGATAATATGTTATTTGCCGACTTCATGTTTCTGTCCGCAAGTATAGCTCGTTCATTCAGCTAATTTGATCTCAAATTGTTTTGAATTTTGGTAAAATGGTTTCCAACCAGTAATTATTTTGACGTCATTAATTTGCAGAAGTTATGAGGCCATGAACATTTTACGAAATGCAAGTCAATGGGCCCCTTTAACTTCATTGTGTATGAAGATGGCGAACTTGTTGTTCTTCCAAACTTACCCGCGTTACCCTCATTCACAAAGGCATCTCTCAGGGGAATGTATTCTCATGCGAGTTTGAACAAGAATATTGGTGTATTTCGGGTTAAATGCAATTACGTGACACATCAATTAGGATGTTTGGGATGAATTCAATGAAATGGAAATGTAAGTAATTCAACTACCGAGCGTCTACAGGGAGTAATGCGTTGATACAAAAGTTTGTTTAATGTAAAAGGCGGCTTTATGTATACAGAAATACACGTGGTGCAGTGGTCTTTTGCGTAAACCGTGGGGAATTAATAAAAGACCGCTCAATCATGCGGCGCCTCTTGGTTCCATGTTACACGTCAATCCGATAGAAGAGCATGATAAATGTAATCAGCCATAGTGTAGTTCACGTAACGCACTGCCTGAAAGTATGAGCAACAGCGAACCTTCTTTACTAAATGATTCTTAACTAATGACGCGTTTAACTGAACGTTGATTTTTGTAGTGTTGTACCAGCCAAAAATGGTTGGATATTTCAGGGCACAGTAGCATTTGTGAGTTGCTGTGACTTTTGTAAACTGATGGTTCCCCTGATGAAGAAAAATAGCTATTCATTTCATTGGATTACAGGATGTAATCATTACCTCTTCGTATATTTTAGAAGTAATGAATGGTATCACCTCTTATCTAACGAGCCTTTTGTTAGCAAGGATAACAAATCTTGTGTGTATCAGATGTCGTTAGGTCAGTAGCTGACTTTAACAATGCTCTAGTATTTTGGTAATGATGGATATGGATTGTTTGTGGTAATTCCACAACATGTATTCAATTCATTACCGTCATTATCTATGGAATACATTTGTGGGAAATTATTTTGACTAGCTGGGAATGGAAATATTTAACCTGCATTTTGATAAATCTGACTTTCATTTTGTAATACGAATTGTGTTGCTTTGATTTTTACTTCGAATGACTTCATTTGAAAGCATGCGTTGTATTTATCGATGTTGTATATAGATTGCTTTGATTTGGCAGCATATCTGGCAATAATTATATCCACAGCTGCCGTGATACTGAAAATGGAGGCAATTTAATCTTTCCTGCGGCGCAATACATTCCTTCATTTTCGCCTTTGAATTTCAGTTCCACGTGATCCGGACCAACTTCAGCCATGATACCGATGTGAAAACATACTGACTCAAAACGTAATTTTCAGTTGTGTTGTACCGGAAAGCATTGCGGATTTAATCGCGCGATTACGGAGCACGGAATCGTGTTTTACACTGATTTGTTCTTTCCAGTTGACGTCACTCAGTAACTCCCAGACTGTCTTTTTCGCTCTGTTGAGAAAGATGCGGATCTAAAGCTGCAGAGCACGATGGACGTGTTCTCAACTGTAGATACTCAAGTCTGGCTAGACGTCGCACTGCTGCTTTCTTGACACGTATTTGCGCAATACTGTTTGCTCGTAATGCAACTAATAAAAACCGATGTACATATTTAAAATGTAATGCTATCAAGGATAGATATAATATGACCGATACAAAAATCCGGTCAACTTCGAGTGCAATGTGTCACAATTCAGCGCAGAAAGTATTTGACTTTCGGGAGACACCGATAATGCTATGGGATATATATATATATATATATATATATATATATATAGTTTTGGCGGTGTTAGTATCCGGATTTGCCTGTCACGGTGCCCCCTACGGGGACATTCACAAGACGCCTGAGACTACAGATGGCCATGGGTGGCTTGCCCTACACCACCCATATTTCCACCCACACACTACAAATCCGGTGTAAACCCGAAGAAATAAGCTCGGGAGGCATGTGAATGGGAGCCAAGTTTCATCAACGGAGTCAACTCACACTCCTTCTAAAAGCAGAGCAGATGCTTTCGGTCTAATTGCGAAATATTGCACACCAGACGTACACATGATGGTGGCTGGAACGTAGCTTGTTCAACACAAGTTGGAACCATTCCTTGAGCCAAGCACTGTCACGAGTTCGGTGCATCCTGTTCCTTTGAGCAAGAACTAACCGTCTCCTGGAGCCAGTATGAACGAGGTAGTGGGTAGTAGTCAGATAGGCACCTTGAGAACATTCACATCAAGCGCACCCACACATTGGGAACTCAAGAGACAACTTTTTCTGAAACACAAGATTACTCAGCACGCAGATGAACATACCGCAAACACCGCCTTTTTGTACTAGATTAGTAAATTGAATGGGAGCGTAAATACGATGCTTCCGTTCCGCGTGCAACAGTGCCATCTCCTGCACTTGAGTAAGCCGCCCCCTTTTAGCAGTCCACTAATTCGCATCGATCAAATTTGCCTTGGATTCACAACACCTGAAATCAACATTTCTTTGTCATAAACTCACCTTCCTCATGTTCTGGTAATGTTATTTTCCGTTTGCTCGAGTGCCGTTTCCCTGCACTAAGTTGGCCATACAAAAGCGGTAGAGTATCCTCGTCGAATTCATTCGGTATACATATAAATACATATATTAGCGTCATCCGTGTCCAATGGCAGTTCAAATACAACACATGCTCATATGTTTTCTCAGACTTCCTTAGGAACTTCCACAAACTGGATAGAGATACATTAGACCATATGAACAACAGTACTACAAACGTCAGGCTAACAGTTACTTGCACAGGCATGAGAATAAGTACCCAATACGAACTGTTGGGGTTCGCCAATTACGGCCTCGTTGGCACGAGAACTACCGGAGTAGTACATCAACTAAGTCCCGCTGAACATTGCTAAACATGCGGTTTTCCAAATAGTGTTCTCACTGTTTATCAAATGTCCAAGACGCAGCATGGCTGTCATTCTTTTAACCATCCGTTTTTACATATCGTTGTGGATCCTTCTGGGATCATTGGCTATTTCCTTACAATATATATCATGCTCCTCGGGTCCAACTATTCGGTGCTCCTAAAATGAAGAATTGTCTCTATGGAAAGATTTCTTTCCGATTTGACCTATCAAGACACTGACGTACCATCACATTTTTCATTAAGTTTTATTAGTCTACCCAGAATATTGACCCTGTCTAAAACAACTTCTACTAGGTGCCCTTAGACAGGTGTAATAATGCTACTGCATTTCACCAAGTCCGTAGTTAGTCATCCTGGATAGCAACTGTACGCATGCGATACTTGCATTAGCGGTAGAATAAGGTGGACACACAAAGAAGATGACGGACCGTGAGTCGGCAGCCGTGGAAGTTTGCCTAGAGATTGTGCGCCTGAGGCAACTGATTTTCTTAATCTCAGCTAAGTCATGGTTGTCGGATGAAGAACGGGAATTACAGCTCTATTCATTCTAACAGATTTAATGTGAAACATAGCATGACACATCTACATCAGCATGTTAATCGCTAATACTTTACTTGCCTGGACTGTTCACTTGCACAGACCTTCTGGAGCGATTTAGCATTGAATGCATGATATTAATTGGACATTTCCAACAGATTGCTTATTAGCCACCAAAGCGAGATATCATTCCTTTTTCATGTAGTAATAGGTAAAGTGTTTGGAAGCTACGGTAATTTTAAAGTTCGATAACGTAACATAACATGAGGTTAGTCAGTGTAGCCCAAATGCGATGACGAAGCATGTTATATGCAACATCAAAACTCAGTATAGGGGCACTCCTCTGTGGGCATCTGTGTTCGGATTACCAGTAGGGCAAATACAGTGCACCTGCATCTTTGCAGAAACTATGGGTGGTTGTCACTGCTCTGCAACACTTGATGAATTAGTGCAGGATCAGTGCAAACATCCTCCTGTCGATGTTGCGAACGAACGGGGATTCTGTTTTGACTCACCTCGTTGCATAAGGTTGTGCCGATTTAACGTGCACGTCTCTTCTCATTTGCGTACCACCAAGTGCCACGTGTCAGTCCGTGATGCTCGGTCTAACAGTCGACCTGTTCGGCATATCCCCATCGTGCCTCGTTGATGACTGGCCAGACCGGCTGGGCTAAAGCACACACGGCCACATGCAATAAAGCTCCATGTGGGAGTAGCCGAGGAGGTATGGTTCGCCGGCAGATGAGGTTTGCGTGCTGCAAGTTTAATTTCCCGATACACCAGCTGTATTTCTTGCGATTGGGCTACGGTAGAGTTGATGAGATCACTCCAGGTGCGGCGAATTGTTGATATCTCTTCCCAAAAATTGCGGTTAATACTTACACTGGACAAATAACCTAGATATTGCATTGGTAGCGCAGTTTGGTTTGCTTGCATTCCGGCAGCTTGCACTCAGTTGCCCGGAAAGAGGTTGCTTCGGGATACTCGTTTTATGCATACAGCGCACATATCCTAGCTATCGGAGTTGTCGCAACAGTAGCATGCAGCCATTGATGTACACATCGCTCCGGTGGATCACATCAGTGTCCGGCACATTTCCCACCATTGGATGTTCAGAATCTGGCGAAGGCACTGTTAATGGAATCGTGCCAAAAACCGGATATGCTTTCTGTACAGTGTCTGCGTTTCCGATCCATAGATAATGACCGAGAGAAACATTGATTGACAACCCATCACCGTGGTTCTAGCAGTGAGATTATGATTCTTGCACACGCGCTGTTCCACTTTTCCAAAAGCCATATTTACCTTCTCTACATGAAAGCGTAGTTCGTTGATGATCTGCAGGTCGGTTGACAATGCACTCCGGTGGTAGCAGAAGGCGGACGTGTTCAGTAGTACTTCATCTGCAATCCGTATTTCTGGCCAGCACGTGGGCTGCACTCTCGTTGCCGGCTGAAATATGCATACAGACTAGCCTATGTTTATACTCAGTCCAAACGTGGTCGCCGTGGAAGCTAATGACGTCGTCATGCATTGCAGTTCTTCCTCTGTATGTGCAAACAACGCACAGTCGTCTACAAACAGCAGCAAACGGATGGTTGTCTCAAGCACAAACTTCTTGATCCAAAACGGCAGATGTTAAGCAAGCCCCCATACACGCTGTGCTCCAGATGCACACCGTATTCACACGTGTTGAATGCAGACGACATCACAGCCGTCAAAGCGATATTGAACAGTGTGGAATATGAGACGCATCCTTGTTTCACACCAGAGATAACGGCAAAATTATCTGTAGTCTGTCGACTCAGCTGCACCCTTGCTCGCATGCCAGTATGCAGGCATTCAGTCAGACGAATAAACTTTGCAGGACACCCAAACTTTGAGAGAATCAATCACAAGGCCCCACGGTTCACCGTGTCGAATACTTTGGTGAGGTCGTGAACTGAGAATGCAAATGTTGATTGCATTCACGACACATTTCCTCTATTTGACGTGCTGCGAACACCATGTTGATGGTGCTTCGGCCCGAGCGGAATCCAGATTGCTACACAGCTACATTCGGTTCCAGTATATTTGTAACAAAGCTATTGAGTAGGATGCGGGATAACGTCTTGCCGACGCAGCTAAGTAAGTTGATTCCACGATAATGGTTGGTGATTTGTTTACTACACTTTCGCTTATAAAGTGGAATCACAAGAGCGTCCTTTAACTCTGAGGGCACTTGCTCTTCCATCCAGAGGGCTTCCATGCAAATGATGCAGTGCGCGCCTCATAACTGGTCCTCCGTTCTTCAGTATTTCCGGAGATATGCCATCAACACCAGCGCATTTCCCATTCCGTGGTTGAACAACAGCACTCTGTGCTTTGGAAATTCCCGATGTGTCCTCCACTTCGGATAATACGCTGGGGTTTGCAGCCCGTGCAGTGTGTTCCAGTCCACCTAAAATCGATTGTTCAGGAGCGCGTCAAGGTGTCTATGCCATATCTGCAGATGTCACCACGTTGTGGGCATACGGCGCCGGTCTCAAAGTCTTTCATTATTATCATTTGACGTATATTGGGCCCGTACACTGCCTTCAAGGCGTCGTAGAACTCCTTTTGTTGACGGTATTTAGCGTAGGACTCCAGCTGCGCAGTTTTAATCGTCAACCAAGCATTTTGCACCTGACGCAGTTCTTCAGCTAGCTACCTTCGAATGTGACGAAACGTATTACTCTTCATTGCGTTGTTAGGGTCAACCTGGGATGCGATGAATGCTGCGTTTTTGCTAGTATTAATGACCCAATCGTCATACTGTATTTGTCAAACCAGTCGAGCAGCTTACAGTTAATACACCTAACCGCCTGCACCTAGCTATGGTTACCAATTACTTCAAGTGGTCCCATAGGACGCTGACAGCAGCCGAGTAGTCGTTTTCGCCGAGGCGGGTTCTTATGGCATCCTCCATTGCTTGCTCTTTTCTTCACTCCTACGGGCGTGTGCGTCGTATTTCCTCCAATTGCTATTCACTGGAAACTACGACGATTTGTAGACATTTACGTAGAACTTAGTGCGCACCAGCTTATGATCAGTCCCACATTCAGCTCCACGCATTACCCGCGTTATGCGCACATCACGTTTGTCCCATTGACGTACGATGACGTAGCCCAGCAAGTGAGCATGACCACCCCGTTGGTGGGTCCATGTAGCAATGTCCCTTGCACACAGAGCGAACTGAGTGTTCTTGATCGTCAAGCCATGTGTGGCATACAGTGAAAGCAAGCGCTCTCCGTTTCCATAGACTATCTGAATAACGTGCGGCCCAATCACTTCAGCCCACACTGTGGCATCACAACCTACATGTGCACTGAAGTCACCAAACAGGAATAGTCGATCATTCATTGGCACAAACCTTATAACAGTGATCAGTTGTGAGTAGTACTGATCTTTCGTGTCCTCTGAATATCGCATGGTGGGACCATACGTGCTAACAAATGTTGCGAGCTTGCCACGTCTGAGGCATATATGGAGCGACATCAACCGTGGGCTGAAAAAATCGGCGCCCCCGTCAAGCGGCCATTCAGGCTTAGTTAAACGCAGCCACGCGAGATAATTGTCCACTGCGCCTTTTAATCCAATTTACATGACCCAAGCAAATTAATCGGCAAATCGGTCTAAAAGAATTAGTGTAAAGATATAAACCAATGTCAATATTTCAAAATTGAAATGAAATCCTATAAATGATAGTTATAAAATAACCGATACATAAAAATCGGATCAAATTCAAGTGCAAAGTGTCACAATTCACAGCAGAAAGTAATGAAGTTTCGGAAGACACCCATCATGCGATGGGATATATATATATATATGTTGGGCAGCATCCGGTTTCGTATTTGCCTATCACTGTAGCCTCCATAAGACAGCCACAGGTCGTCTGCGCCTACAGAGGTACGACGGGTGGCGTGCGTTGCACTACCGACATCTCTAGCCAGACACCAGATGTCCAGTTAAAAGAGTGGAATTAAAACCGGAAAGCATGTGGTAGGGAGCCACGATTCATCGAGGTAGCCGGCCCACACCCCATTCACAAGCAAAGAGAAGCATATGGTAGTTGGGGAATCAAGCGCACACAAGGCGATGGCTTGGCCATAGTCTACTGTTCACTGTGTGAATGCACTCTTAGAGCCTGGCACGCCCAAGAGTTTTATGCACCCTGTCCCCTTCAGCAAGAACCAACTGTTTCCTGTAGCCAATGAAAACGACAAGGGTTGTAAAATGCAGGTAGGCACCTTGCCAAAGTGCATATCAAGCGCAGCCACAGCGAGGATATAAGGCAGCAGCCGATCAACTGTAATGAAAATATCAATCCAATCACACAACGTGTAGTCTAATTTTGACCCTCCAATCAATTGAATTAGATCCAAAACACCATACAGACATGGCGACATACCATCTCTAAATTAGTATATGAAAAATGGATCATCAACCTACCCGCAATAATTGAAAGAGGGCAGAAAAATATATCGAGAAAACATGCGCAACAAACGAGAAAAACAAAAAAGATTACCCAAAATCCGTGTAAGCGACTTGTGTAAGTTAACAGAAGATTCTTCATGTAGACAAAAAGAAAGGAAGACAAACTAAGAACAATAAAATATGACATAACAACCACCTGAAATAGAGAATCGCGGCAACGAAATACGCGTTTAGTAAGTATAATAAAAGCGATTGCAGCGTATCTATCCAAGCTACACCGGTGCCGTTTGTATTATAATCAGCACCTGTGATCGTTTAAATTTCGGGCTAAATGGACGCGCTCGTGGTTCAACAGACCTGCCTAAATTAGGTATTCGTTTAGCATGTGCTATATCACCATGCGCTCGAGGACGATGGAGTACACCCCATCGGTGCTTGTCGCTTCCGCAACTGTCGACACTTATCCCCATGCACGAGGGCTTTCTCTTGCACCTCGGCATCTACGTTCGTGACCAAATCGTGCCATGCACGCCGATTATCCGCCTTCAATTTCCAATTTCTGAAAACAACTACAAGTGATAGGTCCACCTTGATCGTGTGTTGGTACCGAAGTTTCCATCGCCCTACATGCCACCTCGCTACACTCAACTTTCCATATAATAGCTGCTTCTGTATCCACGTCGAATCCATACGCTACACATAACCAAGCCACCTCAAGTGTCTCAGCAAAAGTATGCAGTCCATTGCATACATTACACTTCGGCGAAACACCTCCGTGTCTGCGACTCTGTCGCACCCACCGATGCGCAGATTCCGTCGAAGACAGTGTTAATGGAACCGCTCGAGATACCTCATGTCTCGCCGGCACATCGACCACGTTTCGCGGCCGTATAAAATAAGGGTTAGCACTATGGATTTGTAGAAAATCAACTTCGAGCCGACGGTAACGTTGTAGTTGTTCAAGGCTCAGTGCTAAATATTCCCGAATGCCGTCGCTGCGTAAATATATATTTGCTGGTCAGTCGAAACCACACTCCCAATGTATCCTAATTTACGTAATTCCCATTTTGGATTTTGGACTCGGAGACTGTCAGGACGTCTACATTTGAGAGGAGAATGACTATGGTCCCCAACCAAATCCTTCGAAAAAGTATAGACCCGAAAGATAAAAGATGAGCGCCATGAGAAAGTAAACAGACTCACACAGAATGGTGTGTCCTGGATCTTAGCTAGAAGACGGGTGTTACACAAAGCCTACCAACGTGGAGATGTCCAGGACATAAGATCACAGCGCAACATTAACAGCAGCGGGTCGACGATCTGTTGGAGGCGTTGGGCATAGTATTCAATATGTTTGGCCTTCGCTGTTCATAATGCATTATTGATGCGACGGAGATTTCGAATCCATCGCCGTCGAAGTCTGCTAGACTGAGTTCCCTTCTTGAAGTAGACAGATTATTCCAAATATGCAGCGAATACCTTATTCTTTCCGGACACCAATGCGCCAGTGGTCGCACAGTTGTCATCAAACCAACTGAACCGATTAAATTTTGCGCGTCTTGTGGTATCTTCGAACGCATCGAACAGCTGCTGTCGTATGTGATACCACAGTCCTCCGAATGAGGCGAAATTACCAAGGTAAGTAGCCATCGTCTTCTCTACGTTCATCCACTTCCTAAAATCACTAAGTTAACGAACAGTGAAATTGAGCAGGTTCACAGAAGTTGAGTATTACATAGATTTTATAAATAATTATACATATATTTATAAACTGCCCCATGCTGAAGCTGATTATGCATTCTTGATGCTTCTCCACCGCAATTGGGCTAAACCAACTTACACTTAAACTAGGTCTTTTTAAGCAGGCTACATTGCATTTCAATTTATTTGGTTTGTTCGGCCTACCTGAATAATCTTCTATTAACTGGCCAAGTTGCTTACACTAATTGCGCTTATCTTCGGCAACTTTGCTGTGTTGGTAGCATTTTTCAGTAACTTGTGGACATGTTTTCCTTATCGCGGATTTGTTGCTAACTAACTCACTTCATATGTTATTTTAGCGAGGAAATATGCATTATTGGATTAGTTTTATTTCATCATGTAGTTTAAGGTGATTGGCTGTTGCTTGCTATCCTCCGTGTGGCTGCGCTTGATGTGAATGTTGACCATGTGCCTACCTCTCTATTACCTGCTACCGCTTCATACTGGCTCCAAGAGACAGTTGGTCGTTGCTGTAGGGAACGGGGTGCACGGCCCTATGGACGTGTTAGGCTCGAAGAGCGATTCCATGCACTCAGTGTGGAGCGGACTACGGTCCAGCCACCGCCTTGTGTGCGCTTGATTCCCCAAGTACAGCGTCCTTGAGTTTCCCTGTGAAGGATTGTGGGCCGGCTCCGTTGATGAAACGTGGCTCCTATCCGCATGCCTCCCGGTCTTATTCCTTCGGGTTTACACTGGATATGGAATGTGTGCATGGAGCTGTGTTCCGTGCAGCGCGAACCACCCATGCTCCCTCTGTAGGCGCAGGTGTTCTGTGGCCGGCCACAGTGACAGACAAATCCGAAACCGGATGCCGCCAAACATATATATATATATATATAAGCAAGAGAGGTCATGCTCACTTTCTCGACTGTCATCGAACGCCATCGCCATTGCACATTACACGTGCACTACGTGGAGCTGATTATGGCACGAATCACAAGTAGGTGTAGACCAAATTTCACACATACAATTGTAAACCTATGTAATACTCACCTTCCGTGAACCGACTCAAGTTTACTGTTTGTTACCTAGGTGCTTTTAGGGAGAGGATGAACCTAGAGAGGACGATGGCGACATGTTCCCCAATTTTGCATCATTCAGAGAACTGTGTTATCACATCGGAGAAGAGACGTCCGCTGCATTCGAAGACACCATCATGCTCACCCAGTGCAAACAGGGTGTCCGTTTTCATCAACTAGTTGGTGCTGCACAGTGAGAGCAGACGTTCACCGTTCCCATTGGCGGCGCCAATAACACAGGGCCAGATTTTGTCTGTCCACACCGCGGCATCAAGCCCAACGCACACGTCGAAAGCACCCAGTAAAACTCGCCGCTCGGCACGAGCTGTGTCACGAAGAACAGCTGAGCGTAGAACTGATCATTCGCTTCTTCATGCTAGTAAAAGTGACAAACTTACAACATACAAGGCATAGGCGAGGATTTATCAGTCCTGAGCTGATGCCCGTGTGCTCTCTCCGACCCCAATTGCACGGAAGCATTCATGATGTTTCCAACCGAGCAATACTATCTCGCAGCTTACCTACATCGGCAAGCCCGGCATTAGCCATTGCAGCATTAGCAATGTCGTAGCGTGCGATTTTCATCGTACCCATTGCAACATCTTGCTCGAGACGTTCCTTCGTATTCAGGTCGAGTAGTTTAGCACGTTCCAACACCTGCATTTGAGGATTTTGCGCGGCAGCAAGCGTTTCCGACACGTAGTCGCTCATGTGCGGATGTGGAGTGGATGAGTTACAGGTTATTTTACACAGGGAATCGAAGTGAAGATTTGTGATGGGAAGCGTCAGCGATGCATGCAGCAAATAAGGTTGACCATTTCGCTTCTCACCACTGCGCAACGACGGACGCAGCTGCACATTATATGTATTGATGAGGTTCAATTTTTGGTTTTAAAATGTTCCTTTTCCAAGGCGTCCAAATGCAAACAAATAAACGACCGGGTCCTGAGCTAAAATATTTGAATTTTTATTCCCGAAAGGTAGCGAAAAATGCAAGTTGAGTAATTAAACCGGCTGACATGAAATTGTGCCTAGTTAAGGCAAGTCTAGAACGATATATTCCGTCAAAATACAGTAAATGAAAATCAAGTCCCACGAGTGCAGTGAGCACATTTCAAAACTAATCCAGTGTTCAAGATAATTCTATCCTGGGACGCTGTACTGTGTGCCCAATCATAAAACCCTCCCCAAGTCCATTTTTTCTTGAATAAAATTTGTTGTACAAGCTCGTATACAATATTAAAGAGGGGTCATGCGAATACTGGTAATAACTTCACGCACAAAAGGGCCGTTATGAATCCGAAGGAGCGGCGGATAAACCATATCATACGGAAGCCACTACAAGTAGCCCTCCTCCAAATGCTGTCAGCGCGCAGTGATTATCAGTGTACAACACCTAAGTCAAACAGCTGAATAACAATAGGGGTTTCACTATCGCAGACAATATATTGCCTGGGAAGACTAGCATCTCCAATTCAAATAAATTAACACTTTGACCGATTTATGGGCATCAAGCATAATCGGAACATTCCCAGAACCAATATAAAGCACTCTGAATTGCCCACGAAATCAACGGGATATTCCAGGGCTTAAGTTAGGCAGTGAACATTTGTGACGACACTCCTCGCTCCTCCGGCAAATCAATTACGTAGATCACGCATAAATGTCCTCAATAATGAGCCCTGCTGGAAGCCAATAAGGACAGCTTACCTAAGCGAAATGCTACGCCCCACGCGTCACACCGTTTCCTCCCGGCTAGGAAAGAAATCACATATTTATGAGTGCCATCATATATCCCGTAACTTCTCAAATTTAGTGCGAGAGGAAGATGAGGAACAGTGTCAAAAGCTTTCGAATAGGCTAACAATAGCACGTTCTTAGTTTGTTCTCTGTTTTCCGCTTAGGCACAATCTTCAAGACTGAAACAAAAACCCTTGCAGCAGCAAATTTCGTGGCATTGATGTTAACTTTGTTCACGTGATTCTCCACCGAACTTCTTATCAACTTTCCAAACAACTTGTCTTCTCCGGTTTTCAAACAGATAGATTGGTACTTCGCCAGAAGATTACTACTGTCGCTTTTAAAAATCTGACAGCTGATTGCGACCATTAATTCCGATGTAAAGACATAGCTGCTAAGCGATTATGAAAAAAAACATAAGTGAGTGCGACAACACTTTCAGCGGCGGTATCATGAAACACTTTCGTATATACTGAAGTAGGGCCGGAGGCTTTAGAGTGGTATATGACTCGCAATAACTGAAAGATTTGCGTCTCCGTTATCTTATATTTAGATCAGCGAAATTTCTCTGAAAAACTTGAAATCAGTTCTAAACCTGTGTTAAAGTGGTATCAGGAGCAGACACCTGTATACTTTTCGGTAAATACACAAGCGTTATCATAGACGGGGTGTCAACGTTTGCATTGGTGCTGGTATAGAAAGCAATACTCTAATGTGCCTTTTAGTAAGCGGAAAACAAGGGATTTGCAGCGACCAAATCAGCTAAATCCTTTTGAGACCATGCTGCCAGGGCCTTCAAATTTGGGCATTCTCTATGTTTCTCTTTCAAAGTTGTTCCAACGCGCGCCTTCAACGGCAACATTTATAAACCGATTGATTTACTCACCTACCACTCTTTCTAAGTTTAATGTCATGAGTGATTAGACTCTTGTAATTTTAAACCATTTAAGAGTGTTCACGCAAGTGACGGATACATTTAGATTTATCCGAAGTAAAGAGGGAATAGTGAATAATAACTTGTAATAAATTTGCAAAGAACCATCCTCCTGGATAGAGGGTTGCTTTGCGAACAAAAAAACATTTGTCGAGTATGAACACACTCGTTTTCCTCAGCACAAATGTTCTATCAATTGTTGGAGAAAAGGAAGATCATAAACACAACATCTGCTGTCGCGAATACGCGCAGCTACGATTAAGTATGCTACAGGAATTCTGGGCTCACAAAGAGGTTGGAAACGTTGTTGTAACTGTTAAGAGTTATATTTTTCACCGTGCTGATTGCCCATGCAACTTCTGCAACCGGGGTGGTGGTGTTATCAATTTTATTAACGAACCCTGGTGTTCAAAAGAAACGAAAATGCTCTGGTTTTCGTTGCATTGTATCGACTGCTTAGTTCTAAGGTGGATACAGCTCAAGCTTGCTAGCCAACAATTATATATCCCCCAGTTTCCCAAACTAAGAAGCAAACAAATATTACGATGACTTCACGGCTGTTGTCATCGTAAACATAGACCAAACCTTATGCAAATGCGCTGATGATTTGAATAGGTTTGACACCGAATTCCTCAACACACTTGGACTACTGAACATCATGAAATGTCCCAATACGTTAGAAGCAAACCTAGACTTAGTGTTGATGACTAATTGCATCAGCAAGCCATATTACTCCTTTCCCCAAAAGTAAAAGGAACCAGACATGCTCGAATAATGCAGCCTGACTTTCAATCAATCAGCAATCCAGAAAACTGATCGCACGCAACAAATGGCTAGAGATCTTGCAATGATCCTTCAAATGCACCAATTCAGCGTTAAAGTCAATCACTCCCAGTTGACGCGGAGAACACATGAAGGAAAAACCGCAATATGAATGACATGTAAAGTAAAAGAGTTGGCAAACATTATCTGTTACAGAATCAAGAACCGCTTTTGATTGATCACTGCACTTGTCGGCGAGGAAGGTCACTCATCCCGAGATCTAAATGCCATCGGTGAAGGATTAAGTACTAATTTGCCACCTCCATTAACCAGGAGGCTGACCACATAAATACTCACATTGATATAAGAAGGAAAAGGCTCTAACTGGTATTGCTATCTTACTTCGCAATATCTGCCAGGCAATTAGTTCCATGCAGCTGTCCTCCTTTCTTAAGCTAACGACATCCCACATCCGTCATAAACCTGACAGGGCTTGATATACCATTGCTCCTTTTAAATATGTTTACCATTTCACTAGCATGGGGCAACTTTCCAGATCAATGGAAAGATTCGTTTAACAAATCTACGTCACCAGTGCGGCGTAAAGTAGAGTGACAATTACAGCCCAATCCATCACACGCCTATAATCCCCGAAATATTCGAACAATGGGTTAAAATGTTTTAATTTCGCAAACTTACTTTATGGTATGGTGCTAAACACTTGCTCAATAAACATTTGCTAGATTGCCACAACACATGACTAACAATAAAAAGGGAGAATGAGTAAGAAGAATGGCTTCTTTGACGAGGGTGGCGGATAACTTGCCAGCTGCATTTGTTGAACAATATATTTGGCTATTGACTCAATATGTGTAATATTCTTTCTATTATTGGACATGTGAAAGGCATTTGATGGAGCACCTCCCAAACGATTATGGATTAAGATAGCTTCTTTTGGAGTCCAGGACCCACTTCTCGGTTAGCCATCCTTATAACTAAAAGCTCGCTCTCATATAGTCACCTTAGGCGACCATCACACTTCCCACATCCAATCACCACCGGGGTTGTGCAAGGAAGTGTGCTTTGCCTATTGCTTTTACTACCACATAACTATGCTATATTTTTGATTATCAAACATGGCGTGCCGTTCTTATTTAAAAAGGACACGAAAAGTGCCGACAATTTTCGATGACCACAAGTTCAGAATGTACTACCAGTCACAGAAAAAAACATTCATTCACTTAAGTTGCGGCACGACAAGTGCTGATGAACTTCTCATCACAAATGCTAAGCTTTTGTGTCGCGATTGCTGATACTCGCATGATCTATTACACTTGAATTGGAAGGCATCTGCATAAAACCGTCTACACGCGACTTCGGAAACAGATATTCGCGTACATTCAACTTTTCTGAATGGATTACGTACCAAATAGCACGAACTATGCAATTTTGCTAAATTATATCATAATATGCATACAATCTCAGCCAGAGCTGAAATTTCGAAAGTCCTTAGTTATCCCATCCTTAAATATTGCAGCATAATCTGTACAAATTTGTGGAAGTCTGACAGAACACCGATAGAAAACCTTCAAACATCAATTAATATTATAATGTTGGGAATAATCTACTAAGAAATATTGGTATCGGAGCCATCAACTGCATCCCCATCCGCTTTGGCTTTGAAAAATAAGATATAATTTGATCCTGCTCTACAATCTGAATCATTGCAATACCTGCTGCATTCTTTCCACGTTAACATTGCAGCATAGTTTGACGCTCCCTGAGTCGTTTTTTGGATTGGCTGCCCATTCTTCGCACACACATGAGTCGTCCACACTTTCAACCTATGGACGATTTTAATTGTCCACAAATACGATGGCGTGAAGGGCATTTGATGCCTGGAGAGTGAATGGTGTTTGACACTGATTTGCTCTTTCTACTTGACGTCACACAGCAACTATCAGACTGCCGCGTTCAATCTGTTCAGAAGTATGTGGATCTGAAGCTGCAGAACGCCATGGTCGCGTTCGTAACTGTAGAGCCCCAAGCCTGGATATAGGACGAACTGCTGCTTCTTTGGCACGTATTTACAAAATTATTTATCTATTTTGCTCCTAAACGGAATCCTCTCGTTTCCGTTTTGATTTTGCATATACTTCGTGCATCTTAAGCTACCCTATATGATCACCAAGCTTAATCTTATGCCACGCTTTATTCTGGTGAACAAATGCCCAGAAAAGGAAGAGAACAGGTTAAGGCAACTACATTTAACTTTACAAAACACAAAACAAGGAAAAGCTCGAAGTCAATACAAAACTAAATATTATAAGTTCTAACGATGTATTTGGATTCCAACAGAACTCAGTCAACTGAGCCGAGTTCCGTCGGGTGTTGCAGTAAACATAGTGTTAGAAAAGCAAATGAAATACAATACATACAATAAAATACGTACAATACAATACCAAGCAATACAATATTCACGAATGATACGCAGGGCAGAAGAAGGATTAGTTAAACGCAGCCACACACAATAAGTGACCATTGTTTATGTTAATGCAACTGACATGACCCAAACAAATAAACCAGCAAATCAGTCTACTAAGAAGAAGCGTAAATAGATTAAGCTTATCTAAACATTTTAAATTTGATATGTAGACCTTTAAATTATAGGTACAAAAACTGATACATAAAATTCGAATCCAATTCGAGGACAAGGTATCACAATTCACCGCAGAAAGTAATGAAATTTAGGAAGAAAAAGAGCAAGCGATTATATATATACAGTCAATTCCGGTTAATCGGACCACATTGGGACCAGACCATTTTTGGTCCTATTAAGCGGCTGGTCCGATTAACCCTAAGTTACCCGATGTAACAAGATGGGGCGTGCTATACATAACATAGCAAACTACTATTATGACCTGTATTGGCGGCATATATTTATAGCAAACACACAAAAAAGAACTGCCTTCATAACGAACTTTGTTCACTGAAAATAAATTTACAAACAAATTCTTCGTAACGACCTACAACGTATTCAACTTGCGAATTACAGTTTTATACAAAGGGATTACCTATTTCTATTCAGCGTCTGAAGACCGTATCCAGTGTGGTTTGACGCACTCTTTTAACAGACTGCATTCGCACAAAATCACCACAAACATGTAACGCAGTAACAGGACTACCTTCATTTCCTTCCTGCATGAAATAGCGGTGCAATGTTTCAATGCATTTCCTTGCCTCCTCTTTTGTGACTGGCATCAACACGTTAGGGTTCTCTTCATCACTTCCGTAGTCTTCTGTTGCTGTCGTGTTTCGCTGCTATTCGAGCAACAATGGCAGCATCGCATTCTTTATTTCCATCATAGAGTTGAAGTCCGTTGTCCATTGACAAAAATTCTTCGTAATTTTCAACTTGCTTCCGCTCCACATTCTCGCCGTCATTTTCATTTACAATCACCATATACACATCCACCTCCGAGACAATACGCTCAAAGCCACAGTGAGAAAAACAATTCCGAATTGTCACACTGCTCATTTTTCGCCGCCTTTTGGCCAAGAATGTAACGGCTTGCAAAATGTTGACCTTTGCACTGATTTCTCCGGCCGTCGAGGATGAGGTCAACATGCCTTCCTCAGTTGATTCAAGAATGTAATTCACCAACCTTGAACGATATAAGGTCTTCAAATTTTTTATGATGCCCATGTACATTGCCTGTATCAAAGATGTGGTCTTGGGAGGCAGAAATTCTATCTGGATATTCTTCAAGAAATCCAAATTCGAATGTGCTGCACAAATGTCGAGAAGTAATAACAGTTTTCTCGACTGGCGTTGTAGCTCTGTGTTCCAATCCTTCACTCATACTTTAAAAAGTGTAGAGCTCATCCATGCATTTATGTTCGCACGATACACAACTGGTAAACTGTCCATTCTGAGTCCCTTAAAGCAGCGAGGCTTGACACATTTTCCTATAACCAGCAACTTCATCTTGTCTGTTCCGGACATGTTTGAGCAGCACAAGACAGTTACGCGACCCATCGCCTTTTGCAGCCAGAGAGAGTAACATGTTTGTAACTTAAGGAGCCGTGCAGTGTAGCCCTAAAGTACAACCCGGTTTCATCAGCATTATAGATGTCATCTGCTGGAAATTTTTCAAGAAGCTCTGGTACTTTTGTTGATTTCCATTCTTCAGCTCGAGCGCTATTAGCACTTCCCTTCTCATCATGTGCTTTCTTAACTTTTACATCATGACTAGATTTCCATCGAGACAACCAGCCGTCCGTAGCTATAAAATCTTCGTGGCCCAGCATTTTAGCGAGTTCTTCTGCTTTGTACTTTAACATTAGGCCACTTACTCGCACGGCTCATCCAGTAAAAAGGCAAACCAATCATTAAGGGCCTCATCGACGTCTGGATCCTTGCCTTCACGCTTCCGCTTTTGGGAAGTACCTCGTCGTCCTTCACATTGTGCCCATTCTTCTCACAGATATCTCTCTTGTTTTATCTGGCGCGATATTGTAGACTTTGTCAGGCAGGAAATTTCCACCAATCGACGCTGACTAGTGGTTCGTCCCTGTTCCTGGATCTGATCTAGGAAACGAATCTTCTCAGCTAAGGTCAAGTCCCGTCGTGGCATTTCCTAACATGCAACATGACACGCACAGTTCACTGAGGTGAACTCGAGTCTGTCTCCCGGGCATTACTATGGTTGACCTAGTCACCTACTGTCCTATGATTTGCCGGACTTTTGTGTCCGCGATCACTTGCCGTGCTCGAGGGTAGGTCCGCATTGCGGTCTCAGGGCATTCGGCTCAATGACGTGCGGTACATCGATCGAGCGGTTAACGACATGTGAACAAGCATGTATGTTTTCGCTCCGCCTACAAGTGTTGGAAACTACAATCAGTTTCGGGCGGTTCTGCAGCCAATTAGATAGATGTGCCTCAAGGTTGCCACAGTTCAGTTTATCCAAAAGCCAACTCGGATTACCGTAAATGAATGTTACGCTTTCTTGCTCGACATATGAACGGCGGGTTTAGTCTAGACATCCATGCACAGAACTTGATTTTAGCACCTCTGTTACCTCCCACCTTCTATCGTCTGGTCTGATTAAGCGGAATTCCGGTCCTAATAAGCGGCTAAAATTAGGCTAGCGTAATAGGACTTGTTTCGGTTTTTCAGAATTTGGCTCGAATAAGCGGCTGGTCCTATTAACCGATGGTCCTATTAACCGGAATCTACTGTATATATGTATTCATGTATATATATATATATATATTATCCCATTGCATGCTGGGTGTCTTCCGAAACTTCATTACGTTCTGCTGTGAACTGTGACACTTTGCACTTGGATTTGATGGGATTTTTATGTTTCGGTTATTTTATAACTGTCATTTATAGGATTGCATTTCCATTTTGAAATATTTACATTGGTTTACTTCTTTACGCTACTTTATTAGACTGATTTGACGATTAATTACTTTGGGTTATGTAAGTTGGATTAAGAGACGCAGTGGCTGCGTTTACACTAAGCCTGAATGGGCGCTTGACCGGAAACCGATTGTTATTAGCCCACGGTTGATGTCTTTCCGTATATGCCTCAAACGTGATAAGTTTGCAACATTTATTAGTACATATGGTCCCACCAGGAGTTATTCATAGGACACGAAAGTACAGTACTACTTATAAATGGCTACTGTTATAAGCTTTGTGCCAATGAGTGATCGACTCTTCCTGTTTGTTAATTTCAATGCACGTGTATGTTGTGATACCACGGTGTGGGCTGAAGTGATTGGGCCGCACGGTATTCAGATAGTCTATGGAAACGGAGAGCGCTTGCTTTCACTGTGTACCACACATGGCTTGACGATCAAGAAAACTCAGTTCGCTCTGTGTGCTAGGGACACTGCTACATGGACCCACCAACGGGGTGGTCATGCGCACCTGCTGGACTACGTCATCGTACGTCAACGAAACAAACGTGAAGTGCGCATAACGAGGGTAATTCGTGGAGCTGAATGCGAGCTGGTGCGCACAAAGTTCGACGTAAGTGTCCACAAATCGTCGTTGTTTCCAACGAATAGCAATTGGAGGAAATTCAACGCACGCGCTCTTATGAGTGAAGAAAAGAGACAAGCAATGGAGGATGCCATAAGAACCCGCCTCGGCGGAGACGACTCCTCGGCTTCTGTCAGCGTCCGTGGGACCAGTTGAAGTAACTGGTGTCCATGGCTACGGTGCAGACGATTGGGTGTACAAACTGTAAGCGGCCCGACTGGTTCGACAAAATCATTATAAAGATTGGGCCATTTATACTAGCAAAAACGCAGAGTCCATCGCATCCGAGGTTGACACTAACAACGCGATGATGAGTAGTACGTTTCGTTACATTCGGAGGTAGCTAGCTGAAGAACTGCGTCAGGTGCAAAATGCTTGGTTGACGATTAAACTGTGCAGCTGGAGTCCTACGCTAAATACCGTCAACAAAAAGAGTTCCACGGCTTCTTGAAGGGAGTGTAGGGGCCCAATGTACATCAAATGAATACAATGAAAGAATTTGAGACTGGTGCCGTATGCACATAATGTGATGACATCTACTGATATGGCGCAGCAACTTTGACACACTCCTAAACAATCGATTTTAGATTGACTGGAACACACTGCACTGGCTGCAGCACCACAGCCTATTATCTGAACTGGAGGACACAACGGGCATGTACAAAGCACAGAGTGCTCTTGTTCAACTACGGGAAGGGAAATGCGCTGGTTTTGATGACATACCTGCTGAAATACTGAAGAACGGAGGACCAGTTATGAGCCGTGCACTCCATCTTTGGTGGAATCCCTCTGGATGGAAGATAAAGTGCCCTCAGGGTTAAAGGAGTCTCTTGTGATTTCAATGTATAAGCGAAAGGGTATAAACAATTCACCAACAATTATCGTGGCATCAACTTACTTAGCTGCGTAGGCAAGACTTTTGCCCGCATCCTACTCAATTGCTGTCACACATGAGAACTGAGAACTGGCGCGAAGCAGCGAGTAGAGGTTGCTCTGTGTAGCTGCATCATTCGTCCTTTTCGGACATGAACTTTTTATTTATCGTTTCGCTCTCTGTACTTTGCCTCTGCAAATTGTTGGTCTAGTAGCATCTTGAATTTAGACACGGTGTTCGCTTCTACTATATGCTGAGGCAGGTCGTTCCAGACATTCACCACTCTGCGTTCGAAACAGAGTTGATGGGCGACCCGCTTCAAATCCGGGACGATAAGTTTATACCGGTGTCCTCGCGTGCAGCTTGGTGTGCGCAGATGAAGTAGTTGTCTTAACATGGGGTAATCACCCAGATGTAATATTCGGTGCGTCATGATGAGGTCAACCCTCAGCCGACGATAAGATAGGGTGTATAACCCTAGTTTCTTACATCGGTCTTCGTATGACATACCTCGTAAGTTGGGAATCAGCCTGGTGGCTACATGCTGCACCCGCTCAATCTTTTCTACTTCGCCCCGGGTGATGGGACAGTATGCGGGAGTGCCGTACTCCAGCATTGGTCGTATTATCGAGACGAAGAGGCGAGAAGCAATCTCTTCGGACCAAGTGCTAAAGCTGCGCCTGAGAGCCCAAAGCATACGAAGGCTGTTTTGGTACAGCCTATTCGTGTTGTCAATGGACTTTAGGTCGCAGCGTGAGAGTACACCGAGGTCGCGCACGAAAGGAGCGGGATGCAACGGTTGTCCAGCCACTGTGTATGTTCGGCCGTGATCATACTTACCCAACCTCATGAATTGCGACTTGGCAGGGTTGATCGGAAGGTTAACCTCTGCAGACCATGTTGAGAGGCGGTCGAGATCCTGCTGAAGTAAATCGCAATCATTGAGTGTGCGGATTACTCTCCACACTTTCAAGTCATCTGCGAACAAAGCACAATGTGATTGTAGTAGCTGAGGCACATCGTTTATATGGATTAGAAACAATATCGGTCCCAGTACAGTGCCTTAGGGCACGCCGCTGCTCGATGGATACCACTCAGTTAGATGGTTGTCCACCTGGACTCTCCACTTTCGATCAATAAGGAAATTGCTGGTCCATTTGTGCAGCGAACCACCAACACCGCACATCCTCAGTCTGTCAAGGAGCACTGCGTGGTTAACCTTGTCAAAAGCCTTACTGAAGTCAATGTAAATGACGTCAACCGATTGGCCTCTGTTCAGCGCTTGTAACCATTCGTGCCTCGTCAACAGTAGATTGGTGATGCACGAACGACCTTTCAGGAAACCGTGCTGTGCGGAGGTTAACAGGTTTTTCGACTCGAGAAGTTGCAGATGGCTCTTCTTCACGATCTTCTCGAGCGTCTTTGCCAAAACTGCCGTCAGGCAGATCGGTCGGTAGTTATCCACTTTGCTTGGGTTACCACCTTTCGGGATAGGCTTTACGACTGAGCATTTCCAGTCGTCCGGTAGTAGACCAGTGGATAGTGACCTGTTAAACAGTTCAGTTACAGAAGGTGCAATTATGGTCGATAATGACTTGAGGATTAGTGGGTGTATACCATCTGGCCCAGCAGGTTTCGTCCCGTCAAGATTTGCTAGAATCTTGCGTACATCCTCAATATTGCAGTCAGGCTGTTAAGTTCGGCTGGAGCGGTGCTCGTCGAACTCATTACAGACACCTGGTCACTTGCGAATACGGAGGCGAAGTGCGTTGCCAATGCTGACGCACGATCTGTACTTGAGGTTAGAGGCTGTCCTTCTGAGCCTTCTAACACTGGGATATTAGCTATAAGCCTTAGGCGCCGCTTCACATATGCGAAGATCCTCTTGGGAGCAGTTTTTGCGGCAGTTGCAAGCTCCTCTTCGAAGCTTCTGCGTTTTCTTGTTTACGCTTTGTTGCAGCGATTTCGTTGTACCTTGTAGGCATTGTAGTCCTCATCAGAGCCAGATAACACGAATTTGTTCCATAGTCTACGTCGCCGTCGGGCCATTTTGTTGTACTATTTGTCAAACCAATGTGGTTTGACTGGCCCAACTTTCCGAAATTTGAGGGGCACAAATCGGGCGCACAACGATTTCACTCCCTCTTTGATGATAGCCCAACAGGTTTCAATAGATGAATCCTGTGGTAAAGACCAGTCTATCTGGCTCGCTGCTCGAATGTGGCCATTAAAGTCCGCCTTCCAATAGTTGAAGGTTGACTCTAGTGGGAGAGGATACGGTAGCGGTAGTTCTAAATTGCCTATGATCACTGAGTGGTCACTCGCTCCCAGAGGCTCTAAGACTTGAATGTTATGTACACGCTGCTCACAGCTAGTCAACAGCAGGTCTAAGCATGATGGAGTCGCGCGCGCTGTAATGCGTGTCGGTTGGTTGATGTGCTGTGTGGCCGCGGTTTCAAATATCAACTCCGTAAACTTCCTCTCGACTTCACAGTGGCCGGGGAGAAGTTCAGCTTCAGGCCACTGTATTCGGGGCAAGTTGAAATCGCCCATGAGTAGGAACATCGGACGACTCATGTGGTTGCGGACATGCGGCAACCAGTCCAAACTGCGGCTCAGTGGGCTGCGATATACCACGCCCACGTGCAACTCGCAGCGTCTGAGGTGTATCGAACACCATAACTGCTCACATAGACCATCAGCGCTTTGATAGGCGCTCACTAGTCTCCCACACAAGGAAGACTTTATGTAAAGTAGAACGCCACCGCGATCATTTGATGGTCTGTCGCAGCGGAAGCATGAGTAGCCGGTGATTTCCACTTCTTGGGCGTTTATCTCGGAGTTTAACCATGTCTCAGCAAGGCCTAATACGTCCGGTCGCTGAGAGCTTACGAAGTCGTACAGCACATCGCGCTTGTTCATCAAACTGCATACATTAGTAAAGGCTACGCGTAGACCGCGGTAGGACACGCTGGGCGCGCCTGAAGTATTAGCAACCTGTTGATCCGAATTCGTGGAGGAACCCGGGCAACTACTCGAAAATTTACAATACGGAGGTTTGTTTCTCCATCCTCCGTGCGCCGCTTTAATTCAATCATGGCAGACTTGAGTTTCTCTCTGGAACCGAATGTAGCTGAGTAGCAAGCTGGATTCCGTTCGGGCCGAAGCACCATCGACATGTTGTTCGTAGCACGTCAAATACAGGAAAAGTGTCGTGAATGCAAGCAACCTTTGTATTCACTGTTCCTCGACCTCACCAAAGCATTCGACACGGTGAACCGTGAGGCGTTGTGGCTGATTCTCTCAATTTTGGGTGTCCTGCAAAGTTAATTCGTCTGACTGAATACCTGCATGATGGCATGTGAGCAAGGGTGCAGCTGAGTGGACAGACTACAGATGCTTTTGCCGTTATCTCCGTTGTGAAGCAATGATGGGTCTTAGCCCCCACACAGTTAAATATCGATCTGGCGGCTGTGATGTCGTGCGCATTCAACACGTGTGAATACGGTGTGCATCTGGAGCACCGCGTGGATAGGGGCTTGATAACATCTGTCGTTTTGGATCAAGAAGCTTCGTGCTTCAGACAACCATCCATTTGTTGCTATTTGTAGACGACTGTGCGTTGTTTGCACATACAGAGGAAGAACTGCAATGCATGACGAAGTCATTAGCTTCCAAGGTGACCAAGTTTGGACTGAGTATAAACATAGGCAAGTCTGTATGCATATTTCATCCGGCACCGGAAGTGCAGCCCATGTGCGGGCCAGAATTACGGATTGCAGATGAAGTACTACGGAACACGTCCGCCTTTGCTACCTCGGCAGTACATTATCAACCGACCTGCGGATCATCAACGAAATACGCGTTCGTGTAGCGAAGATAAGTGTGGCTTTTTGGAAGCTGGAAAATCGCGTGTGGAAGAATCATTATCTTACTGTTAGAACCACGGTGATGGTGTACAAATCAATGGTACTCTCGGTCCTTATCTATGGATCGGAAACATGGACACTGTACAGAAAGGATATCCTGTTTTTGGCACTATTCCATTCCACTATTCCATTCCATCGCCGGATTCTGCATATCCAATGGTGGGAAATGTGCCGGACACAGATGTGATCCACCGGAGCGAAGTGTACACCATGCACTGCATGCTATTGTTGCGACACCTCCGGTGGCTTGGACGTGTGGGTCGTATGGATGCAACTAGAATCCCGAAGCAACTGATTTACGCGCAACTGAGCGCAACCTGCCGGAATGCAAACAAAACAAACTGCGCTACCAATACAATATCTAGGTTATTTGTCCAGTGTAATTATTTACTTGTGTTTAGGAGGAGATGGAAACAAATAGCCGCACCTGGCGTGATCTCATCAACTGTACCGTTGCCCAATCCCAAGTAATACGGCTGGTGCATCGGGAAATTAAACCTGCAACACGCAAACCTCATCTGCCGGCGAACTATAACTCCTCGGCTACTCCCACATAGAGCTTTAGTGCATGCCGCCGTGTGTGTTTTAGCCCAGCTGGTCTCTCCAGTCTTCAACGAGGCACGATGAGGCCATGCCGAACAGGTCGACTGTTAGGCCGAGCATCACCGACTGACATGTGGCACTTGGTGGTACGCAACTGAGAAAGGACGGTGCACGTTAAATCGGTAAAACGTTATGCAACGAGGTGAGTCAGAACAGAATCCCCGTTAGTTCGCAACATGGGACGGGAAGACTTTTACACTGATACTGCACTAATTCATCGAGTGTTGTAGAGCACTGACAACCACCCATAGTTTCTGTAAAGACGCAGGCACACTGTATTTGCCGTACTGGTAATCTGAACACAGCTGCCCACATACGAGTGCCCTTCGCTGAGCTTTGATGTTGTATATACCATGCTTCTTCGTCGTAGTTGGGCTACAGTGACTTACCTCATGTTACCTTATTTTATGGCACTTTACCATTACCATAGCCTCCAGACACTTTACCTATTACAGTACGCAAAAGCATTGCTTCCTCGCTTTGTTAGCAAATTGACAATCTGATGGACATGTTCAAGTTGGATCATGCATTCAAAGCGAAAGCGCTCCGGAACATCAGTGGAAAGTGAACAGTCCCGGCAAATAACTGAATAGCGATTAACATGATGATGTTGATGTGTCATGATAGGTTCCACATTAAACCTGTTAGAATGATTAGAGCCGTAATTTCCCTCCTTCAGCCGACAACATCAACTTAGCTGAGCTTATGAAAATCAGTTGGATCCAACGAACCTTTTTCCTGCAATCCTGCAGAGTTACCTACTCACGGTCCGTCATATGCTTTGTGTGTCATCCTTATTCCGTCGCTAAATAAGTCTGGCTTGGATACAATTGCTATCTAGAATGATTAAGTACGGACTTGTTGCAAAGCAGTAACATTTTTGCATCTGTCTAAGAGGCACCTAATAGAAGTTGTATTAGAGGGGGTCAATCTTCTGGGTAGACTAAGAAAAAGATAATGCCAGTGGTAATGGTACACCAGTGTCTTAGTAAGTTACATCGGAACGGGATCGGCGCATATCGGCAATTGTTCATTTTAGGAGAACCGAATAGCTGCACCTGAGGCGCACGATGTACATCGTAACTAAATAGCCTATGACCACAGCAGGATACACAACGATATGTATAAACGGATGGGTACATGCAAGACAACCATGCTGCGTCGTGGACATTTGCTAAACAGTGCGAACACTATTTGGAAGCCGCAGGTTTGAGAGTGGGCAGCGGGAATTATTTGATGTAGTACTGTGGTAGTTGTCGTGCCAACTAGGCCGTAAGTGGTGAACACCAACAGTTCGTATTGGGTACTTATTCTCATGCCTGTGCAAGTAACTGTTAGCCTGACGTTTGTAGTACTATTGTTCATGTGGTCTAATGTATCTCTATCCAGTTTGTGGAAGTTCATAATGAAGTCCGTGAAAACACATGAGCATGTGTTGTATTTGAACTGCCATTGGACGCGGATGACGCTAATCTATGTATTTATATGTATACCGGATGAATTCAACGAGGATATTCTACCGCTTTTGTATGGCCAACATAGTGCAAAGAAACGGCACTCGAGCAAACGGAAAATAACATTATCAGAACATGAGGAAGGTGAGTTTAAAACAAACTCATGTTGATTTCAGGTGTTGTGAATGCAAGGCAAATTTGATCGATGCGAATTCATGGACCGCTGGAAGGGGCGGTTTTTCATGTACAGGAGAAGGGACTATTGCACGTGGAACGGATGCATCGTGTTTAGGCTCCCATTCAATTTACTTATCCAGGACAATAAGGCGGCGTATGTGGTATGTTCGCCTGCGTGCTGAGTAATCTTGCATTTCAGAAATAGATGTCTCTTGAGTTCCCAATGTGTGGGTGCGCTTGCTGTGAATGTTGGGAAGGTGCTTATCTGTTTATTACCCACTACCTCGCCCATACTGGCTCCAGGAGACGGTTATTCCTTGCTGGAGGCGACAGGATGCACCGTCCTCGTGACGGTGCTTGCCTCAAGGAGTGGTTCCATCTTGTGTGGAACAAGCTACGGTCCAGACACCAACATGTGTACTTCTAGTGTGCATGACTTAGCAATTAGACCGTAAAGCATCTGCTATGCTTGTGGAAGGAGTGTGAGTTGACTGCGTTGATGAAACATGGCTCCCATTCACATGCCTTTCGATCTTATTTCCTCTGATTTACACGGTATATGTGGTTTGTGGGTGAAAATGTGGGTGCTGCAAGGAAAGCTATCCATGGTAATCTGTAGTCGCAGGCGTCCTGTGAATGCCCCCATAGAGGTCACCGTGACAGGCAAATCCCCATACGAATAGCGTCAGATCATATATATATATATATATATATATATATATATATATATATATATATATATATAAATTATTTATATATATATATATATATATATATATATATATATATATATATATATATATATATATATTACCCACTGCCTTGTGGGTCAGGCTATTGAGCCAAAGGCTCCGGGTGGAGTCCCTCAAGCAAACCTCCGAAGCACAACGACCAACTCGCGTGCGATTGCCCACCAATGCAATCGTATGCCTGCGCGCAAAGCACTCAGCATCAGGTGCTGGAACGTGTGCACACTAATGAACCGGAACTCCAGCGAGCGCCCAGGGCGACGCACTGCACTGGTCGCGATGGAGCTGGTGCGCTACCACATCGATATTGCGGCGCTCAGTGAAACTCGGCTCGCTGAGCAAGGTAAGTTACATGAAGCAGGTGCTGGCTACACATTCTACTAAGTGGGGAACGCCGCCTCAGCACCACGTGAACATGGGGTCGGATTTGCAATATCCGATCGCCTCCATGGCCAGCTGGTGGGTGAACCAACGGGCATCAGCGCGCCACTGATGACTTTTTGCCTACGACTCGGAAGAGGTAAGTTTGCTACATTTATAAGCATGTACGGTCCGACCATGAGTTATCCTGATGAGACGCGTGATCAGTTCTACACTGAGCCATCCACCGTGATACGGTCTGTGCCGAGGAGCGACCGACTATTTCTGCTAGGTGATTTCAACGCGGGCCTTGGGCGTGATGCATCAGCGTGGACAGATGTTATCGGTGCGCATGTCATTGGTTCAGCGAATGCGAACGGTGACAGGCTGCTCTCACTGTGTGCCACTCACGGCCTGACGATCACGAACACTCGGTTTGCACTGAGTGCGAGTGATATAGCAACTTGGACGCACCCAAGGAGTGGTCACGCTCACCTGCTCGACTATGTCATCGTACGTCAGCGTGATATGCGTGAAGTGCGTATGACACGTGTACTGCGTGGAGCTGAGCGTGGCGCTGATCACAAATTGGTTCGGACCAAACTGTACATATATTTTCGTAAATCGATGTATTGCACTCCGGCCGTGAATTGGCGTAAATTTAACATTCCCTCCCTCGGTAATGTGGCAAAATGTACTGAGCTGGAGAAGGCGATGGCTGCATGCCTGTGTGATGTGGACTGCATAGCCACAGTGGGCGACATGTGGCACCGCATTCTCGATCAGGTGACAGCTGCTGCCGAGGAGTCTATGGGGCGCGCAAACTGTAAACGGCCTGATTGGTTTGATGACAACACTGCGACGATCAGCGCATTGGTTTTGGAGAAGAATGCAGCATTTGCTGCACATGTTGCCGACCCCAGTGACTTGGGAAAGTGTAGTCAGTTTCGCAAACTTTGACGGTGACTGACCCGAGAGCTCCGTCGCATTAAAAATGCATGGTGGACGGAGAAGGCGAAGCAGATAGAATGCTACGCTGAACGCCGCTAACACAAAGAATTCTTTGATTCCATGAAGGCGGTGTATGGAACGAGATTGGAGCCGCTGAGGACACTGATTGATGGTAGATCAGGCGCTACCTGCACCCAGACTGCAGAAATAATGCAGGTCTGGCGGAAACACTTTGAATGTATCTTGAACAACCGTTCAGAGATCGACTGGCTTACATTGAACGGCCTGAAGCAGCACGATATGAAGGCGGATCTGGCGGATACACCGACACGGGATGAGACGCAAAGAGCACTTGCTCAGCTGCGAAGCCGCAAGTGTGCCGGAGCCGACGGGATCCCGGCTGAAGTATTGAAACACGGTGGACCCGCGTTGTTGACTGCGCTGCACCACTTGGTGCAACGCGTATGGATTGAGGAGGAGGTGCGTCCTGAGCTGAAGGATGCCCTTGTTCTACCACTGTACAAGGGCAAAGGTAGCAAGCAATGTTGCAACGAATTATCGTGGCATCAACTTGCTGAGTTGTGTGGGCAAGGTGATTGCCCGAAACCTGCTCAATCGCCTCGTGAGCTAGATTTTGGAGCCTAACGTGGCGGAAGAGCAGTGTGGATTCCGTTCGGGTCGCAGGACTATAGATATGGTGTTTGCGGCTCGTCATTTGCAAGAGAAGTGCAGAGAACGACACCAGCAGTTGTACTCGCTTTTTGTTGATTTCACCAAGGCATTTGATACGGTGAAGCGCGAGGCATTGTGACTGGTGTTGGGTAAGTTTGGTTGCCCGCGTAAGTTTGTACGTTTAATTGAATGTCTGCACATTCTTATGCGGGCGAGGGTGCAGCAGAGTGGAGAGACCTCGGGTGACTTTGCAGTTGTCTCTGGTGTGAAGCAAGGCTGTGCCTTAGCTCCTGCCCTGTTTAATATATATCTTCATGCAATGTTGTTCTGTGCTTTTGATGCCGCTTGTGCTTACGGTGTTCGTGTGGAGCACCGTATTGATGGTGGTTTGCTGAACTTAGGCAGCACCAGCGCAGCGTTTGTAGGCACGCTGAGTTCGATTTACTAACCGCATGCTTGCATGCTAAGTCTCTTTATTTCAGGTGGTGGGTTTTCTGTTCTCTCCTAATGCCTTTCTTTTTCATATAAATGTCTAGCGGGCCATGAGCTATGCCATTAGGGGCCACTACAAAAGCGACGACGGGTCCTACAGAGAATTACGACGAGCCAAGGCAGCGTTTGTAGGCACGCTGAATTCGATTTACTAACCGCGTGCTTGCATGCTAAGTCTCTTTATTTCAGGTAGTGGGTTTACAGTTTTTACCTTAATGCATTTCTTTCTCATATAAATATCTCCTTGTACTCTATTTCATTAACTTGCACACCTCTCCTAAGCCAATTGTATTCGAGTTACATAACATTCTTGCATTCGTGGCATTCCGTGAGCTATACTTTCTGACCTCGTGCACTTAGCTAGGATTTGTTTGTAATCAACTTATTACATATGCTATTTAATTAAGGTTTATATCACCGTTTCCTTATGCATTAATCGAGTTTTTCTCTTTTTCTTTCTCTCTTTCAAGTGTTTGGCTGTTGTTTGATATCCCCGTTGTGGATGCGATTGACTTGCATATTGACAAGGTGCCTACCTGTCTATTACCCACTACCTCGTCCATACTGGCTCCAGGAGACAGTTGGTCGTTGCTGGGGGGGACAGTGTGCACGGTCCTTGCGGCAGTGTTAGGATCAAAGAATGCGTCCATGCACTCAGTGTGGAGCGGACTACGGTCCAGCCACCGCCTTGAGTGCGCTTGATTCCCAAATAAAGTGTGCTTGTGTTTGCCTATGAAGGAGTGTGGCCCGGCTCCGTTGATGAAACGTGGTTCCCATTCGCATGCCTCCCGGCCTTATTCCTTCGGTTTTACAATGGATATGGAGTGTGTGTTTGGAGCTGTGGGTGGTGCAGCGCAAGCCATCCATGGTCCCTCTGTAGGCGCAGGCGTCCTGTGGCTTGCCACAGTGACAGGCTAATCCGAAACCGGATGCCGCCAACCATATATATATATATATATATATATATATATATATATATATCCCATAGCATGATCGGTGTCTCCCGAAAGTCAAATAATTTCTGCTTTGAATTGTGACACATTGCACTGCAATTTGACCTGATAATTTTATCGGTTATGTTATATCTGTCTTTGATAGGATTAAATTTTAAATATTTACATCGGTTTTTATTATTCGCACTACGAGCAAACAGTATTGCTCAAATATGTACCAAGGAAGCAGCAGTGCGACGTCTATCCATACTTGAGTATCAAAAGTTGAGAACAAATCCATCGTGCTCTGCAGCTTTAGATCCGCATAATTCTCAACAGATTGAACAAGATCGTCTGGGAGTTGCTGAGTGACGTAAACTGGGAACAGCAACTCAGTGCCAACCACGATTCTGTGATCGGTAATCGCGCGATTGAACTCGCAATGCTTTCCGGTACAACACAAATGAATATTACTGTTTGAGTCAGTATGTTTTCACATCGGCGACATGGCTGAATTGTGTCCGTATCACATGGAACTGAAATTAAAGATCAAAAAGGAAGGAATGTATTGCGCCGCCGGAAAAAGTAAATTGCCACAATTTGCAGTTTCAAGACAGCTGTGGATAAAATTGCTTAACAGATATGCTGCCAAATCAAAGCAGTCCCTATACAACGTCGAGAACTACAACGCAAGCTTTCAAATGACGTCATTCGAAGCAGAAATCATAACAGCTCAATTCATATTACAACGTGGAAGGACAGATTTATCCAGAAGCCGGATAAATATTTCCCTTCCCAGCTGGTCAGAATAATTTCCCAAAAATGTAGTCCATGGGTGATAATGGTAATGACTAGCATACATGCTGTGGAATTAGTACCAACATAATAAAACATCATTACCAAAATACTAGAGCTTTTTCATTACAAAATAACAGCGCACTTGTTAAAGTCAGCTACTGACCTAACGACATCTGATACACACAAGATTTTGTTATCCATGCTGACAAAACGTCTTCTGGAGAACAAGTGATATTATTCATTAATTCTAAATAGAAGAAGTGAGGATAATTATATCCTGTGATCCAATGAAACGGTAGCTTTTTTTCTTCCTCGGGGAAACCATCAGTTTACAAAGTCCCAGCAACTCATAAACGCTACTATTCCCTGACATATCCAATCATTTTTTGACGGTACACTACATTAATTCAACCTTCAGCTAACAAGCCCGTCAGTGGTTAAGAATCATTTAGTAAAGAGGGTTCGCTGTTGCTCATATTTTCAGGTAGTGCGTTACGTGAACTACACTATTTCTTATTATTTATCATGCTCTTCTACAGGATTAGCGTGTAACATGGAAGCAAGAGGCGCCGCATGATTGAGAGATCTTTTATTCATTCCCCACGGTTTAGGCAAAATACCACTGCACCACGTGTATTTCTATATAAGTAAACCCGGCTTTTGTTTTAAACAAACGTTTGTATCAACGCATTACTCCCCGTAGTCGCTCTGTAGTTGACTTACATTTCCATTTTATTGAATTCATCCCGAACATCCTAGTTTATGTGTCACGTAATTATCTTTAACCCAAAATACATCAATATTCATTGTTCAAACTTCGCCATGAAGAATACGTTCCTCTGAGAGATGCCGTTGTGAATGATGGTAAAGTTGGCAAGGTTGGAAAAGTAACAGGTTCGCCATCTTCATACACAAGGAAGTTAAAGGTGCCCATTGACTTGCATTTCGTAAAATGTTCATGGCCTCATAACATCTGCAAATTAATAAAGTCAAAATAATTACTGGTTGGAAACCATTTGCCCAAAATTCAATTTTGAGGATCAGGATTAGCTGACTGAACGACTTAAACTTGCAGACAGAAACATGGACGTCGGCGAAAGTAACAATATTATCCAGTCTAACAAAAAGCGGGACAGTCACAAACAAGTCGGTCCACACTGTTGCGGAAGAAGATGAAGAGGGTATTCGAATTCACTCTATCCGCCATGTGTGCCACCTCACGTACTGCATTTAAAATCAGCGCGCTAATTAACCTGTTTTGACATAGCAACCAGCTAGGCACTTGCGATTGCCAGAAGTACGCGGCAAAAAGTTACACAGCAACTTTGTACTGGCTACAATCGTGACAGGACATTTTAAATTGAGGGTGTCCTCATTCTTCGCATTCCTTTGATTCCGTGGGTAGTGCCGTTCAATGTAAGAGAATGTAGCTTCCAATTTAGGTTGTAACTTTCATTAAAACGAAATGTTTTACTATTTTAAAGCAGCTATGCTTGTAAGCAAATTTGATATCGCCCTCACTTGTGTGTCTTGTTTCACCGAGAATATAGGATTTATCAAGTTTAATTCAATTGGCGTTTGTAATAACAACCAAGAATATCAGAGCAATCATTGGTTGTGTGCGGTTTACATCTGAACGCGGAATGCTTCTCGTATGGACAATGTGTATGCTGTGATCTAGCTTCTGCAAATAGGACAACAAATCTAACTGCTCAGAAAACGGAACAACAAAATCGTTTATATGCCTAGACATTATATTTGAATGAGTTCTATTAGAAATTTGTGCTTTCTCTTGTATGGTTTCTCATTTAACTACACTGAACCAAAGCAACGCGTGGCCGGGTACGGCTTGTATTAAAAATAATATGTATATATTTTTTAATAATAGAAAACTAACTTGTAATAAGCAGTGGCAAAATGTACATTACCAATCGAGCATTTTCTTTTTTTTAAACGGAGAGGACAGGTACAGAAAAAACAAGATAGCTTTTTAATTTTTGTAACAGATAATTAAAAGTCGTACACTTACTTGCACCATATCAATTTATTGAATAACAGTGAAAAATTTCAGTTGTGTAAGGAACTTGTATTGCGAAAGTCGATTATCAAATCTGTACCTGCTGTTACCCGGTCTACTAATGATTCCGATTGGGTCTACGATGTGAACCCCATTATTGAAGAAGACATATGCTATCTAAACAAAGTAGTGCGGCTAAACTCCTGAAGATTTCAAATACTTAAACGAAGTAACCACGAAGTAACACCAACAGCGATAGTCAGTGTGCATAAAGGATATACAAAACGAACGCAAGTAACTTAAACCTAACAAACTGCCATGTGCCATCATAAATATCTTCTTAGCTAACACAGTGAAGGAACAACTGCTTTGACTTCTCGGCGGCCTGTTCAGATACAAGCGGTATTATAAAATTTTAGCATACAAAGCGAAAGATTGCGTCGTATCTCCAGGACTACTGATTTACATAATTCCATTTACAAATTCCGGTCATCAGTAGGCTAACATCGTGCCTTCGGTATTAATGGTTAACACTATAGGGACATTAAAACCGCAGAGTACGATCTGTTTTCCCATGTCAATCAATAAGACAAAGTGATGATCATACGAAATTTTAAAAGCAGTCATTGTACTGGCGCTGTTCCATAGAAGAACCTTTTAGTTTCACTGATTTAATGCTTATGCTAAAATTTGAAAGCAAAATTGTAAATTTCCCATTGTACAACAAAAACGTGTTCATAAACGCACGGATGGTATTTTCATTTATAAAGCATGGAGTACTGCCGATGGCTGGTGTTTCTAAGAAGATTTCTTAGGTTTATTTTTGTAGAATGCTTGTTGTGAAGTGAGATAGTGATTTTTCTCATTTCACGGGCCTCAGTCGTTTCCATAAGGAAGCATTTGTTTTATTCGAGTACAAAAGCTTCAGTAAGACTTTTCCATTGACCCTCCGTCTACCCTGTCAAAACTCCAAGCTACCAACCGCCGTGGTATCCATGTTAAGCGTCCTGTCTGTTCCGCTGATTTTATGAACGTTGCTTATTTTTATTAACACGCACCATTTCGTCTTTGGTTGTACTTGAGCATGTAAACAGCCAAGATTTGCAAATTAGACAAAATACCACAAAACATCTTGAAGGACCGAAAAAGCGTATTCGAATTTTTCCAGCTTGCAATGTGCCCTCTCAAGCGATAAGTCAAACTCGCCCGAATCTTGCCCAACTCTTAGATTTATCTTGTATAACATCAATCATCGAAAAAGCCAATGCGATTCTCGACGGCCGGCACATGGTCCCTCACTGACTCAAGTGACAAATAGTCGCCATTGACTGCAGACGTCCACAACCGGAGTATACCAAAATGCCTGTCTAGGTGACACTGACAAACATGCACACATTTCTTCGTAAGACGTTGATCGTTGGTTCCCTGGAAATGGAGTGTGGTAAGGGAAGTGGCACATCTCACGCGCACCGACAAGTCTGCAGAAATGGAAAAGTCTTGTCGTGCTTTTACTTCGAGTAGCCCGTCTTCGGTTGCAGTCCGATTAGCCAACCTTGGCTACTCAAATATTGTGCATCCCAATCTACAAGTAAACAACAAATAACCGATAACAAAGAAGCAAGAACCAAACGAAACTCTGATACACACTGTTGCTTGGACTCCAGTGCACTGATCCGTCTCTTGCTCTTTGCACTATTGCTCAGTTCCAGTTTTTCCCATTGTACGTTTTCCCGATATCTTCCATTCCTCAGCCATATAGAAGGTTGCACTTGTAGCGAAAATGAATACACGCGCTTCGTTAGTGTTACAAACAATGGCTTTTCTTGTTGCTTGTTACTCCTCAGTCTTCACATATATTTTGGGATATTTTTGGGATTACATGCTTTCCGGTTTTAATCCTATTGTTTTACCTGGATATGTGTTGTGTGGCTAGAGCTGTGGGAAGAACAAAGTACGCCATTTGTGGTCCCTTTTTAGGCTCAGGAGTCCGGTACCGGTTTATTGGGAGCTAAACTGACAGGTAACTAAGAAATCCGACGCTGCAAAACATACGTATATGTATCCATTCGCTTGCTCGGTACCTTCCGAATGTTTATTACTTTCTGCAATGAATTGTGACACTTTAAATTCGAATTTGATCCGAATTTTATGTGTCCGTTTTATATACCTAGCATTTTAGGACTGCGTAATAATTTTGAAATGTTTACGTAAGTTTATCATTTTACGCTACTTCTTAGTAGACTGATTGGCTGCTTTACTTGTTTGGATCATGTCAGTTGGATTGCAGCAAGTAGTGTTCAACTATTTCGTGTGGCTGCGTTTAAACTAATCCTTTTTCTGCCCTGCGTATCATTCGTGAGCATTGTATCGTTTCTTAATGTTTCAATGTATTTCCTTTTGCTTTTCTAACGCTTTTTTATTGCAACGCGCTTTGGAATTCGACTTCCTCGTTTGATCTATGTTGAAATCTAAATATATCTTTAGAAGTTAGCATATTTATTTTTGTTTTTATTTCTAGCTTTTTCTTGTTTAGTGTTTTACAAAGTTAATATGTTTGCCTTAACCTTCACTCCTTTTCTGGGCTTTAATTCACCAGAGTAATGCGTTGCAAAAGATTAAGTCTAGGCGTTCTTATAGGGAAGCGTATGATGTGCGAAGTATATGTAAAATCAAAAGGCGAACGACTGTATACTCTTAGGAGCAAACCAGATAAAGAATTGAGCAAATATTTGCCAAAGAAGAAGCAATGCGACATATAGACACGCTTCGGGACCTACAGTTACGAACACGACCATCGTGCTCTGCAGCTTCAGATCAGCTTCGTTCTAAACAGAATGAACGTTATAATCTGAGAGTTGCTGAGTGACGTCAACTTGAAAGAGCAAATCAGTGTCAAACACTTTTCCGTGCTCAGTAATCCCATGAATAAAACCACCTTGATTTGCTGTACAACACACCTGATTATGGCAGGTTGAGTTGGCATGATTCCACCTCGGTAACATGCCTGCATGGTGTCCGAATTGCAGGGATCTACGATTTAATTGGAAAGGTTTTGCTCTAACCGAACAATTTATCTTCATCAATCTGCAGAACCACGTTAGCATTGAAATAATTGCTTACCGGATATGCTGCCAAATTAAATTAATTCCTATTTGACCTCACGAAACCAAAGGCATGCTTTCAAATGATTGTCATTCGGCGCAGAAATCCTAACAGCTCAATTCATGCCCACCTACAAAGTGAATGGACAAGTTTATCATAAAGCCGGATCAATATTTACATTGCAAGCTATTCAAAATAATTTCTACAAATGTATTCCTTCGCTGATGACGCTGATGAATTGAATACATGATGTGGAATTTTTACCGGCAAAAATGCCGTCATTAGCAAAATATTAAATCTTCTTCACAGAACGTTACCTTGCGTTTATAGGATTGCATTTCGGTGTTGTAGCGTTTACATAGGTTTATTTGTTGCAATACTGTTAGAAAGCTTTTGTTCATTTAAGGTGACATTTAACTCGTCGATGTGTATTTTCTGTACACCAAATGTTCCAGCCTTGGTTCTCTTGTTGAGGAAGGTGGTGTTTACCCAAATATTACTCTTTATTCGCTGTTGGCCAAGGCTTCCAGAGATTGTACGCGAACTTCTTTTCCCGACGGGGTCCTGACAATGTTACACATAATTTGTTGTCGAATTTTCCAAAGGCAAAACCTGTGCTTGAATTATTGTTTAGGAAACTATTTGATTGGTTTAAACTCTATGAGAATTCACTGCTGCAATCTCTGACCATGGATGCTATTTTAAATCGTTTGTCACCAAAATTACTCTGGACGTTAATTTCTGAGGCGTCACCTACCGGTATCCGTACTAGATAAACATATGTATCCCATAATGCATGTTTCCAGACTTATCAGCTTAGCTAAACCTGGATAAGCACAAACAATAGAGCAGCTCTCGCAATGCATTTGGCAACCACAGGCGTACGAAAATATCTTCTTAGCATACATTTTGCAATTTTCACTTACAGTGAAGTTCATGTTTAATACCCATAATTCATTAGATAATGCTTCGTCAGCACAGGTACAGCATTGGAGCATAGCGCTTTTCGCAAACTCATATTGAATTCAGCACCAAATGTTTAAGCAAATCTCGAACGCCAATTATTTATCACAGGTTAATGTTGATAAAATTGGGAGTTTAAAGTGCCTTTTGAGCAAACTACTTTTGATAATCCACTCCCATCTACTCTGTGATACGAGGAAGCATAATCATGCTTTTCTGTCTTCAAACAGTAGAGGCTGGCATTTGGATTTAAAAAGATGATTTCCGCAGTTTAATAGCTACTTGACTGACTTTCCGTTAACCCTAATGCATTTCTGCGTTTCCAAAATCGTGTTGTTTTTCATCCTACACTTCGAATTGCTGTGTTGGCGGAATTACACTCTGGCCATCTGGGTGAATTGCACATGAACTTATTGTCTAGGTTAACGTTATAGTGACCGAAGCTGAATGCTGATATTCTCCGCAAGGTAAAGCATTGTGCCAGCTGCACTCACAAAACACTCCCAGATCCTCGAAATGGACACCTTTGTCACCTTTGTCAACTAAGGCACGGCAATGCGGACATGTTAAATGTTGTGTTGCATTTTTGGATAAATACTCTGCATTTATAAGAGTGGATTCATTTTCTCATTTTCCAGAAGTAGTTTTACCAAATCTGCCAATTTAGACTTCGACATTTCCGCTTACCTCCAGTCGTTCTGTCGCGAAGGAGAACCGACTGTTATGAAACGGACAATAGCAGCCATTTCAGTGGTTAAAACTTGGATGAGGAGATTCAACTGCTTACTTGCTGCCACCACTCTACTGCTCCAAAGCAGCCGCCGTTCATTGTTGTGGCAGAAAATTGTGCGTTCCTAAAATTGCAGTCGCTCCCCTCAAACCAGCATCGTCTGTTGAGCTTTAGAGAGGCGTTAACATCTTCCTAATGCAGCAAAGTTAGGCAACTAATTCGGCCATGGGAGAAAACTGGCAGAGTTGTTCAAGGGACGCCTGCTTAGGACAAATATGTTCTGCCTGGAACCTATCGAACTTTTTCACCACCACCCTAATAATCACCGAACATCACGTGGAATAACCCGCAACCACCTTGATTCGCGTATGTTTCGAATACCTCAGTTGTCGGTTGGTTCTGTTCATTATAGACATTATTATCGTCAACTGTTATTCTTCTGATAATACTAAGTTTGTTGACGAGTTTAACGATCATATTCGAGTCCATTCCAGTAAGAACTTAAACGGACGAAGAGGCACTGATCGCGCGTCGCAATCCAATCACACAACATGCAGTCCAAACTTGACTCTCCAATTAATAATCGGCCTTGATACAACAACACCTAAATTCGGGGTTTTTTTGGAGCACCCTCCGTGTTTCTTGGATTGCGACACGTTATCTCATTAGTGGCGGCGGTTGACTTGGAAGTCAGCCTCTGCCAAAACGGTCACTGGGACCCTCACCTAAGTGGAGGGTTTCGGTGTGGCTCTCTCCTATCCCCTGGAGTGCACGGATAGGAGAGAGTCACACCGCAACACCTAACTTCCTTTGAACTACGGCCGATGTGATGGTTGCACGTGAAAAACATAGTACTATCCTTGTGTTCCTGTGTCTACGAACTTAGCATAGTTCCGTATTCGGGAATATGATTTCCGTGTGCTCTCATTCAGCCTCATTACCAAAGAATTGTTGCTAATTATGGGTTTAGCTTAAAACATTTAGATTACGGTTAATTGTTAAAATACCACAGAGAATTTAATAATAAATAATGCAACACACATTCTTTTGCAGTTTCATTTAAAGGGAGCAATTAGTTTGCAAGCGCAAATCACTTTAAAACAGTTATTTCTATTTGGATGTGACATTCCTTTTCTCAATAATGATAAAGAAATAGTACCTTTTGACGACGAATTAGATCATGGCGAGGAATTATTCAACATGGACTTTGATCTGCGCACCGTCGAAACGGCGGTCTTCCAGATGAACAGTGGAAAAACGGAACAATGGTTTATTATGGATAAAAAAGCATCGCTTAACAAGTCCCGTGGGATAGAAGTTATTGCGAAAATCAATTGCATAATAAAGTGAAAAGAGTTGTGGTGGACTCACCATAGACTTATGTGGAATAGCGGAGGAGTTCGCGTATTAAACGTATGAATCAATAAATCCATTGGTTAGGCTTTTGGCAAGACACCGTTTCATTGCGTTTTGTAGCATCTGGCTAAAAAGTCATAAAATGAAATGCAAGTGAGACAATGCAGCGTTAACAGGTTTTTTTAATATAGCCAGATTGGGAGCAGAGAGGACATAATTCAGGAGGGCGTTCCAAGGCTGCCACACGCGGAGAGAAAAGAAATTTCTATGGCATTCTAGTCGGCTATAATGAATTGTCAGTTTCAGAGGGTGACCACTTAGTTTGGTTTTGTGGTTCAATTCCAGCAGCGGACGGCAAATGTGGTTTGGGTTCTTCAGAATCTGGTAAACCATTATGAGATCCCCCGCAAAAGCCGATATCGACCGCTGTAGATCCTTAGAGATTTCAGTCTTAGCTGATAGGGTAGATGAAAGAGGCCCCTGAAGTTCTTGGTTGCCCTTGGGTGAGGAGTCTCGAGAGCAATAAGATCCTGTTTCTGTCCTGGCTGCCACGCCTGAATAGCATATTCCACGTGAGGTCGCACGTAGGCGTTAAGCATTTGGGTAAATATTGAGGGTTCAAACCGACCGGAGGATCTGCGAAGAAGGCCGAAGTGTTGATTTCCGGTTCTCGTCGCCTTCTCTGCTTGTTTTGAACACCCGAGATCTTCCTTTACCAATACACCCAGGTCGCGCTCCTGAGAAAGCTTCGCCAAGGTGTGGTCTCCAATCTTGTAAGTGCTCAGAGGCTGGTGACGCAGATGCATCACTTTGCACTTAGCCATGTTCAATTGAAGTTTATTCCTATTTGACCATTCGTAAATGCAATCTAGGTATTCCTTTGAACATGTCCCCGATGCTTTACATTTCTTCATGTTACTGTTTGGAGTCCAGACATCCCACCTAATAGACGTAAACATTCACATAAGCAATTAGAGACAATTCGCAAATTGTGGCTCGGAAAAAGTTGTTCTAGCAAAGAAAGCTACTGATGCCACCATATGATCAGAAAATATCGGACAAATCCTTGATTTTCTGTTGTCATGCATCTTAGGTAACGAAGTAGGATACAAAAATTTACGGTCAGGTTTCTGTCAAACGTTCTAATTCATTTTTAAATCTGAGAACTCGAGTCAGCTTCTTATTTGTTTGTTATCTTCTTCCTTGACAGAGAGAAAACTTTCGACCGCGCTTCCAACACTGGCCTATTGATTAGGCTGCAGTTATTAGGCATATCCTGTCAGACTTTGCCGTGGTTCTCAACAAATGGACCGAGTGGACACACTCGTTGCGACTGCGTAATGCAGAATTGAATTACACTTTGAAACTAGAAGCTTTTCTGCTAGCTAAAATTAAGGGTCCACCATTGTTCCCGTCGTTGTCAACGACGAGTTCGAATATTTCACCTGCGCGAGACTAAATATGCTTGTAGATTATTGTTCCTTTTCTTCTCCCCACCAAATTCTTACCGAATATACACTTGTCTGTCTCATATACAGAACAAATAAAAGGTGTTAGACTGGTGGTACGCCAATCGTTAAATGGAATTTTTTCCATCAAACTGCTACACCATATTGTTTCCGTGGAAACCTTTGAACAATGCTAGGACCATAAACGTACCACCGCATGCCAGTAGCAGTAGAGTACCTGAGCAAATTGTAAATTACTATAATTCAATGATTTCACCGGATACGCAGCACATAGGGTATTTAAGGCCAGTTCTGTCATCGATTATATTCGTAACTCCACGATGCATAAGCAATTTAGATTTAAACTGCTCTCAACCTTTTCCCGAACACTGCTACTTGGTTTTTAGTAACTCGCGGCAATATGACAGGATAGCAAAGAGGTGAGTGCAACGCACATTTACAAAGCACCAAATGCAATCCTATGGCTATCCCTTCATGGCAGGTAAACAGCTTCAGCTAAGTCTAGTGGGTTTTGCAACTAAATAATTACAGTGTATCCATATTCCCGAGGCTGAACAGCTCACATAGGTATTCTGGATCACTTGTTAAACGAAACGAAGCAGAACACTGCCCATTATGAAAAAGAAGGTTATCCCTTAACCGCCCAAAATATCGGGCGTAATAATATCAAGCTTCTTACTTCTCACGTACGGACTGATCAAAAATGGCAGGCAGATCGATCTCGATGACGACGGAACCCTGTGGTATTCCACGCAGCTTGCATAATTCACCCCCTTAATTCAGAGTATCTGGACCTGGTTACGTATGAAATTCTGTCCAATATTGAACTGTGGGTTATTTTAAAGCACACGTTGGAGAATTTGATTAGGACGCGTGCTCTCAATGTAAACCGCGATTCACATTTAATTGAATTGCTGGCAATAATTCCGTTATGAAGCGAATTCTGGATGCACAATCGAAGCTTGGATCATGCACTGAGAATACTTGTTTCGGACGGATTTCCTTCATCAGGATGGTCGCTGGAAATTGTGTTTACTAATAAGTAGGGGTGGCATAAGTAAAATTTTTGCTTCTTATACCATATTCTGAACAAACAGAAGAAAATTCAGTAGTCCGACGAATGAGTGACAAGTACAGTTGCTGACAACTACTATGTGTAACCCTATACACGGTAATAAATAATGAGTATAAATGAGTCTTACAGTGTACATCCATGGTTCCGAACTACTCTGCTTTGGGAAATTTAATCTACCATACCTATATGGAAAATCTCAGACGGGACGATTACAATACATGACGGCGTCACGGCATGACACTAGGATCAGCATGAATTGTCCCGACTAGACAATACATTATATCTGACCTAAAATTAACAACTAGCATCTTTACCGCAATCGCGAGTGAACCGCACCACACTCAAGATAGTGAACGCAGGGAAGTGAAACACTCCGTTTAGCAGTCCGGATCGAGCGGAAGCGCTAGTTGACAAGTGACTTCCCATCGGTCATTGAAATGCAATAAGTTGTATGACGTTCCACCCAGGTCGATAACCTAAGAAGGATGATGCCTTTCAACAGATAACACCTTTACGTTAATCATGCTTTAAAATAGCACTGTTCTCTGCCTAAAGCTACTCACCCCAAGAAAGCGGGCGAATATCGAGCCATCGACTAAACTTAAGTTTTCCAAAATAACCATCTACAAAACTCATCAAAATGTTCAGCAAATTCATCATGGTCACTTCTAATCAGCACCAGAAGCCGGCGTTTCGTCTTCCTTTTCTCGTCAGTGGTGCGCCTTCCACCAGATCCCTGCAGGTTCCACACTCATGACTTCAGAATGCCAGCTGGTAGTGCCATTTCGCCTCGGAACAGCCTGATTGACAGTTGAATGTGATTTAGCCCCGCTTATGATGAATTTGCTGAATTTTACCAGAATCCACACTACTGCTCATTAGTCAAGAAAATATGGTTCAAATAGCATGATTTTATGCATGTTCACGCTTTGTATGCCTCAATTAAGTCAATACCAATACCCGGAATATCACTTGCACAACGGCAGTTGTGTTGCTAGTTTTTGAACGACATCGTGACATTCCCGTTTCACTGCTCCTAGGAGCTTAGTGTAATTCCGAATTCACTTATATCCTTTCTGTGTGCTCACACTAAGCGTTGTTACTGCACTCTATTTCATAGCTGTGGATTTAAACCTAATAATTTTCAATTACTCTCACCTCGTTTAACTCCTCAAATCGCGTCCGCGTCAACCATTTTTAATCATAATGATGCAAATTGGTTATGCTGAATGTTCACGTTGCTTCCAAAGAACCGAAGATTATCGTGAACGTAAAGCAAGCTAACGCATTCTTGGTCAAAAGCAACATAATGCAAAGCAGCAGCCCATTTTAATAAATAATTACTTTTATTCGGAAAATTCGAAACATCCCAAAAAGGGATTGATCAGAATTTTAGAGGCGATAGTTCAGCAACAGGCACATTGCCTTGCATAAAATGCGATGATGGCCCAATATAGATAAGATAGTGACATGGCGGCTGCAACAGTCATGAACGGAATCTTTGATAACGTGGCGGAAATTTGAGTTCTAGGATGTGTAAAAGGTAGTCAGATATAGACAGAAGAGTAGCGTTTAGTATACCTATCCAAAAATATTATAATGATGGGAAAAGTGTCTCTGGATAACTAGTCAATGTATGGTAGTGGGAAGTGCGTTTATTAAGTAGCGATTTGCATTCGCCATGTCGTAGTGTTGCGAACGGATATGTGTTGCATTTTGTGGAGAGAAGGCTTGCCAAGCGAAAACGTCCCACGTCCTGCAGGACTGCCGTCCATCCGTTGGAATGCTAACTCAGAACAGCCAATGTATCTTACAGACCGATTTTACCCTCGGCTATTAGCATTCGAATGAGTTCATATACGATTCTCTGCCGTGTATATTAGAGCATGGCGCACGGAAGTACCAACACCCATGGGACACAACAGGTGCCGGGTTCTCGTTGATTGCTTTTATACTTTGGGCAAACTTCATTTCCTAGAGTCTGTTTTTCAGCAAACTACAGATTCTACCATCCTGAAGTTGCCCGGTTTTTCGTTCCAGCAGTTTTCGTCCATTGATTTGGTCTTTAACTGACCTGAGAATTCGCAACTTATTGATAACACTTGATCCCCGCCATACGGATCCAGAGTAGCTTTCTGATTTTCTACTCTTATTGCTTCTCCTGAAGAACTTTCACACCACGTCCATGCACTCTGCCCGGAGCACTGTTGGTTCTACATCACATTGGTCAGTTGTTTACTAGTGTGGATTCCAACCTGTCTCTTTGGTGTATCTAAATCCGTATGAACAAATCACGTCCGATAAAATTCGATGGAGTCCTTCGCTTTGTGCCTAGTGAGTATATGAAACTCAGTTGGCATTGTACATTTGCTTGACATCTTGATTACATTTCCTCTGGTGACAGATAAATGCGTCTGTCATAAAGTGTCCTCCACTCTACAGCTATCGGACTCGTAGACACGATGCGCGAATATAGATGCATATAACCAGTGACGAAGTGCACTAATGCAATGCAGTGTGGCATCTGGTGTCTTTGGTTTCACGATTGATTCATTAGTTTGATTAAAAAGCAATATTTAGTGTAAAAAGCTAGTGGGAGCCTTTATTTTATTTGTCCCACTTGTTGCAAACACAGAACTCGCTGTGGTTCGCTTTTAGATTCACGGTTTTTGGCACTTGTTTCCATGATATAATATAATACATATAAATGTTTATATAATATATTATATATAATACATATATATATACAACATTATACATGCTTTCTTTGGTGCCTGACCAAGAAAGAAAATTGAGCGTGATTGTAGCTTACCTTGAAAACATATGGGTACCTGGGTTGCAAACATCTTTAGTTATTGCGACTTCTCTGCCTGGAGCAGCTTGACCATCTTATCAAATCCGATGAGCGCGTCTTCTGTTATTGTGGAACCGCTAGACGACGTCTTTAATTCAGCACCTAAGGAGAAAGGGTTACAGGCTAATACACGCGTCCAAGGAGGCAAAGGTGGATTAGACAGGCGATATCTTCACCTTTGTTAGTAACGAACTGGGCCGCAGCCGGTATGGTCAGTCTCCTGAGTACAAAGTCAATGGAACAGAGTCCATCGCTTTCCACTAGCTTCCCAAGCTTCGCTTAACGCAACAACTTCACATTTTTCTATTCATAGTTCCCCAGCACCCACATCCTTATTGTGGGATATCCCGCTAGGCACGTTTAGTTTGGAAGAGTAAGCTGAACGGCTTTGTGGATCACATCAGATTTGCAGGCATCAGATGATCCGCGGTGTGAAAGTGGAGACGACCACAATGACTGTTAGTTGACTCCAATGTGAAAAGTTATGAGCAACATTGAGTTCGGACAATACGCAAGCAGCGTCCATTTGAGAAGAGGGGTAACGGCAAGCCGCAGCATGCGGACGTGACGCGGTTTCTATACGCCTATCGTCGGGACACGGATTGCTACCTGACTTGCGGTACCAGGGCTATGTCACGCATAAATCTTAGAATCTCAGGTCGTCGTCATGAAACAGGTTGATACGGGAGCTGATAAAATGTGACCTACAAAATAAACCAAGCTCTATGTCTAATCTACTTGGTCTAACAGGTTTCTCTGTGCTGTTTTGTCCCCGGCTGGTTTGGCGTGGCAGAGAGCAGTGGGGAAGTTGCGTCACAACAATTTCCTAGGCGCATGTACAAGGACATCAAGCCGTCCAGCGAAGAGTTTATAACATCATTAAAAATCAACGTTTACCCACTGAGTCCAAATGACTAAACGTTTTGCGAAATAGTCCAACTAGCGTACTAATGGTGATGATGGCACTGGCCGGTTTATCAAGGGGTCTGCAAAGAGAACGTCTTTAAACTCGAGCTTTGAAACACACTTGGATCAGTTCAACTATTGAAGAATATCCACAAACTCCGCAGTAGTGCAACACTTGCGTAGCATGCTGTTGTTCAATGCTGCGCCGTTGTTGCCACAAATTCTGGGAGGTTTGTCGCCATGTTTTACTGGGATCACGAATGCTATGATCCAAGCGAAAGTATGAACCGGTGGAATTATACCTTTTAACGAAGTTGTCTATTGATCTCATAAAAATCTTCCTTAGACTGGATGGAATGGTTCATCTTTTTTATGAGTAAAGGAGTGTGCTGAATATAAAGTTTGAAAGTTTCGAAACTTATGCCACCTGGGACATTAAATCACCTTATGAAAATGAAGGTTTTGACAGAAGTGTGTTAGAAAACAGGGACAAGGCAATATTTAAAACATTCATGTCCTTCAGTCCTTTGAGTATTTGTTTAGATTCCATGGAAAGAAACGTATATCTGACAGGATTAAACTAAACATTAGAAAAAATTAATTCGCAAGAACAAAGGAAAGAAATTAAATGTCCAGTAACCACTCTAACAGAAGCGGTAGTCGGTCTAAGTGTAACTTCCGAGGTTATAATTATAAAATAGAACCTGTGAACAAAAGACTCTACACTTCCAATATCTATAATGAATTTATGTTGTTATACCCTATTAGCAACAATTGATTGATTCTGTGTGAATACTGATCAGGTAACACACCGAAAGAGCCGTGTACACTAAAACATCTGAGAGATGTTTCTCATTTATTGCTTGTTGTGCGTAACAAGTGTTATAGTTCGACAAAATGCTTGCTGGTGTGAAACACAGGGTTGCAAACATCTCTCATTTCGGCAGTTCACCTAAGGCAAATACAGCTGAAATACTGAGAAATGCAAAGGTTAACTGGGGATGGGAACGAGACTAAACATTGGCAGTACATAGCCTAACCCTGAGAATTTAGGTTATGGTGTATCTTGAATAGACTATACTTGTTTGACAGCATATATTTTAGGCAAATCGATGGCTTCGCGATGGATTCTTCCTTTACACCCATCCTTGCCGACATCTCTCTGGCAAAGCTTGAGCGTGGTCCTATCTAGACGGTTATTGCATCACTTGATACTAATTGGAGGTATATGGATGACACTTGCATCATCTATTATTCTCGGACTGATGTTAACTATGTGCACAACCAGTTCAACGGTGCACATCTTTCATTGAAATCCACAGTGAAAATGAAAATGAAGGTAATCTGCTATTTCCTGGACGTTTTGTTGATGAGGCATGATGACGGCTCACTTGAGGGAAGTATCTTCCGCAAAGCTACCTGGGTTGGCCAATACACACAATTTTCGATCTTCGTTACTCTGAAGTACAAACGCAACTTAGTACGTTGCTTGTATTACCGGGCCACCAAAACCTGTAGTCCTGAAACACTCGAGGTTGGGAAGGACCGAATTGTGAAAACACTGTTTTTGAATGGTTACGCGAATATATTTCATCCGAAATAATGCCATGACCCGTAACAGCGTTACGCACATAGCAACGATTTCAAAGAACGATGTGTCATTCTCTGTCCCTCTTAAGGGAAATATCGCCTTAGATTTACTGAACAGGTGACTTTCGAACACCTTAGCAATTACTTACATAAGCTCCCATACTCACTTACTTGCGGAGACTGCGCCCTTCATAGCTCTACATCTTGAAGGCAGACTACCAATGTCATTCCGATAGTGTACGTTTTCCAAATTCACTTGCACCTGTGGTGTCAATTATCACGAGCATATGATCAGGCGTCTGTCGGTACGCATGACTGAACACTGTCCAGCGTCACTGCGGTAAAACACGCTACGAAGTATAAACAGATCGTACTTGGATTATTTGCTTCACCTTGAGCATAAGATTTTGAATTTAAATGTCTTCATGATCTATTATTCCTTACCGAGGCGATACCCGGCTGAATCCATTGCGATCAGTCTAAAATAGCCAGAGCTATACCATCGTCAGGTTTGTATTCAACCCTCGTCTTTGCCAAGGTCCTGATGATAAGTCATGCCAAAGGATTATTACGTATAACCGCACGCTATTTAAGTACGTAATTCTCAATCTTTTCTTTGGTTGGTATTTTGATATCTGCTGTTTATACATGTGGTTCCGCTGTCTGTTATACCTGTCACAATGTCACCGGATCAAATCGATTTGAGCATCGAGCGAACGCGATAAATCTGTTCAAACCGTCCCGACCGTCCTCATATTTTGTCTTCACCATTTACGGTTGCATTTTCAGTTCTGTGACTGTATTTGCTTGATGTGAACAACTACATAGAATTCTCTTTGCATCCCTGTGTTTTACATTTGGATGGGCATTATTTACTAGTTTGTAGATGACCAATCCTGCCACCCATATAACACTTGAAACTGCGGAACTTGCAAGTCAGTCGTGAAAGTTAATATCCACAAACCATAATTATTCCGATTTCACTTCTTCGTATTATATCTTTGTGAGTAACAGGTATTTTAATTTACCGCCGCTGTTGATTAACAGGTTGCACCATACTGTCGAAATTATATAACATCAAAGAAGCGTGCCTCACCGCCGCTTGCACATCCTGAAAATACTCGCAGAATGCACTGATTGAATGAAATGTTTGTTGAGGTAAATATAATAATTTCTGTAGCATGTTGGTATGATTGATCCCGACGATCAAACGATCTCGAATTTTAATATGTAAACTGGTTGGAATAGTTGCACCAGTCTGATGGTCTATAGATTTGCAGGTTTGCTGCGTGTAACAAATTTCGCCCGTTCATCTACTTCAAATTTTGTTGGTTGAAAATGTTTCAGCAGTAGCCTATGTGGTGTATACTGGGGTAGAGAAATTGGCGGGTCATGGAATGACAGGTTTATCTACAGTGAGTAATCATCCTGTCCAATTGCGGTTGTTTCTTGAACGTTGCTTCATTTCGCGAGATTTCCACAGACACAGCGGCCGGCACATGCCGGTTTATCATCTGGCATGGCCAGCTTATTTGAAACAATTAATCTCTTCTCCGGACATTAAAAGCAAATCATCAACATGACCATTCCAATTAATTTACGAATAGATCATACTCTTGGAAATTCGGAGATAAGCCGCTTGCAGGATTTCTAATGCAATGTAGTTAGCTCGTCTGGCGAGCACATTGCCACATATTACTCATTGAAATATATCTTTAAATGGATGCAAATTTTTACTGTAGATGACGGATTTTGCTATCACATTTGCATTGCCTTGACATGGGTAGCTTTGCTGCCTCTTTCTGGTGTTCGAACATTTGGGTTAGGTGCCTTACATTTCTGAAGGAACATTTTGTTACTACACTTACCTAGGGCAGGTTTGGTGACATAGCACGAAGCCTTTAAACGATATGCAGACAAATCCTCTTAATAATACATTACTTGTGGTGGAATTCTCACACCCTTTCTTTTGTCATTCTATGATTTATGTGGTATGAACGCAGGGGTTCGGCCCTATTACTCCACCCAAGATAAACAATGAATCAATGAGAACTTCCTGCGAATGACGCATTTCAATCGGACACCGTATTTTCGTCAAGGATGGAACAAATTTCGCTTTCAGCATTAACTGTACACACCAACTGAAATATCCAGTGTATACACCTGGACACAAAGTGTTCATGCCAGCAACCAGTATACAATAACGGAAAAGCCAAACTCCAATACTTGCAAATCCTCACTCGCTTGTACAATCCTCCACTCGGCGCTCCTCGACACCTAATTATTCGACCGGATTCATGGACTAATGGCGGAACTTGACTGAGCAATACGGTTAGCCAACGCAGAACTTGCAAATGCAAGTTTCAAAATTCAAATGAAAGAGGAACGAATGGAAATTCCCATTTTCATTCCATCCAGTATGCTTCGTTGATCCACGTTATAATGCGGTGGCAAGATCGGCTCTTCGTGGGAGCCAGATCAGTACGCACAATCCAAATCACGGTCAGCCAGTCAATACACACGTGCCCAGCACTGGCAGTTCTCGCTGTGCCAGCCGCCTGAAATAAAAAAGGAAAAAATTGTACACTATCCATAAAGCGGAAGGGTACGCAAGAGGACAAGGAAGAGCAAGTTAATAAGAGTGACTAAACAAGAAGATAGCTGGAACACAAACAGAAACTACATTAAGAGGAGACGGGGAATATTCGGAATTTTGCGTATCGTGAGCGTCGAGAGGACGTTTACACACTGTCACCGTGGATGACAATAACGCCTATTCAGGTAGCGCTTTCCAAGCATCTTTCACTCGGCGTGATAAACGAGTGTCAGCCCGAACCCGATCAGGTCAGAATGTGTGCCATTTCATCGGATGCCTGCGGAGAGTATGTAACTGTTTAAGTTGAAAAGGCTAAGTGTGATCCGGATCTATCCGCACTGTCAGTATACGATAAGTGAGAATTTGGTCGCCACGACGACGCGGAGGCAGTAACGAAAACATAATTAGCATAAGTAAACTATCCGGATAGGACTGGTGCCGCAACCCGTGAATCAACTTGGATCCGATTCTTAAAAACCGCTATACCACCATCTTATCACGAGTCAGACCAGGAGGACAGGCCTGGACGCAACACTCCAGGTGCAGTCTAACAAAGGCCGTAAACAATTTAACAAACATTTATCCCGTTAGAATCCCAAATGAGCTACGGATTATCCAGAGGGTTCGAAAACCCTTGCAACATGCTTTCTTCCAGTCTCGCTGGATATAAATTCCTGAGACAAAGAGATCTTTAATCAGTTTGTTGGGATACTTAAGGGATTTTATTATCACCAAGCATGTAGTTCGTTGTCGGACCATTTGATCCCATACGCAAAACAAAGACTTGCTGTAGCTTATTCGCATCTGCCACAGAATGGACCATACAATGAATCTGTCGAGAGCCTGTTTCAGAAATTGGGAGCCATCAGGTTCCCTCACCAGACAATAAAACGTCCCGCAGTTTACAGGAATATGCTTACATCCATGTGCAAATAAGGGGCAAACTGCAGTTTCCTTCCAGTCGGTGATTAAGGTGTAAATGTTAAGAACTTTCTCAAAAAGCAAGCGAAATGCCAACAAACTACATTTTCTAGTTCATATAACCATTTCGGATGAATGTCAACAACATCAGCGACTTTGGTATGGTTCAGTTCTCGCAGCGATGAACGCATCTGTGCTTCTGACACGGCGATATCGGTGAACAAATTGTCTCCCGGAACTTCCTTCTCTACATATTTAGCAACTAATGGTGACTCGAGAGTAAACGTTTTCGTATATTGCTCGCCGAGAAGGGGGCTTAGCGTGGTTGTTATGGGTAATAATCCCATCAGGTCCGTGTAACAGCGAGATGGATGGATCCGAACAGCGTCGCCTTTTAACGTAAGCAAAAAGACGCTTCGGATTGCTTGAGGCTGTGTTGGCTAGCTCCAGTTTGTAACGAAGCGCAGCATTGCTTAGGTTCTGCATACACTTGTTACGTGCCGCTCGCCAACACAGCAAAACATCAACTGATATAGTCTAAAAGTAAATCCGCGAAAATTTGGCGCGCATGTTAAGCAACTGACATAAGGGTTAGATCCAAAAAGCTGCATTAGAGTTTACGTTTCTTCCAAATAAAGAATAAAGGATATGAGCGGACACATCAGAGAGAAAAACGCTGAATTGCTTCCATTCCCTCCTCGTATCATCTATGACCAAGTTGGAGCAGGGTAACAAGGCAGCTCTGAATAACATTGCCTTATTAGCAGCACGCCAGAAGTTTGGACATCACACGAAGCCTTTAGCAAACAATTGTTTTCGATTAATCTTTCCTCAGGCTTATATAGTAATATACATTATGTTAACGTCTGTTGCAATCGTTAGCGTAACAAAGAAACAATTGATCTGAAAATTTAACTTGTGCTCATGATGGCATTCATCTGATCACATGACTGAAGTCAGGTGAATTTGCGGAGTACCATTACTTCCTTCGCGGCTGGTGGTCGGCCAGTTAAGTTGCAGTGTTCGTATTAGCTTCTTCTGAATATACAAGTCCGGATTTGTTAGGCGTATGCATATTGCCTCAGCGGTGGTGAGTATGCTTGCTCTTAGACGACGGTTTTGTCTTGATGGTATTTCGTAGAGAATTTGAAATGTTGTTCGTTTGTCTATCTGGTGGCCTGTGTTTATTAGATGTTTTGTAATCTCACTGCAGCTTGTCCTATGCTCGCGCTTGTAGGGTAAACCTTGGTGGTGTACCTTAATTATATTACCTAGGTGCCTGGTCGTCCATCCCCGCACGGGCAGGTAAAACGGTAGATTAACATCGATTAGGGGTTGTCAGGCGCGGGGTCTTTGAATCTGGTAACTAGTGAAGGTTTGCTCGTGAAAATCACGTTTAGCTGAGCCGCATTAAAGGTCTTTTTGTAGCTTTGCTGTATTGGACGTGTGCATGTCTTAGCCGCACTATTTCTTTTGAATGGAGGTATCAAGTAAAGCTGCTTCTTTTCAACGGTTAGTTTTGATAATTTGGTATGCGTCGTTTCATATGGGTTTCGATAAATCGTTCCAGATATCCATTTTCGGGAAGCGTTTCTTTGATTCGTAGGAGTTCGGCTTTTATGGTATCTTCGGTGAAGAATTTAAATGTTTGAACTGTTATATTACGTACCAGCGTTCCTTTTTGGCTAAGTAGGTCAAAACTATGAAAGTGCATGTATTGTCCCGTCCAATATGGTTTCCTGTATATTTTTATTCGGATTGATCCATCGGTTCTTCTGATAAGACTTGCGCCCAAAAAATTCATTTGGTTGTTGTTTTCTTCCTGAGCTGTAAATTCGGCATTCGGTTGCGCTTTGTTGAATCAGTCCATTATATCGTGGGGTTTGGTGATCCGCTCACTTATACAAATTATATCATCCACATAACGCCGAAAGCTTCGTGCTTTTTTATACCTCGGAACTTCACTTAACAAATGGGCATTGTACTTGAGTTGTGCAAGTTTATATTAGAGAGTGTAGGTAGACATTTATTTGAGAATGGAAAGCATTTTCAAAATTGGAAACCCACCGCCTGAAAAAATAGGTTTCTCATGCAAGCACGCGGTTAGTATCTCGAATGCAGCGTAAATAAGAACGCTGCGCCGGTTCTGCCGACGTTCTCTGCAGGACCCGTCGTCAATTCGGTAGTGGTCCCGAGTGGCCTCTCTCATTGCTCACTAAGTCTGCATGACTGAGGTCCTAGCGACCGCATGTGCTACAGCACAATACGCTCGATATAGATGGAATACAACCCATCGGCGCTTGGCACTTCTGAACTTGACGCTTCCTCTCTAAATCTATGTAGTCTTTCTCTCGCACTTCGGCAACAGAACTTGTGAGCTGATCTAGCAATGCACGCCGATCAACCGCCTTCGCTTCCCATGACCTGCAAGCATGATTAGAATATGAGAGGCTCATTTTGATCATGTCCTAGTAACATAAATTTGGTTTCCCCAATATGCCGCTTCCCAATGCCCAGTTAACCATATAGGAGTTGCTTCGGTATCCGCGTCGAATCCATACGGCTGACATGACCGGTCCACCACAGGTGTCTCAACCAAACTATGCAGTTTGCTGCATACATCCCATTTTGTCGCAACACTTCCATGTCAGAAACTCTGTCTCCCCAACCGATGTGAAAAATCCGCTTAAACACTGCTGATGGAATCGCCCGAGATATCGCACATCCCGACGGTCCATCCTCCACGTTTTACTGCCGTATAGAAGAACCGACAGCAACATGGATTTGTATACCACCA
>OX104069.1:5700520-5728532 GCA_944474145.2 Dicrocoelium dendriticum | reverse complement strand
TTGACTGTCTTTTGAACAACCGCTCAGAGATAGACTGGCTTGCATTGAACGGGTTCAAGCAGCACGATGTGAAGGTGAGTCTTGCGGTTTCGAAGACTTTGCGTGAGACGCACAGAGCACTTGCTCAGCTGCGAAACGGCAAGTGTTCCGGGGCCATCGAAATCCAGTCTGAAGTATTGAAACACGGCGGACCTGCATTGTTGAATGTGCTGCAACAATTGGTGCAGCGCGTATAGATTCAGGAGGAGGTGCCTCCGGAGCTGAAGGATGCCCTTTTGCTACCACATTACAAGGAAAAAGGAGTAAGCAACGTTGCACGAATTATCGTTGCATCAACCTGCTAATTTATGGGGGCATGATGATTACCTGAATCCTGCTCAACCGCCTCGTCAAGCAGTTTGTGGAACCTACCATGGCGGAAGGGCAGCGTGGATTCCGTTCGGGTCGCAGCACTATACATATTGTGTTTGCGGCTCATGGGTTGTATAAGTGCAGATGAAGACACCAGCGGTTGTACACACTTTTGGATATTGCCCCAAGGCATTTGATACGGTGAATCAAATGGCACTGTGGCTGGTGTTGGGTAAGTTTGGGTCTCAGCGTAAGTTTGTAAGTTTAATGGAATGTTTGCACAGGGGTATGCTGGCGTGGGTGCAGCTGAGTAGAGAGACCTCGAATGACTGCATTTGTCGCTGGTGTGAAGCTAGGATGTGTCTTAGCTCCTGCCTTGTTTAATATATATCTCCACACAATGTTGTCCTGTGCTTTTGATGCCGCTTGTGCTTACGGTGTTCTTGTGTAGCACCGTATTGATGGTGGGTTGCTGAACATCCGTCGTTTCGGTTCAAGAACTTTTACTCTGTGAGACAACCATCCGTATGTTGCTGTTTGCTGACGACTGTGCGTTGTTTGCACACAGCGCGGACGAGTTGCAGCACAAGACTTTTGCTCTGGCTTCGATAGCGGCCAAAATCAGACTCACCAACTACAGAAACAAAACTGTCTGTCTCTTTCAGCCTTCACTGGAGGCGCAATCTCCAATATTGCCGCGAAGCAGCATTGGTGCTGAAGTATTGGAAACCACTCCCGCTTCTGCTGTACCTTGAGAGTAAGATGTCGACCGACCAATAGCTACACAGTGAGCTGCGTATCTGCGTCTCGAAGGCAGGGGCGGCATTCGTGAAGCTCGAGTACAGAGTTTGGTACACCCATCAGATTTCTGTTTGCACGAAGCTGGTGGTATACAAATCCATGTTGCTGTCCGTTCTTCTATACGGCAGTAAAACGTGGACGATGTACCGTTGGGATGTGCGATATCTCGAGCAATTCCATCAGCAGTGTTTAAGCGGATTTTTCACATTTGTTGGGGCGACAGCGTTTCTGACATGGAAGTTTTGCGAGAAAAGTGGACGTATGCAGCGGACTGCATAGTTTTGTTGAGACACCTGTGGTGGATCGGTCATGTAAGCCGTATGGATTCAACGCGGATACCGAAGCAACTCCTATATGGTTAACTGGGCATTCGGAAGCGACATGTTGGGGAAACCAAAGTTATGTTACTAGGACATGATCAAATTGAGCCTCTCATATTCTAATCATGCTTGCAGGTCATGGGAATCGAAGGCGGTTGATCGGCGTGCATTGCGAGATCCGATCACAAGTACATTTGCCGAGATGCGAGAGAAAGACTACATAGATGCAGAGAGGAAGCGTCAATTTCAGAAGCGCCAAGCGCCGATGGGATGTATTCCATCTATATCGAGAGTATTGTGCTGTAGCACATGCGGTCGCGAGTGCCTCAGTCAGGCCGACTTAGTGAGCACAGAGCGAGACCACTCGGGACCACTACCGAAGTGACGACGGGTCTTGCAGAGAACGTCGGCAGAACCGGCGCAGCGTTCTTATTTACGCTGCATTCGATATACTAACCGCGTGCTTGCATGATAAACCTTTTTATTTCAGGCGGTGGGTTTTCAATTTTGAAAATGCTTTTCATTCTAAAATAAATGTCTACCTACACTCTATAATATAAACCTGCACAACTCAAGTACAATGCCAATTTGTTAAGTGAAGTTCCGAGGGATAAAAAAGCACGAAGCTTGCAGCGATATGTGTATGATATAATTTGTATAAGTGAACGGATCACCGAGCCCCAGGATATAAAGGACTGTTCCAACAATACGCACCCGGAAGCCGAATTTACAGCTCAGGAAGAAAACAACAACCAAATGAATGTTTTGGACGCAAGTCTTATCAGAGGAACTGATGGATCAATCCGAATAAAAGTATACAGGAAACCATATTGGACGGGACAAGACATGCACTTTCATAGTTTTGACCTACTCAACCAAAAAAGAACGCTGGTACGTAATATAACAGATCAAACATTAAAAATTCTTCACCGAAGATACCATAAAAACCGAACTCGTACGAAGCAAAGAAACGCTTCCCGAAAATGGATAACTGGAACGATTTATCGAAACCCAAATGAAACGACGCATCCCAAATTAGCAAAACTAACCGTTGAAAAGAAGCAACTTTACTTGATACCTCCATTCAAAGGAAATAGTGCGGCTGGGACATGCACACGTCCATTACAGCAAAGCTACAAAAAGTCCTTTAATGCGGCTCAGCTAAACGTGATTTTCACGAGCAGACCTTTACTAGTTCCCAGATTCAAAGACCCCGCGCCTGACAATCCCTAATCGATGTTAATCTACCGGTTCACCTGCCCGTGCGGGGACGGACGACCAGGCATCTAGGTAATATAATTAAGGTACACCACCCAGGTTGACTCTACAAGCGCGAGCATAGGACAAGCTGCAGTGCGATTACAAACCATCTAATAAACACAGGCCACCAGATAGACAAACGAACATCCTTTCAAATTCTCTACAAAATACCATCAAGACAAAACCGTCGTCTAACAGCAAGCATACTCGCCACCGCTGAGGCAATATGCATACGCCTAACAAATCCGGACTTGTATGTTCAGAAGTAGCTAATCCGAACACTACAACTTACCTGGCCGCCCACCAGCTGCGAAGGAAGTAATGGTTCTCCGCAAATTCACCTGACTTCAGTCATGTGATCAGATGAATGCCATCATGAGCAAAAGTTAAATTTTCAGATCAATTGTTTCTTTGTTACACTAACGATTGCAACTGACGTTAACCTAATGTATATTACTGTATAAGCCTGATGAAAGATTAATCGAAAACAACTGTTTGCTTAAGGCTTCGTGTGATGTCCAAACATCTGGCATGCTGTTAATAAGGCAATGCTATTCAGAGCTGCCTTGTTACCCTGCTCCAACTTGGCCGTAGATGATACGAGGAAGGAATGGAAGCAATTCAGCGTTTTTCTCGCTGATGTGTCCGTTCATCTCATTTATTCTTTATTTGGAAGAAACGTAAACTCTAATGCACCTTTTTGGATCTAACCCTTATGTCAGTTGCTTAACATGCGCGCCAAATTTTCGCGGATTTGCTTTTAGACTATATCAGTTGATGTTTTGCTGTGTTGGCGAGCAGCACGTACCAATTGTATGCAGTACCTAAATAATGCTGCGCATCGTTACAAACTAAAGCCAGCCAACACAGCCTCAAGCAATCCGAAGCGTCTTTTCGCTTACGTTAAAAGGCGAAGCTGTTCTGATCCATCCATCTCGCTGTTACACGGACCTGATGGGATTATTACCCATAACAAGCACGATAAGCCCCACTTTCTCGGCGAGCAATATACGAAAACGTTTACTCTCGAGGCACCATTATTTGCTAACAATGTAGAGAAGGAAGTTCCGGGAGACAATTTGTTCACCGATATCGCCGTGTCAGAAGCACAGATGCGTTCATCGCTGCGAGAACTGAACCATACCAAAGTCGCTGATGTTGTTGACATTCATCCGAAATGGTTATATGAACTAGCAAATGTAGTTTGTTGGCATTTCGCTTGCTTTTTGAGAATTGTCTTACCATTTACACCTTAATCACCGACTGGAAGGAAGCTGCAGTTTGCCCCTTATTTACACATGGAGGTAAGCATATTCCTGTAGACTGCGGGACGTTTTAGTGTCTGGTGAGTGAACCTGATGGCTCCCGATTTCTGAAACAGGCTCTCGACAGATTCATTGTATGGTCCATTCTGTGGCAGATGCGAATAAGCAACAGCAAGTCTTTGTTTTGCGTATGGGATCAAATGGTCTGACAACGATCTACATGCTTGGCGATAATAAAATCCCTTACGTATCCCAACAAACTGATTAAGGATCTCTTTGTCTCAGGAATTTATATCCAGCGAGAATAGTAGAAAGCATGTTGCAAGGGTTTTCGAACCCTCTGGATAATCCGTAGCTCATTTGGGATTCTAATGGGATAGATGTTTGTTAAATTGTTTACGGCCTTTGTTAGACTGCACCTGGAGTGTTGCGTCCAGGCCTGTCCTCTTGGTCTGACTCGTGATAGTATGGCATCAGACCCGGTCTTAAGAATCGGATCCAAGTTGATCCACGGGTTGCGGCACCAGTCCTATCCTGATAATTTACTTATGCTAATTATGTTTTCGTTACAGCCTCCGCGTCGTTGTGGCGACCAAATTCTCACTTATCGTATACTGACAGTGCGGATAGATCCGGATCACACTTAGCTTTTTCAACTTAAACAGTTACATACTCTCCGCAGGCATCCGATGAAATGGCACACACTCTGACCTGATCGGGTTCGGGCTGACACTCGTTTATCACGCCGAGTGAAAGATTCTTGGACCGCGCTACCTGAATAGGCATTATTGTCATCCACGGTGACAGTGTGTAAACATCCTCTCGACGCTCACGATATGCAAATTCCGAATATTCCCTGTCTCCTCTTAATGTGGTTTCTGCTTTTTTCCAGCTATCTTCTTGTTTAGTCACTCTTATTAACTTGCTCTTCCTTGTCCTCTTGCGTACCCTTCCGCTTTATGGAAGGTGTACAATTTTTTTCCTTTTTTATTTCAGGCGGCTGGCACAGCGAGAACTGACAGTGATGGGCACGTGTGTATTGACTGGCCGACCGTGATTTGGATTGTGCGTACTGATCTGGCTCCCACAACGAGCCGATCTTGCTACCGCATTATAAAGTGGATCAACGAAGCATACTGGATAGAATGAAAATGGGAATTTCCACTCGTTCCTGTTTCATTTGAATTTTGATACTTGCATTTGCAAGTTCTGCGTTGGCTAACCGTACTGCTCAGTCTAGTTCCGCCATTAGTCCATTAATCCGGTCGAATAATTAGGTGTCGAGGAGCACCGAGTGGAGGATTGTACAAGTGAGTGAGGATTTGAAAGTATTGGAGTTTGGTTTTTCCGTTATTGTATACTGGTTGCTGGTATGAACACTTTGTGTCCAGGTGTATACACTGGGTTTTTTAATTGGTGTGTGCAGTTAATACTGAAAGCTAAATTTGTCCCATCCTTGACGAAAATACGGTGTCCGATTGAAATGCGTCATTCGCAGGAAGTTCTCATTAATTCCTTGCTTATCTTGGGTGGAGTAATAGGGCCGAACCCCTGCGTTCATACCACATAAATCATAGAATGACAAAAGAAAGGGGGGGGGGTAAGAGTTCCACCACAAGTAATTTATTATTAAGAGAATTTGTCTGGATATCCTTTAAAGGCTTCATGCTATGTCACCAAACCTGCCCCAGGTAAGTGTAGTAACAAAATGTTCCTTCAGAAACGTAAGGCACCTAACCCAAATGTTCGAACACAAGAAAGAGGCAGCAAAGCTACCCATGTCAACACAATGCAATTGTGATAGCGAAATCCGTCATCCACAGTAAAAGATTGCAGCCATTTAAAGATATATTCCAGTGAGTAAGATGTGGCAAAGTGCTCGCGAGACGAGCTAACTACATTGCATTAGAACTCCTGCAAGCGGCTTATCTCCAAATTTCCAAGAGTATGATCTATTCGTAAATTAATTGGAATGGTCATGTTGATGATTTGCTTTTAATGTCCGGAGAAAAGATTAATTGTTTCAAATAAGCTGGCCATGCCAGATTATAAACCGGCATTTGCCGGCTGCTGTGTCTGTGGAAATCTCGCGAAATGAAGCAACGTTCAAGGAACAACCGCAACTGGACAGGATGATTAATCGCTGTAGAAAAACCTGTCATTCACTGACCCGCCAATTTCTCTACCCCAGTATACACCACATAGGCTACTGCTGAAACATTTTCATCCAACAAACTTTGAAGCAACTGGACTGGCGAAAATTTTACACGCATATGCAAAAAGATAACCAGCAAACCTGCAAATCCAGAGACCTCCAGAGCAGTGCAACTATTCCAACCAGTTACATATCAAAGTTCTAGATCGTTTGGTCGCCGGGATCAATCATACCAACAGGCTACAGAAAATATTAGATTTACCTCAACAAACATTTCATTCAATCAGTGCATTCTGCGAGTATTTTCAGGATGTGAAAGCGGCGGTGAGGCACAATCCTCTGGTGTTATATAATTTCGACAGTATGGTGCAACCTGGTAATCAACAGCAGCGGCAAATTAATGTACCTGCTACTTACAGATATAATGCAAATATGTTTACTTCATTTGAAATCGGAATAATTATTGTTTGTGGATATTAACTTTCACCACTGACTTGCAAATTCCGCAGTTTCAGGTGTTATATGTGTGGCAGGATCGGTCATCTAAAAACTAGTAGATGATGCCCATCGAAATGTAAAACACATGGATGTAAAGAGAATTCTATGCAGTAGTTTACATCAGGCGAATACAGCCACAGAACTGAGAAATGCAACCGTAAACTGGTGAAAGCAAAAAATGAGGACGGACGGGACGTTTTGAACAGGTTTAGCACGTTCGTTCGATGCTCAAATCAATTTAATCCGGTGACGTCGTGACAGATCTAACGGACAGCGGAACAACTTGTGTAAACAGAAGAGATAAAAATACCGACAAGAGAAAAGATGGATACTTACATAATTAAATAGCATCCGGTTATGCGTAATACTCCGGGGGCATGACGTATCATCAGAACCTTGGCAAAGACGAATGTTGCACAAGTATTTGATTGTTGTATAGCTCTGGCTATGTTAGAGTGATCGCGATGGCTTCAACCGGCTGCAAGTGGCGTTTCCTTAACCATTTCGGGTATCGCCTCGGTACGACATAATATATATTGAAGACATCTTTATTCAAAATCTTATGCTCAAGTTGATGCAAATGTTCCAAACCCGAACTGTTGGTAATTTTGGCGTTCATCACCGTCTTGACCCTGGACAGTGTTCAGCCATCCGTACCGACAGACGCCTAGCCATATGCTCGAGATACTTGGTACCACAGGTGTAATTGAATTTGGAAACAATATACGATCCGAATGACATTGTCAGTCTGACTTTAAGATGTTGAGCTATGAACGGTGCGGTCTCCGCAATTACTTGAGGGTGTGATGCTATGTATGCCATCGCAAAGGTGTTAGAAAGTCACCAGTTCAATAGATGCAAGGCGATATCTCCCTTAAAAGACTAAGAGAAATACCTTGTTCTTCGAAACCGTTGCTACGTACATAATGCAATCACGGGTCAAGGCATTCTTTCGGATGAAATATTCTGGTAAACCATTCAAAAATAACGTTTTCACAATTCGGACCTTCTCACCCTCGAGCGTTTCAGCACTACATATTTTGGTAGTCTGGTAATACAAGCAAGGCACCAGGTTGCGTTGGTACTTCAGAGGAACGAAGACCGAAAATGGTGTGTATTGCCCAACCCATGTAGCTTTGCGGAAGCTACTTCGCTCAAGTGAGCCGTCATCATGCCTCATCAACAAAACATCCAGGAAATAGCAGATTACCTTCATCTTCATTTTCACTATGGATTTCAATGAAAGATGTGCACCGTTGAACTGGTTGTGCACATAGTTAACATCAGTCCGAGAATAACAGATGATGCAAGTGTCATCCAAATACCTCCAATTAGTATCAAGTGATGCAATAACAATCTGGATAGGACCAAGCTCAAGCTTTGCCAGAAAGATGTCGGCAAGGATGGGTGCAAAGGAAGAATCCATCGCGAAGCCATCGATTTGCCTATAATATATATGCTGTCAAACAAGTATTGTCTAATCAAGATACACCATAACTTAACTTCTCAGCGTTAGGCAATGTACTGCCAATATTTAGGCTCGTTCCCATCACCAGTTTACCTTTGCATTTATCATTATTTCAGCTGTATTTGCCTTAGGTAAACTGCCGATATGAGAGATGTTTGCAACACTGTGTTTCACACCAACAAGCATTTTGTCGAACTACAAACACTTGTTAGGCACAGCAAGCAATAAATGAGAAACATCTCTCAGATGTGTTAGTGTACATCGCTCTTTCGGCGTGTTACCTGATCAGTATTCACTCATGTCAAGCAATTGTTGCTAATAAGGTATAACAATATAAATTCATTATATATATTGGAAGTGTAGAGTCTTTTGTTCACAGGTTCTATTTTATAATTATAACCTCGGAAGTTACACTTAGACCGACTACCGTTTTTGTTAGAGTGGTTACTGGACATACAATTTCTTTCCTTAGTTCTTGTGAAATTATTTTTCCTAATGCTCAGTTTAATCCTGTCAGATATACGTTTCTTTCCATGGAATCTGAACAAATACTCAAAGGACTGAAGGACATGAATGTTTTAATTATTTCGTTGTCCCTGTTTTCTAACACACTTCTGTCAAAACCTTCATTTTCATAAGGTGATTTAATGTCCCAGGTGGCATAATTTTCGAAACTTTCAAGCTTTATATTCAGGGCACTCCTTTACTCATAAAAAGATGAACCATTCCCTCGCAGTCTAAGGAAGAGTTTGATAAGATCACTAGCCAACTTCGTTAAAAGTTATAATTCCACCGGTTCATACTTTCGCTTGGATCATAGCATTCGTGTTCCCAGTCAAACATGGCGACAAACCACCCAGAATTTGTGGCAACAACAGCGCAGCGTTGAACAACGGCATGCTACACAAGTGTTGCACTACTGCGGAGTTTGTGGATATTCTTCAATATTTGGGCTGATCCAAATGTGTTTCAAACCTCGAGTTTAAAGACGTTCTCTTTGCAGGCCCCTTGATAAACCGGCCAGTGCCATCATCAACATTAGTACGCTAGTTGGATTATTTCGCAAAACGTTTAGTCATTTGGACTCAGTGGGTAACCGTCGATTTTTAAAGATGTTATAAATTCTTCGCTCGACGGCTTGATGTCCTTGTACATGCGCCTAGGAAATTGTTGTGACGCAACTTCCCTACTGCTCTCTGCCACGCCAAACCAGCCGGGGACAAAACAGCACAGAGAAACCTGCTAGACCAAGTAGATTAGACATAGAGTCTGGTTTATTTTGTAGGTCACATTTTATCAGCTCCCGTATCAACCTGTTTCATGACGACGACCTGAGATTATAAGATTTATGCGTGACATAGTCCTGGTACCGCAAGTCAGGTAGCAATCCGTATCCCGACGATAGACGTATAGAAACCGCGTCACGTCCGCATGCTGCGGCTTGCCGTTACCCCTCTTCTCAAATGGACGCTGCTTGCATAATGTCCGAACTCAATGTTGCTCATAGCTTTTCACCTTGGTGTCAACTAACAGTCATTGTGTTCGTCTCCACTTTCACACCGCGGATCATCTGATGCCTGCAGAATCTGATGTGATCCACAAATTCGTTCAGCTTACACTTCCAAACCAAACGTGCCTAGCGGGATATCCCACAATAAGGATGTGGGTGCTGGGGAACTATGAATAGAATAATGCGAAGTTGTTGCGCTAAGCGGAGCTTGGGAAGCTAGCGGAAAGCGATGGACTCTGTTCCCTTGACTTTGTGCTATGGAGACTGGCCATACCCGCTGCGGCCCAGTTCGTTACTAACAAAGGTGAAGTTATTGCCTGTCTAATCTACCTTTGCCTCCTTGGACGCGTGTACTAGCCTGTAACCCTTTCTCCTTAGGTGCTGAATTAAAGACGTCGTCTAGCGGTTCCTCAATAACAGAAGTCGCGCTCATCGGATTTGATAAGATGATCAAGCTGCTCAAGGCATAGAAGTCGCACTAACTAAAGATATTTTGCAGGCCAGGTACCCATATGTTTTCAAGGTTAGCTACAATCCCACTCATTTTTCTTTCTTGGTCAGGCACCAAAGAAAGCATGTATTATGCTATATATAATATATATATATGTATTTTCTATAATATATTATATAAACATATATATGTATTATATTATATCATGGAAACAAGTGCCAAAACCGTGAATCTAAAAGCGAACCACAGCGAGTTCTGTGTTTGCAACAAGTGGGAAAAATAAAATAGACGATCCCACTAGCTTTTTACACTAAATATTGCTTTTTAATCAAACTGCTGAATCATTCGTGAAACCAAAGACACCAGATGCCACACTGCATTGTACTAGTGCACTTCGTCACTGGTTATAAGCATCTATATTCGCGCATCGTGTCTAACGAGTCCGATAGCTGTAGACTGGAGGACAATTTATGACAGACGCATTTATCTGTCACCAGAGGAAATGTAATCAAGATGTCAAGCAAATGTACAATGCCAACTGAGTTTCATATCTCACTAGGCACAAAGCGAAGGACTCCATCGAATTTTATCGGACGTGATTCGTTCATACGGATTGAAATACACCAAAGAGACAGGTTGGAATCCACACTAGTAAACAACTGACCAATGTGATGTAGAACCAGCAGTGCTCCGGGCAGAATGCATGGACGTGGTGTGGAAGTTCCTCAGGAGAAGCAGTAAGAGTAGAAAATCAGAAAGCTACTCTGGATCCGTATGGCGGGGATCAAGTGTTATCAATAATTTGCGATTTCTCAGATCAGTTAAAGACCAAATCAATGGACGAAAACTGCTGGAACGTAAAAGCGGGCAACTTCAGGTTTGTAGAATCTGTAGTTTACTGAAAAACAGACTCTAGGAAATGAAGTTTGCCCAAAGTATAAAAGCAATCAACGAGAACCCGGCACCTGTTGTTTCCCATGGGTGTTGGTACTTCCGTGCGCCATGCTCTAATATACACGGCAGAGAATCGTATACGAATTCATTAGAACGCTAATTCCTGAGGGTAAAATCGGTCTGTAAGATACATTGGCTGTTATGCGTTAGCATTCCAACGCATGGACGGCAGTGCTGCAGAACGTGGGGCGTTTTCGCTAGGCAAGCCTTCTCTCCACAAAATGCAACACATATCCGTTTACTAACACTACGACATGGCGGATGCAAATCGCCATATAATAAACGCACTTCCCACTACCATACATTGATAAGTTATCCAGAGACACTTTTCCCATCATTACCATATTTTTGGATAGGTATACTAAACGATGCTTCCCTGTCTATGCCTGACTACCTTTTACACATCCTAGAACTCAAATTTCCGCCACATTATTAAAGATTCCGTTCATGACCGTTGCAGCCGTCATTGCATTATCTTATCTATATTGTGCCATCATCGCATTTTATGCAAGGCAATATGCCTGTTGCTGAACTATCGCCTCCAAAATCCTGATCAATCCCTTTTTGGGATGTTTTGAATTTTCCGAACAAAAAGTAATTATTTATTTACTTAAACTGGGCGGATTCTTTGCATTATGTTGCTTTTGCCCAAGGATGCAATGGCTTTCTTTACGTTCACGATAATCTTCGGTTCTGTGGAAGCAACGTTAGCATTCAGCATAACCAATTTGCATCATCATGATTAAAAATGGTTGACGCGGACGCGATTTGGGGTGTTAAGCGAGGTGACAGTAATTGAAATGGATTAGGTTTAACTCCACAGCTATGAACTAGAGTGCAGTAACAACGCTTAGTGCGAGCACACAGAAAGGATATAAGTTAATTCGGGATTAAACTAAGCTCCTAGGAGCAGTGAAACAGGAATGTCACGATGTCGTTCAAAAACTATCAACACAACTGCCGTTGTGCAAGTGATATTCCGGGTATTTGAATTGACTAAATTGAGGCATACAAAGCGTGAACATCCTTAAATTCATGCTATTAGAACCATGTTTTCTTGACTGATGAGCAGTAGTGTGGATTCTAGTATAATTCAGCAAATTCATCATGAGCGGGGCTAAATCACATTCACCTGTCAATCATGCTGTTCCGAGGCGAAATGGCATTACCAGCTGGCATTCTGAAGTCATGGGTGTGGAACCCGCAGGGGTTTGGTGGAATGTGCACAACTGACGAGAAAAGGAAGACGAAACGTCGGCTTCTGGTGCCGATTAGAAGTGACCATGATGAATTTGCTATACATTTTGATGAGTTTTGCAGATGGTTATTTTGGAAAACTTAAGTTTAGTCGATGGCTCGATATTCGCCCGCTTTCTTCGGGTGAGTAGATTAAGGCAGAGAACAGTGCTATTTTACAGCACTATTAACAGAAAGGTGTTATCTGTTGAAAGGAATCATCCTTCTTAGGTTATCGACCTGGGTGGAACGTCATACAAATTATTGCATTTCAATGACCGATGGGAAGTCACTTGTCAACTAGCTCTTCCGCTCGATCCGGCCTGCTAAACGGAGCGTTTCACTTCCCTGCGTTCACTACCTTGAGTGTGATGAGTTTCGCTCGCGATTGCGGTAAAGATGCTAGTTGTTAATTTTAGGTCAGATACAATGTATCGTCTAGTCGGGACAATACATGCTGATCCTAATGTCATGCCGTGACGCCGTCATGTATTGTAATCGTCCCGTCTGAGATTCCCCATATAGGTATGGTAGATTAAATTTTCCACTCATTAGTTCGTGAAAACAAAGTAGTTCGGAACCATGGATGTACACTGTAAGAGGCATTTATACTCATTATTTATTACTGTGTATTGGGTAACATATAGTTGTTGTCAGAAACTGTACTTGTCACTCATTCGTCGGACTACTGAATTTTCTTCTGTTTGTTCAGAATATGATATAAGAACCAAAACTTTTACTTATGCCATCCCTACTTATTAGTAAACACAATTTCCAGCGACCATCCTGATGAAGGAAATCCGTTCGAAACAAGTATTCTCAGTGCATGATCCACGCTTCGATTGTGCATCCAGAATTCGCTTCATAACGGAATTATTGCCAGCAATTCATTTAAATGTGAATCGCGGTTTACAGTGTGAGCACCCGTCCTAATCAAATTCTTCAACGTGTGCTTTAAAATAACCCACAGTTCAATATTGGACAGAATTTCAAACTTAACCAGGTCCAGATACTCTGAATTAGGGGGGTGAATTATGCAAGCAGCGTGGAATAACACAGGGATTCGTCGCCATCGAGATCGATCTGCCTGCCTTTTTTGATCAGTCCGTACGTGTGAAGTAAGAAGCTTGATATTTTTACGCCCGATATTTTGGTAGGTTAAGGGATAAGCTTCTTTTTCGTAATGGGCAGTGTTTTGTTTCGTTTCGTTTAACAAGTGATCCAGAATACCTATGTGAGCTGTTCATTTTCGGGAATATGGTTACACTGTAATTATTTAGGTTGCAAAACCCACTGGACTTAGCTGAAGCTGTTTACCTGCCATGAAGGGATAGCCATAGGATTGCATTTGGTGCTGGATGATTTCGAATTGTGCGTTTGGCTTGATGCCGCGGTGCGGACGGACATCATCGGGCCCTATGATTTTGACGCCGCCAATTGGTAAGGTGAGCGGCTGCTCTCAAAGTGCGCCACCCGCTAACTGACGGACAAGCACACCCTGTTTGCACTGGGTGCGAATGATATACCTACTCAACGAGTGGTCATTCTCCGTTTCTCAACTGTGTCATCGCACGCCAGAGAGGCGTGCGCGAATTGCGCCGATCAAGTGCACTGCATAGAGCTGACTGTGGCACTAGTCACAAGTACTTGTGGCTAACATTGAAAACATATGTTCATAAATCTATGTAATACCCACCTTCCGTGTACCGACTCAAGTATAATGTTCCTTACCTAGGCACTTTTAGAAAAGGGATGAATCTAGAGAAGATGATGGCCACACGATTTGGTAATTTCGCATCATTCAGAGGTGCAAGAGAAAGCCCTCGTGATTGCGTAGAAGATTCGGCAGTTGCGGAAGCGACAGGCACGGAAGGGATGTACTTCATCAAGTTTGAGTGCATGTTGCTGTTTTACATACGGCAGAGAGTGTCGCATTTAGACAGGTCTAGTGAGCCACGAACCAGTCCATTCCGGCCCGATATTCAAACGACGACTGGTGTTTTTAAGCACGCAAACGGTACCGGAGTACCGTGGGTAGATACGTTCCAATCGCTTTTCCTCAGTTGTGTAAACGCGTGCATAGCTTCCGAACTTCATTATTTCAAGTGGTTGGTTTGCCATATTATTTTTTGCTTATTTAGTAATCTATTCATTTTGTCTAGCTGAAGGATCCTCTATTAATTTACACAAGTCGATTGCACTGATAGTGGGTAAATTTGGCAAGTTTTCCTCTTTTGTTGCGAATGTATTTGATCACTTGTTCTGCCGCCTTTAGTTTTTCGCGGGTATGTTGATAACACATTTGTTCATATATTAATTTAGCGAAAAGTTATCTCGACATATCTGTATGGTGATTTCGATTTATTTTGATTGATATTGTTATTACAGGTGATCAGCTGCTGCTTTACATCCCCGGTGTGGCTAGGCTTGACATGTACCTTGACTACAGGCGATAGTTGGTTATTGCTGGAGGGGACAGGGTGCGTAAACTTCGTGGCTGTGCCAGGTTCTAACAGTGGATTCACAAAGTGAAGAGTAGACTATGTTTACGCCACCGCTTCGTGTACGCTTGATTCCTCGAATACCATATGCTTCACTTTGCCCGTGAATGGGTGTGGGTCGACTATTTTGTGAACCGTGGCTCCCAACCACGCCTTCCAGTTTTAATTGCACTGTTTCATTTGGATATAGGGTGTGTAGCTAGTGATTTGTTTAGTGCAACGCACGTCACTAGTCTTCCCTCTGTGGGTGCTGGCCACCTGTGGCTGTCTTATGGAGGATAGAGTGACAGGCAAATACGAATCCGAATGCAACCAAACGCATATATATCCAGTTGCATGATATGTATCTTCCGAAAGTTCAATAATTTCTGTTGTGAACTGAGATGATTTGCACTCGAATTTAATCCGAGTTTTATGTAATGTTCATTTTATAAAAAGCATTTACAGGATGACATTTCAATTTTGAATCTTTTAAATTAGTTTACTACATTACACTACATCTTATTAGACTGATTTGCTGATTGATTTGTTTGGGTCATGTAGGTGGATTTGAAGACGCAGTGGTCAATTATCTTGCGTGGCTGCGTTTATACTGACTTGTCACACTGTCCTGCGTTCCACTTGTGATGAGTGTATCGCTTTTTGCTATTTCGTTGTATTACATCTGTCTTTACAACAAATTTTCATTGCAAAACAAGGTGGAATTCGCTGTGTCGGTAGATTTACGCTGGAATCTAAACACCACGATAGTACATATAACGTTCACTTTGTTTTTTAGTTCGAATTTTCCCTTTGTATTTGTTTACATCAGTAAATGCATTTGCTGTAACATTCTCGCATCTTTATCTGGGCATTCGGTCTGCTTTACTTCACCAGTTTAATGCATTACATAGGATAAATCTTTGCGATCATAACAGAGTAGCGTAAGTAATGCGACGTCTACTTATTTACCAAGGAATCCGGAATAAGAGAAAATGTCCACAAGTTACAAACGTTACAAACGCTACAAAGTTACCGGAGATAAGCGCAATTAGTGAAAGTTTCGTGGCCAGTTAATAGAAGATTATTCAGGTAGGCAGAACAAACCAAATTAAGTGGAGTGAGTTTTATCCAGCTTAAAAAGACCCAGTTTAAATGAAAGAGTGTTACGTAAGAATAAAAGTGCTACGTATATGTGCATATCGAAAGGGTACGACCGGAATCAGATTGCGAGCAAAGCAGTTGAATAAATGCGCAAATAGGTGCCAAGAAAGCAACAGTGCGACTTCTAGGCAGAATTAAGGACATACAGTTACTAACACGACCACTGTACTTTGTAGCTTCAAACAAGCATGCTTCTCAACAGAATGAACGGGACAGTCTGCGCATTGCTGCGTGACGTCAACTGGAAAGAGCAAATCAGTGTCAAACACGATGCCGTGCTTAGTAATCGCGAGATTAAAATCCCTTGCTTTAAGGTACAACACAACATAATATTACTGTCCGTGTCAGCATGTTTTCACACCGGCAACATGGTTGAACTGTGTCCGTATCACATGGATCTGAAATTTAATGGCGAGAAGGAAGGAATGTATTGCGCCGCAGGAAAATGTAAATGGCCTCAATTTGCAGAATCATGACAGCCATGGATACAATTGATTTGTCGGATATGCTGCTAAGTCAAAACAGTTCCTACACAACATGGATAAATATAACGCATGCTTTCAAATGACGTCATTCGATGCAGAAACCAATACAGCTCAGTTCATAACATATTACAACGTGAAAGGACAGTTATCAAAAAGCTGGAAAAATATATCCCTTTCCAGTTGGTCAGCATAATTTTCCAAAAATGTGTACCATTCCAATTTTTTCCACTCTGTTTTAGAACAGCACGTATTCCGTCCTTGCTGCTGTCATACAGGCGCGTTTATTTCGGCTTGCTTAAACTTTTTGAATAAGGTTGGCTGTTATTTTTCCAAATCCTACTTTACTATTTCCGGGAGTTAACTTCCTGATCGACGTCATGATGTCAGCGCAACTCGACATAAATCGGCTCAGGCAATTCACCATGCAGTTTAATTGATGTATTCGCTTCATCTCGGTAATGGGCGACATCTCTCGAATTGCTTTATTTTTACAGGTTGACCGGGACCCATTGGGTTGTTAGCAAGTGCACATGGAAATACATCCCATATTTTTGAAGTTCAATTTTCTCAAGTTTTTTCTTGATGTAACTCTCACACAGCGATGCAGGAAAAGGTGGAGATTATCCTCATATTCTTCTTCTGTCAGACCATTGACAAATCATTGTCTGCCTTACATATTGCACCAAATAATTCGTCTAAAAATTGCACTAATCACTTTTCATAACTTTCACTTGACACAATCAAATTAAGCGGTAGACGAGGCCGAGGATAAGGCCCAAACGATGTGGCCAATTTAGTAGGGAAACTGGATTCGTCATTTTGTACAACACGCCGGAATGCCGAAAAGAGGTCTACATTAGTGTAACACCAAGCTTTGTCCGAAGGAGGAAAATGCCTCCTAGGTTAGGTAGCGCGTAATGCCTTCTACGCTCCCTACGCAGTTTGATTAATCCATTAAGGTTTTCTGAAAATTACCACGTGATTATTCGTTCCATTAGTAGTTAAATTTGTAAGGCAGCGAAGCATCAGTTCAAATGGCTGATGTACTGTATTTTATAGTGAAGCCACGCCAATCCATAAATTACTAACACGTGATAGATACTGTAGGAATCCGAGTTGTTTTGGTGCTCTCAATTTACAGCATTTGAGTTATCCAATTAGTAAATAATTAAGATTGGCTCTAACATGTTTTCATAAATTTTTAAGTTAATTATCACAGTGGTTCACAAGCTACATAGTACAGCCTAGTGCGGAACAGCACCAAACGCGTTGCGCCCTATTGGTGCTCCTCAGTATTGCGCATTCCCTCGGTCTCCTAATGTGGATCGAACCCATGACTGCTAGGGGTGGATGCCAAGCAGAAAGCAGTTAAAGCCACCGCGTTATGAGGGAAGCTGGCTGAGCTAGTTAATTTGCGACATAACTGGTATTTACCAGCACTCCAACGGCACTGACAGTGGCTCGCCTGAGGAGGTGATTTACTCTCGCTAGACGCAATATTCATGGCATTTGAAACTAGGAGTGGTTATTAAGTTTATCTTACTTGTAAGTAGCAGGAGTTTAGACGCAGGAGCTTAGATTGTTTCAGGTGGAGAATCACAGGGCTTTATTTAACGAGCTATGAACGGCTAACGGCAGTGTAAATCAGGACAAGATACCCTGTTGGGGACTTGCCTTCTATCCAGTCTCAACCATGTTCATAATATCTGACGAAGTTAACAGATATACAGCTGTTTGATACCGGATCGAATAAACAGGTCCGGATCTACCAATGGAGTGGGCACACTGCCATTCTTCCAAGAATGTAAAACAGAATTACCATGATAGCACCTACTATCTTCCATATAGTGGCACGCTTCTCTTCTTTTCACAACATAGTTTCCTAAAATTTCCGCTCTCAAAGGACATGCAACGTCAGATTCCATAAGTAACAAATTTTTGCTAATGATTCAAGCGCTCAATAAAATAGCTATGTTTCTTGACACGCAAAGGCGTTTAACATGGTTCCACGCGCAATATATAACAGTAATAAAACAATGGATAAAAGAATAGTTCCAAAGTGGATCCAACACGAGGCAGTTGAGAACGCATGCTCAGTTTCGGCTAGACATTTATAGCAGCGGCCAACATCTTCGAATAATAGGTAATTATAGTTCTTAGTCCAAAAGATCGAGGTCAGCAGGCTGCTCATCATTCTCCCATGGCACACCAATGCCCGTCTCCTCCAATTCCCTGGTTGTTGTCAATAAATATGATCAAATCGGAGCTTCGTATTCCCAAGCAAATATAATAAGTTTCGTTCTGCCTTGAACGTAGGGAATTGATTTCCGATTTTCATTTTGTTGGTTTGCACGTTTGTGTCACTTGCCAGATGCATTTTATTTCCAGTTATCGTTTTCGGCAATGGAAAGATGATAAAAATGCATGCATCTGCGGAGTTTTGTCTTTACACTGTGTTTTGCACAAAATTTGTATATGAGCTCCAATCCTACTTGGTTGGAACGTTCAAACATTCCACATAAATATAGAAATGAGAATGAATCAATCCTCCATTGACATCTGCGCACTACATTCGCACAAGAATGTGATGTATCTTCATCGCGCTTATTTAGTTAATAATCAATCTCGCAAACGCTAACCCCAGAGACAAGAGTATCGGTAACAAAGTGCAAACATTAATGCTGTAACAACCGCACCCATAAAGGTGTATGTGACTATCGCATTGTACCACTGACCGTTGATGGCGCTTCCTACGTATCTTGTAAAATTGCTGCCTACGTATGGTCGCTATTTTGTTACACAAGCACAATAATATAAATCTTATGTATGCTGGGTTGAACCACGTAATCTAGGTGATCCCAGATAGATTGTCTTCTACTCTGGTGTTTATTTAGTTTTGGGGACGAGGCCACAAAACTTTCTTTGACCAAATGCAAACAAGCAGTATTATCAGTGACTGCTGGTTCAACAGCAGGTCCACTGACTCCTCTAACAGTTGACCACGTTTCTAGACCCTGTCAATGCACCAGAGAGACGAAAGTGAATAGCACCAAATAAGTGCACTGCGTAGACCTGACTGTGGCACTATTTACAAGTAGGTGGGGGACCAAATTACACAAATACATTCACAAATCTACGTAATACTTACCTTATCTGAACCGACTGAAGTATAATGTTCGTTACCTAGGTCATTCCAGGCTGAGGATGATCCTAGAGAGGGCGATGGCTACTCTTCTTGGTAGTTTCGCATCATTCGGAAAACTTTGATATCATATCCGAGAACAGGTGTCCCCTGTGTCTTAAGATACCAGTTGCTTTAATGACAACAGTGCGACCATTGGCGCATTGATGTCCGGGATAAATGCAGTACTTTCTGCACATCTGGATAAATTCGCCTACTCCTAGAAGGTAAATCAGTCTAGCAAACTTCAACGGCGATGGACTAGAAAGCCTCGTCGCATCGAAAACGCAATATCTGCAGCGAAGTGGAAAAGTATTGAATAGTATGCCCAACACCTCCAAAATATCGTCCAGCCGCTTCTGTTAATGTTGTGCTGTGGTCTCATATCCTAGACGCACATTCGTTGCGACCAATGGGTAGGCTGTGGGTAACACCAGTATTCCAGCTAAGATACAGGGCACACCATTCCGTGTTAGTTGGTTTAATGATTTATGGCGCTCACCTCTTACCATTGGGTCCATACATTTTCGAATCCTTTGGTTGGGTACTCTAGTCGTTTTCCTTTCAGTTGTGGATGCCGCGGAACTATCCCACTCCAACCCTCAAATGGGAGTTATGTAATAATGCTACATTCGGTTTGTGGTTACGATTGACTAGCAAATAAACATTAACCTTCCTATCAGCGTATCGAAGGCAGCGGCAGCATTCGGGAAGTTTGAGCACTGAGTGTGAACAACCACAAGCTTACCGTCGGCTCGAAGTTGATATTCTACAAATCCGTGGTGCTGACTGTTCTATTATACGGCAGTGAAACGTGGTCGATGTAACAGCAAAACGTGAGATATCTCGAGCAATTTCACTAAATTGTCTTCGAGGGATTCTGCGCATTAGTGGGTGCGACGGATTCGTAGACAAGTATGTGCTTCGCCAAAGTGGAAATGTATGAATTGAACTGCATACTTTTGCTACGGCACTTGAGATGACTCGGTCTTGTGCAGCATAGGGATTCGACGAGAATACCGAAGTCGCAATTATTTGGTTAGCTGAGTGTTGCGAAGTGGCGTGTAAAGAGACCGAAGCCTATCACCTTAAATCGAAGGTGTTTGATCTTTGTGCATGGCACGATTTGATCTGGGATGTTGCTGCTGAGGTGTAAGAGATAGCCCTATATCCTGGGGAGAAGAATAGGCAGTTACGGAAGCGACAGGTACCGATGGGGTGTACTCCATCAAGGTCGAGCGCATGGTACTGTAGCACGTGTGGTAGCGAGTGCCTGATTCAGGCAGGCCTAGTGAGATACGAGCGAGGCCATTCGGGCACGGCATTTGAATGACGACGCGTACTGCTTAGAACGTGAGCAATGCCGACGTAGCGTTGATAGATACACTGCAAGCGTTTCTATTTGAATTATGAAAAGCGCATTTGCGTTCTGAGAATATTTCTGGTAGTTAGTTTACCATATTGCCTTGTTGCTTCTTTTGTAACCTAATATTGTTGTCTACCTGAATAATCTTTTGTTAACATACACAAGTCGTTTACACAGATAGTAGTTAGCTTTGTTTAGTTTTCCTCGTTTGTTGCGTATGTTTTTTGATTTCTTGTTCTTTCGTCTTGAAATTATCGCGGGTATTTCTGTAACCCACTTTTTTCATATACTAATTTAGCGTCAGCATATTCGTATGGTGTTTTCCATATCTTTGAATTAATCGTGTCATTAGAGGTGTTTAGCTACTGCTTTATATTCCCTGGTGTGGCTGCGCTTGATGTGCTTGTTGGCAAGATGCCTACCTCTCTGTTACCCACTAAGTCGAATACACTGGTTTCAAGAGACAGTTAATTCTTGCTGGAGGGAACGGAGTACACAGAACTCGTGTCCGTGCTAGGCTCGAAGATTGGTTTCACCCCGTGTAAAGTAGACTTGTGTCCATACATCGCCTTGCGTGAGCTTGATACCCTAAGTGCCATGTGCTTGTTTTTACCTGTAAAGGGGAGTGTGCCGGCTCCGTTGATGAACCGTGGCTCCCAACCACATGCCTTCTGGTTTTAATCCTATTGTTTTACCTGGATATGTGATGTGTGGCTAGAGCTGTGCGTAGTGCAACGCACGCTACACTTCGACCCTAAGTAGGCTCAGGTGTCCTGTAGCTGTTTATTGGAGGTTATACTGACAGGCATCATACTGACAGGCTACACCGGTTTCCACTCTTATCATTCACTATGTACCTAATTACGCCACACATGCTACTACGATGTCGTTCGTATGCCTAATCGCGACATACTTCTGGTCCAGCCCAGTGTGGTGTTATGCTTGAGGTGCTCTCAATGGCCGGGAATGCTACATAATGACCAGCACGCTCCAACCCAACGTTTTTTGCTTCGCGAAGAATGAATGGAATGAATCAATTTATGCCCAGTTGCGTGGACCCAAAAAGACGCCAGTGGTGATCCAGGCGGAACGTAGGTATTGTTCGACATTGTCAGTAAGTCGTTATTTATTGCCCGCTTTACTATTCGACGCTCAACTGCTCATAGCATGAATACTTTGCTTGTTATACATGCCCGCATTATTACGGTCCACGATGACAAGCCGCAGTTTTTACTGACTCAGGCGGCCCACAGCCTCCATACCCAGACGCATGAATGCAGGTTATCATGCGCTCTAGGTGTTTCCATCCCTAGGTGTCAGTATTCACACAGTGACAGGAGCTCAAATCATGGGAACACTATCGTTCGTGTAGTATCTGCAGTCTCACTCACGGGAGCCTCATAATCCATGCAGTCCTAGTGTCCGACCAGAGTTCCATTCGTGCTGCGAACTCGAATTGTCTTCAAACATCTAGGTGTGAGTGTTGCTCATTGTGAATGTCAGCAACACATAGTCCTCCTCTGTAATTACAGTTAAAACGACACAACCGCTTTCGTGTGTGTGTGTGTGACGGATTCGAAGGAACACTGATGAATCTCTTCGATTGGTCGCCTACCCTCAAGCATTCTCATCTTAAAAGCCAGCGGTAGCAATGACGCCATTAGCGTGAATGGACAACGTTCACTCCTGGCTACCAAGCGCTTGCTGCTTACAATATTCCACATTCGTTCGTGCATTTGTTTGAACAAATTTTGTGTATTGATCAACAATTATACCTGGAGTCCAATGAATCGACAACGCCTCCTCGATTTGGAATGCAGTTTGGAAATTCGATGTTCAAGGTCCAACAATTTTCGTTGCAAGCACTCACATGTTTGCTCGTCCGTGTGATTTGTCTTGGTTCTACTAGGACTGAGGTATGCAAATATAGCACTTGAGTTGTATATTGATTAGTTTTACTTTAGTAAACGTCTTGGTTGTACCAAGGCGTTTTTACGTGTTACTCGAGACTCACATAAATAGCTTCTCGCCACAGTTGAATATACAGCCACCTCTGCCAACGGTTGGGTAATTGGATGTTATGCAGACTACTTCTTGTAAATTAGCCAAAACAGATTGAGCACATTTTCGAACGTCGAATGTTGAACAGGACGCAGTAGTATTAGCTAGATATATTATTTTTGTGATCAAGCCATTGCGGTTAGCAGGTATTCTATGATATTACCGACCTTCTAACGCATATAGCAAAGGCATCTGCAGCACATACACTAACGATAAGACATCAATGTTTGTATCGTACTATTTATTTGTGTTTTGTCAACAATGGTAGGTGAGCAAATCTACAATCCACCAAAATACCAGACATGACCTAGACAACCGTTCCGGTCACACTCAATCGAGAAGATTGCTCGACAGAGAGTGCATTAAGCAATCGATTAAGGCTCATTCATACGTTCACACAATTGGTGTAAATGCAACAATATTTCCACAGTGAACCCAAGGATAAAGGGTGCGAGCTAGGGAATACACCACATAGTGAATGTGATCGGCATTAGTATTATTTACATATCCTGTTGCGTCGAAGATATCTTCAGAGTGGGTAGTTTATAACGTTCTAATGTTCTCATGGTTGTAGTCTGAAAATCCTAATTGAGCGAAATTTGCGGTTTCGCATGCCACGTTTCCTGAACTGAGATAGATGGTAGTGATGACATTAAAATGTCAATTTTCTTTAGCTGATGTTATGTCAGAACGTTAAGCAACGTAGAAACATTTCCACGCCGACTACCCCCGCATTTGTTTATGCACGCTATTGGGTCAAACGAGGGATCATCGGAACAAGCAAGACTGTATCCAAGTCGTACTGGACAGCTATTCGCGCCTTTCTGACAAGCAAATTAAATTGGGCTTACTGTAGGAACGGTTGCTTTTAAATCTAAAGTACAGCTTCCGAACCGGCTGATGTGGGTTTCGTACTAGACAGACCAACTTCCAATCGGGTAACGAATTAACGCGCCAATGCACTCAAATACAGCGGACAAACATCGCACAGAGACGGTTTCTATTCAACACGCGATTCACTCGTTCAGATTCAATGACAATATCTTGTCTGGCAATGGACGTGTTTGCGAACTCTCATCTAGCAGTTCCTCTCACTCTTGGAAAAGCCTGACATGACGTGTGCAGTAATTTCGTATTCACTACTATTCAAATATCCACGCTGATATCCCATACTGTGACACATCTGAGGGTTGCTTTACCCGGCAAGCTCACTTGGTCCTACAAAGCGCTTTCCAATCATCCTAGTTTTCCGATCAAAGAAACTGTATCTACATTATCTCAGGCTGATCATGAAAGGGTACGACGAAGCGAATACCAGCATGAAAAGGACCATAAGTTGAACATATCACTCGGGCATGGCTCACTGGAAGTCGGTCCCGTGTCACTTCATTGCGCTAGACATCAGATATCGCTTCAACCCCCGTACGAACACACAAACTTACGTACGTGCAAAAATATTTTGAAAACACTGGGAATACTCACACGTCCCTACGCACTGTCAGTAACGTGCTATACAAGAACATACGTAAACAATAGGCCAGCAACGTGATCAAAATATATCATTTTTTTCTAGACAAATAGTAAAATGTACACCCATATGTCGAATAGCATTACGACATCCCACAAGGCTGATATCCTTGGTGGCTGCTTCGGCAATGTGTTCAAGAAACTGCAGCCTCCATTCCATCTGCGTTATGAGTTTCTGGCGATCCCCGACCAGAAGTTCCTCGTAGTGCACCCACATCTCATTCTTTACTCTGACTTTCACTACCTGCCAAACATTCGCTATCGGATTGAGGAACGCAGAGTATGGGCTCAATCTCAGTATGGTTACTCCATCGGATCCACCTACTGACGACAGTTCTTCCAGTCGTGTGTGACATGGTGCATTATCACATAGCACGACAACCTGCGGGAACTACATCTCCCGTTTCAGTTTGTCTAAATAGCTTCGCATCCATTCGAGAGATGGCGAACTTGTGAATGAGCCTCTCCGGGTTGTCATTGACACTTTTCCTTCCATCCTGTTTGGAACGGGCTACGGTCCAGCCACCGCCTCGTTTACGTCTGGTGTGGATGATTTCCCTGTTAGGCCGGAATGCTTCCGTTCTGCCTGTTGAAGGAGTATAGGCAGGCTCAGCTGATGTAACGTGTCTCCCATTCGCATGCCTCCCGGTCTTATTCCCTCGGGTTTACATCGGATATGGGTTGTGTGCGTGGAACTGTGGGTGGTGCAGGGCAAACCACCCATGGTACCTTTGTAGGCGCAGGAGTGCAGTGACTGTCCTCGTGGAAGCCTCAGTGACAGGCAAAACGTGTTACAGATGCCGCCATACCATATTGACCAGCAACTAGTAAACCGGACGCCACCACACATATATATTTCCCATCGCTTGCTCGTTATCTTTCGAAAGTTTATTACCTTCTGCTGTGAATTGTGACAAGTTGCACTCAAATTTGATCCGAAATTTTATGATTTAGTTTTTATGCCTATAATTTTTATTACTACATATCAATTATGAAAAGTTTGCATAAGTCAATTATATTAACGCTACTTCTTATTAGACTTATTTGCTGATTTATTTATTTGGATCATGCCAGTTGGATTACCGGAAGCACTCGGTTTAATTATTTTTTGTGGCTTCGTTTAAAATAATCCTTCATCTGCCCTGCGTATCATTCGTGAGTATTGGATCGCTTGTTATTGTTTCATTGTATTTCATTTGCTTTTCTAACATTTGTTTCATTGCAACACCCGGTGGAATTGGGCTGTGTCGTCTGATTTATGTTGGAATCCAAATACCTCGTTAGAACGTATAATGTTTTTTTAACTTCTCTCTGTTTATTGTTTGGCAAGGTTACATATATTTGCCTTAATCTTCTTTTTTCTTTTTCTGCGCTTTAGTTCACAAGAGTAATGCGTTGCATACGATTAAGTTTTGGCGATCGGATAGAGTAGAGTAAGATTTGCGACCTATATGTAAAATCAAAAGGGGAACGACAGGAATCAGTTTATGAACAAAACAGATAAAGAATTTTGCCAATATTTGCCAAGGAAGCGGCAGTGCGACATATAGTCAGGCTTCAAGATCTACAGTTACGAACACGACCATCGTGCTCTGCAGATTCAGATCAGCATCCTTCTCAACAGAATAAACGCGACGGTCTGAGACTTGCTGAGTGACGTCAAGTAGAAAGAGTAAATCAGTGTCAAACACGTTTCCGTGCTCAGTAATCCCGTGATTAAAAACGCCTTGCTTTCTGGTACCACTCCTGATTATTACGGGTTGTATCGGCATGATTCCACCTCGGCACCATGCCTGAATGGTGTCCGTATTGCAGGGATCTAAAACTTAATTGCAAACGTTTTGCGCTACCAAACAATTAATCTGCATCAATCTGAAGAACCAAGTTAGCCATGAAAATAATTGGTTGTCAGATATGCTGGCAAATCAAAACAGTTCCTATATAATTGGAGGGTCAATTTTGGAATACACGTTGTGTGATTGGATTTCGACATGCAATCTCAAAGTGTACCGCGGCTCACATTGAAGTGAACCTTATTCACTGCGATCACTGGGACCGTAGTCAATGCAGATGGAAATTGGATGCTGCAGATGTGCAGTGTTTTTTCTCACGAGAAGCATCCGAATTCCAATTCCTATATAACTTCAAGAAATACAACGAATGCTTCCAAATGAGGTCATTCGGCGTGGAAATATTAACAGCACAATTCATGTCCACATACAAAATGAAAGGACAGATTTGTCGCAAAGCAGGATCAATACCTCCGTTGCAAACTTTTCGAAATAATTTCCTACAAATGTACTCCTTCGGTGATGATGCTGATGAATTGGATACATTTGTGGAATTTTTCCCGGCATAAAAATCTATCATTACAAAAATATTAGCTTCTCTTCACAAAAGGTTACGGTGCGCTTATACGATTGCATTTCTATGTTCTAGTGTTTACATAGGTTTATTTATTGCAATACTTTTAGAAAGATTTTGTTCATTTAAATTGGCAGTTAACCCCTCGAAGTGTATTTTCTGTACAACAAAGGTTCCAGCCTTGGTTATCTTGTTGAGGAAAGTGGTATTCGCCCAAATCCTACTCCTTATCTGCTGCTCGCCAAAGCTTCTAGAGATACTCCACGAACTTCTTTTCCTGATGGGGTCTAGGCAGTTTTGCAAAAACTTTGTTCTCAAATTTGCCGTAAAGGCAGAGCTTGTGCTTAAATTACTGTTTAGGAAAACCTTTGATTGGTCTCAACTGCATGAGAATTCACTGAGTAATATGCTGCAATCTCTGATTACGGATGCTGTTTTACGTTCATTTTCAACAAAATTACCCTCGACAATAATATCTGAGGCTTCATCCACTGATATCCGTGCAGTACTACATAAAAATCTGTGTCCCGCACTGCTTATGTCCAGACGCCTCAAACCAGGTGAACGTGGATATGCACAAAGAATATGAGGAGCTCTTGCAATGCATTTGGCAACCTCACGCCTACACAAATATCTTCTTAGAATACCTTTTTACTATTTTTACTTCCAGTGAAGTTCATGTTTAATCCCCATAATTCATTGGCTAATGGTTTGGCAGCAATGGTACAGCATTGGAGCATAGCGCTTTCTGCATATTTGTGTTAAATTTAGAACCCAAGTGTTAAACAAATTCCGCAGACCAATTATTTATCACAGGTTAATGTTTATGAAATTGGGATTTTAAAGTGCCGTTTGAGCAAACTACTTTTGATAATCCACTCCAAGCTGCTCAATGATACAAGGAAGTATACTCATGCTTTTCTGTCGCCAAATAACATAGGCCGGTATTTTAATTTGAAAAAAAATTATTTCAGCAGCTTTAAAGCTACGCGACTGACTTTCCGTTAACTCTACTGGATTTCTTTGTTTCCAAAATCGCGTTGTTGTTCACTCTGCACTTCGAATTTCTGTATTGGAGGACTTACACTCTGACCATCTGGGTGAAGAACAAATGA
>OX104069.1:5606778-5700023 GCA_944474145.2 Dicrocoelium dendriticum | reverse complement strand
TTACAGGTAAAAACAAGCACATGGTATTAAGGGTACAAAGCGCACGCAAGGCGGTGGATGGACACTAGTCTACTCCACACTGGTTGAAACCAATTTTCTAGCCTAGCACGGACACAAGGTCTGTGTACTCTGTCCCCTCGAGCAAGAACTAGCTGTCTCTTGAAGCCAGTGTATTCAACGTAGTAGGTAACAGACAGGTAGGCACGTTGCTAACATGCGCATCAAGCGCAGCCACACTGTGATTTGAAGCCGCAGCAAAACACCTCGAATGACAAGATCAATTCAAAGGGATTGAAAACACCATACGAATATCTGACGCTAAATTAGTATGTGAAAAAATGGGTCACAGAAATACCCGCGAAAATTTTAAGACGAAAGTACAAGAACTCAAAAAAACCTACGCAACAAACGAGGAAAACTAAACAAAGTTAACTACTATCTGTGTAAACGACTTGTGTGTGTTAACAGAAGATTATTCAGGTAGAAAATAATATTAGGTTACAAAATAAGCAAAAAGAATATATGGTAAAGTAACCACCTGAAATTTTCTCAGAACACAAAGGCGATTTTCGTAATTCAAATAGAAACGCTTGCAGTGTATCTACCAACGTTAAATCGGCACTGTATCCGTTCTAATCAGCACGTGTCGTCGTTCAAATACCGTGCCCGAATGGCCTTGCTGGTATCTCACTAGGCCTGCCTGAATCAGGCACTTTCAACCGCATGTGCTACAGAACCATGCGCTCGACCTTGATGGAGTACACCCAATCGGTACCTGTTGCTTCCGTAACTGCCTATTCTTCTCCCCATGCAATAGGGCTATCTCTTACACCTGAGCAACAACATTCCAGATCAAATCGTGCCATGCGCCAAGATAAAACGCCTTCGATTCAAGGTGATAGGCTTACCTAGTTCGTGTGCTGGTACCGAAGCTTCGGTCTCTTTACACGCCAATTCGCAACACTCAGCTAACCAAATAATAGCGACTTCGGTATCCTCGTCGAATCCGTGTGTTACACATGACCGAGTCACCTCAAGTGTCGTAGCAAAGGTATGCAGTTCAATGCATACATTTCCACTTCGGCGAAGCACATCCTTGTCTACGAATCCGTCGCACCAAATGATGCTCAGAATCTCTCGAAAACAATGTTACTGAAATTGCTCCAGGTATCTCACGTCTTGCTGGTACACCGACCACGTTTCACTGCCGTATAAAAGAATGGTCAGCACCACGGATTTGTAGACAATCAACTTCGAGCCGACGGTAAGCTTGTGGTTGTTCCACACTCAGTACTCAAAATTCCCGAATGCTGCTGCTGCCTTCGATACGCTGATAAGAAAGGTCTATGTTTATTTTCTAGTCAGTCGAAACCACAAACCGAATGTAGCATCATTACATAATTCCCATTTGAGGGTTGGACTGGGATAGTTCCACGGCGTCCACAACTGACAGGAGAATGACTATGGTCCCCAACCAAAGGTTTCGATAAGGAATAGACCCAATGGTAACAGTTGAGCGCCATGAGTCAGTAAACCGACTCACACGGAATGGTGTGTCTTGAATTTTAGCTAGAAGTCTGGTGTTACCCAAAGCCTACCCATTGGTCGCTAGGAATATGCGTCCAGGATATGAGATCACAGCACAATATTAACAGCAGCGGATCGGAGATATTTTGGAGGTGTTAGGCATAGTAATCAAGATGTTTCGCCTTCGCTGACCATGTTGCGTTTTTGATGCTGCAGGGCTTTCAAATCCATCGCCGTTGAAGTCTGCTATACCGATTTATCTTCTGGGAGTAGTCATATTCATCCAAATGTGCAGCAACCACTGCATTTTTCCCGGACACCAATGCACCAATGGTCTCACTTTTGTCAAACAATCAACTTACATCTTCGAACGCAGTGGACACTTGTTCTTGAATGTGCTACCACAGTTTTCCAAATGATATGAAATTACTAAGAAGAATAGCCATTCTCCTCTCTAGGTTCATCCTCTTCCTAAAAGGACCTAGGTAACGAACATTATACTTGAGTCGGTTCACAGAAGGTAAGTATTACACAGGTTTATGAATGTATTTGTGCAATTTGGTCCGCACCTACTTGTGAATAGTGCCACAGTCAGCTCTACGCAGTGCACCTGTCTGGCGCAATTTACGTTCGTCTCTCTGGTGTATTGACAGGGTCAAGAAATGTGGTCAACTGTTAGAGGAGTCAGTGGACCTGCCGTTGAACCAGCAGTCGCTGATAATACTACTTGTTCGCATTTCGTTAAAGAAGGTTTTATGGCCTCATTCCCACTACTAATATAAACATCGAAACAAAACTCAATCTATCTGGGATCACCTAGTCTTACGTGATTAAATGCAGCATACATCAAGTTTCTAATATAGTGCTTGTGTAACAAAATATCGACCAAACGGAGGCAGCAACTCTACACGAAACGTAGGAAGCGACGTCAATTGTCAGTGGTGAAATTCGACAGTCACCCTCACATTTATGCATGCGGTTGATAAAGCATTAATTTTGCACTTTGTTACCGATACTTTTGTCTCTGGTTTAGCGTGTGCGAGATTGATTGTCAACCAGGTAAGCGCGATGAAGATACATAAAATTCCTGTGAGGGTGTAGAGTGTAGATTTCAATGGAGGATTGATTCTTCTTCTTTTCTATATTTATAGGGAGAGTTTGTATCCTTGCAACCAAGTACCATAGGAGCTTATTTAAAAATGTTGTGCAAAAGACAGTGTAAAACAAGACTCCGCAGATGTGTACATTTTTTGCATCTCTTCAGCGCCGAAAACGATAATTGGGAATGAAATGCATCTGACAAGTGACGCAAACGTGCAAACCAACAACATGAAAATCGGAACTCATTGCGCTACGTCCAAGGCAGCCTGAACCTGACATATATATGCTTGGGAACGCGAAGCTTCGATTTGATGCTGTTTTTTGCCAACAAGCAGGGAATTGAGGGGACGGGCATTGATGTGCCATGGGAGAATGATGAACGGCCTGCTGACCTCGATCTGTTGGCATTATATCTAAAAATGCCTGCTAATCGAAGATGCTGGCGGCAGCTATAAATGCCTAGCCGAAACTGAGCAAGCGTTCCCAACTGTTTCGTGTCGGATTCACTTTGGACCGATTCTTTTATCCATTGTTTTGTTACTGTAATATATTGAGCGTGGAACCATGTTAAACGCCTTTTCTTGTCAAGAAACGTAGCCATTTTAATGAGCGTTTGAATCATTGGCAACAATTAGATAGTTTGGGAATCTGACACTGCATTTCCCACGATAACGGAAATGTTAGGAAACTATGTTGTGAAAGGAAGAGAAGCAAGTGTCACTATGTGGAAATTAGAAATGCCACCCTGATATTCCTGTCGCATTCGTGAAAGAATGGCAGTGTGCCCACTCCATAAGTAGACTCAGATCTCTATTTGATCCGGTATCAATTAGCTGTATAATTGTCAACGACTTCGAAGGTTAATGACATGGTTGTGTCTGCATCAAATCAAGTGCCCAGCATACGAAGGCAGAGTTTCTTTTCCCGATTTTCAATGCTGTTAGCCGTTAACATCTGGTTAAATAACGCCTAGTGATTCTCGTTAAATACAACTACATCAGAAATAATGCTTCTTAAATCCCGGTACTGACGAGTCAAATAACATAAATAGTCTTACCGATTTCATATGCTATGGGTATTGTGTCTAGTAAGATAAACTCACCTCGCTGCGAGCTACCGTCAGTGCTAGTGGTATATCCCAGTTAGCTTGCAAATTAATTAGCTCAGCCAACTTGCCCCATGACGCAGTGGCTTTGGCTACTGGCTAGTTGGCATCCACCTCTAGCAGTCATGGGTTCGATCCACATTAAGAGACCGAGGGCATGCGCAATACTGAGAAGCACCAAATAAACGCAAAGAGTCCGGTGCTTTTCCGCACTAGGCAGTACAATATAGCTTGTGAACCACAGTGATAATTAAACTTAAAATTTTAGGAAAACCTGTTATAGCCTATCTTAAATATGCACCAATTGGCTAACTCAGAAGCTGTAACATGTGAGGACAAAAAAAACACGGATTCCGACAGTTGGGCTGTACCCACGTACGTCACGGGTTTTTGGATCAGCGCGTGCTGAATACTACTAGTGCCTCAGATTACTGTGTTACCAGCGTTGTGGCTGTGCGAATTGTGGACCAATATTCTTCCTTTGGCATATTTTCAAAGCGGTGCAAATTTGGCGACTATTATTTGGCTACTTCCGGCGATCTCATTAATTTGCTCTACTGCCACCTCTGTCCGACATCTTGGATTTGCTCTAGCTTGTGACGCCGTCTCAAGCTACAGGTGGTTCGTGTTCGAAATTTGAAGGAAATAAGGCTCATGCAGTTCGGTGCTTCGGCTGTGATGTTTGGTTCCATATTTCGTGCAACGGCTTATCCTTTGACTTGTTTCAAATCTCGCTCGACATCCGACGTGGCTTGTTGCAAGTTCTGTGTGATACATATCGCGGCACAAGACATCCGAATACGCAGAGACCGCAAACAACTACGGGAAAATCTCACCTTCAGATGGAAACAAACAGTTCACTAAGTGAGAACAAACGCTCTCGTGGAATTACCTCTGTCACCTTGCCTTCTATTGCCACTCCGCGGTCTGTACCACCACCAGCACTTCAACCCCGGCCGAGCCCCAGTTTCTTCGTTCCCTACCGATGAAAGACTCAGACACGGAAGCTACGAAATGCCGCTTCACTGATCGGTCCGTGAGTTTCTCATGAGGCTGTATGTAAACATCTGAACACCGAGGATCCATGGACCACTTAAAAGCGCAAGGACCCACGTATTCGAGTTCAGACGTCACCTGCTGATAAACAACAATCCAATTAGTTAAGCGCCTCTAGTTCTGCTCCCCTAGGTTCATCACTGATTTCGTTGAGGCGTCATAATCTCATGGTTTTCCACGTACAGGAGTCAAAATATGAAAACCCTGATCACTATGTTGTGTTCCTCCAGGAGCTCAGCAATAGGCTATTGGATGTGGGCGAAGACAGTGTGACGATTGAACAAGTAATCCGACTTGCTCTGAAAACTAACCAGTCATGTCGACCTCTGAGAAGCACCTTTGCAAATCCCAAAATGCCGCAGCTCATGCTGTCTCGTCTGTCAAGTTTGAAAGTTATAAAAGTTCACATCCGCCGAGACTTCGAACTCGAAGACAGGGATTGTTTAAAGTCTGCGGCCATTAAGCTTAAACGGCGTACAGAGGAAGTTGAGACGGATTTACAAATTGTAAATTTTCGGGGGATCGAGAAGAGTGCACGAACCCGTATCAACCGTTTGCTCAACCTCCAGGCACGTCCCTCAGTACCTCCCAGAACCTCCGTGCTACATTCACTAACTTGTGCAGCTTAATGAACAACGTGACGAACTGTGCCGCTTCCTTGTCTCGGAGCGGCCGGACGTTTTAGGACTTGCAGAGACTTGGCTGAACTCCGACGTCGTAACATAAGAAGTCGTGTTGTCAGGATACTCTTGTTTCCGATGCGACCGAAAATCAAAGGATTAAGGTGGTGTTCTGATGTACATAAAATGGTAAATAACTGGCAAACTTACCAGCAATTATAGGAGCAAGAATAGTTTATGCGAGCTATTGTGGTGCACAATCCGCCTTAGGCGCGCACAACTAATAGTGGAGGTTTCCTACCGGAGCCCATTAAACCGTTGTTGCGATTGGATACCTCATGTACAGAAGCACATAAGCCGCCCTCAGTTCTTACTGATGGGGATCTAAATTTACCTACGATATTTTGGCCAGGCGTTCGACTTCTTCCTGGTCATGACAACCTTGACGCACAATTAGCTAAAATGACTATTGAAATCGGGGCAACGCAACAAGTCATCCAACCGACGCGCGTAACTCCACACTGCATTTCTTCTAGACCTAATGTTTACGAGCTGCAAGCAGACGCTGCACGAGATCAGAGTCATTGAACCTTCGACGAACAGTGACCACTGCTCCATTGTGGCAAGCTTAGAACTGTCGTTACCATATTATAATATGCGGAAGCCGAGTTTCAAATATTGGTAGACGGACTTCAACGGCTCGTTCAAGCTGCAAGTCAGGCTGATTGGGCACTATCACAGGATTTGTCACTGGAGGCCACTTGGTCATTAATGAAGGGGAAGCTTTACTCGCTCTGTACTCGGTTCATTCCCATTCAGTATTCAAAGATCGGACCTGTCAAACCGCATTGGTTTGATACGGAGTATAGAGAGTCAGTGCGACGGTGTCGCAAACTTTGGGATGGATACATCAACTCGGGTTGTTATGAAGATTATACGCTTTAAAAGAAACAGCGTAATTTATGTAACGCCGCAAAGATCAAGAAACTCCGGCAGTTCGATAAGGAGCTAGCATCCTTTGCAACAACTGCAACCAAAAGAATATTTGCCTACTTCAAACGTCAACTGAAACCTAGGGGCGACCTACGTGTCTTAGACAGCTTAGACGGTAAGACACTAATTTCAAGCGCGAAGCGCGGACGCCTTGGCTACGCACTTCCTCACTGTATTTTCCAGTACCGGCACAGGTTGCGTTAGTCTTGTTCAGCGGCCTACAATGAGATGCAGTGGAAGTTTACCAACTACTCGTCAACCTCTATAGTGCAAAGCTCCCGGGATCAGACGGACTTCACCCACTAATAGTCAAGTCCCTCTCAATTATCGTCCCACCAGCTGTGATTAAACTTTTCAATAAATCGCTTTCTGCGCCGAAGGACTGGAAATGCTTGATAGTGAGACCGTTCCCCAAGGGTGGTAATCCGAGTAAACAAGAGAAATACAGACCGAACTGCTTGTCTTCGTTATTTTCCAAAATGATCGAGAAAGTTGTGAAAAAGTGTCTACTATCGTTCTTCGAATCGATGGACGTATTGACGCCAGCGCAACACGGCTTTGCGGAAAGGCGTTCCTGCCTCACCAACTTGATGTAGGCAAACCACCAGTGGGTACGAGCTCTCAACAAACAAAAGGATGTTGAATTGGTGTACTTCTAATTTAGTAAGACTTTTGACAGAGTGTACCACGAGGTACTTCTTTTTAAACTGAGGACATACGGAATCGGTGGCACGGTGCGTCACTGGTTACACGAGTTTATTGTGGGACGAAAATTTAGAGTACAGATCAATGACTACCTGACAGACTGGTTCCCATCGACTGGTGGCGTGCCTCAAGGAACTGTACTTGGGCCAGTATTATTTTTATTTATCTCAACGATCTTCCGCAGTAGCCCCAGTCATCATGTGCCCTGTTTGCAGAGGATTTGAAATTCTGGTGGATCATTGGGATCTAGGACGAATGCGTTCGCCTCCAGCATGACTGAGAGGGAGTGTCAACGTGGTCCACTGAAATACAAATATCTCTTAACACAAGCAAGTCGGAGTTCATCAGTATCACCAGACGTCCAGCAACTCGATCATCCACCTTGGACAGCCAGTTGCTCCATCCCAACACATCTGTCCGAGACTTAGGAGTTCTCTCGCGACATGATATGAGATCACTAGAAAATACAGAGTACTTGTACCGTGCGGGACTTCATTTGCTCTAGGCATTAAGACGCATTTTCTCCATATGGTCCGAAGAAACGGTCCATCGTCTATTCAACTCGCTCATTAGGCCAATCTTTCAATACGGTGCCCCAGCTTATCATCCGATAACCCAATGGGAAACTGAAAAGCTAGAGAACATACAGCATATCGCAACTAGAATGATATTGAATCTCGAAAATATTCCATATAAAAAACGTTGTAAAATCATCGGACTCTATACACTACCATATCGCCGAGTAAGAATTGACTTTATTATGACCCATCGAGTACTACACTTAAATCATTTCCCTTACTGCGGCCAATATTTAAACTGCGGGAAACCTGAAACACCTGAGGACACCGTTACAAACTCAGGGTCCCCAAAATGAACAAAGTATCACATCATCTTTGTATCGAACGAAGAATCGTAAACATATAGAAAACGCTAGCCGAAGGATTAATATAGGTCTATCCTGTGAAGGGTTTTAAAACCCGCATTGACGCTAATTTCGGTCATCTAAGCTTTTGTGAAACGATGCTCATACAATGCCAAAACACGACATTGTAGACCCTGAAGTAATGACACTGGTACAAATTCTTAATCGAACAAGGATAAACGATTAACGGACCAGACACAACTGCTGATGATTCCCAACTAAATATTTTTGGTATTTTGTAATTCGATAGCGTTGTACAAAAATCTTTATACTTGCTCTACAATACGGTATTCCAGTATCCAACATGTATTATAATCTACAGATTGCGCGTGGCTTCATTATCAATTACTGTACACCAGCCATTTGAACTGCTGGATCGTTACCATAAAATTTAACGACTGATGGAACGAAGAGCACAAGGAGGGAGATAAGTGGTAATTTTCGGAAAACATTAATGACTTAAGCGAACTATTAAGCTCAATAAACTTTCACTATGTCAATAAAATGCCATCACAAACAGCTGGCTATCGTGCAAAGCGTAGGTGGCATCAGCAATAAATCTTCTCTTTGGCATTCATTGTCCCACCTCCGAATTAACCATTACTCCGCAGATAACTCAGCACACAGCAAGGTTTAACAGGCTGTCATACTAGGAGATGGCAGCACACACGCCACTGGTGCTGTAAAGTCTCGAGGCAAGTGCATGCGGGTCACATGGACCACATCCTGAAAGGCGAGACGGACCGACGTTAACAAGTTTGGTCTTCAGTGACATCATTTCGAACTGCCAATTTAATGTTTGCTTACCTCGAACCTTGTGCCACCCTAGGTCTGGCAAACAAAACGAAACCCCCATAGTATGCAATGATCGGACAAAACGAAGGACGTGCTCAAGCCAACGCAAGTTCTTCAGCGTTATCACTTTATCTAAGGAATTAGCCTAATAATGGCTGCCCAGCACTAACCTACACACACCATCGTTACAAACATGCTGGTTCCACATGACACTAGCACTACAGTGAATTTGGTGAAGATCAAACCAACGAGACCTACCAAAGCTAACTTTTCCTTTTGCGCAATAGAGGCTCAGAAGAACCCGTGGACGCGTAATTCACAGAGTTGAAGTTCCTTACTGGATCCTGTGTGTTAAGTAAATGCATGGGCGATAGTGTCGTACGCGATCGGATAAGTCTAGTAATCAATGAAGAAAGTATGAAAACGTGGGTTTTACGACTATAAAACTTATCACTCTATCAGTGCATTTATATCTGCAAAAATGAGTCCTCTACCGTGTAACAGTAGAAGCAAATGAAACTCGCAACTGACGCAGAATTGCGTGTCGTTTCTGGAGGCCACGTAACAAAACAACTAAAGTGAGACATGGATTCTGCAAATATTCGATCGCGAACAATGTCCGGAATTGGGTCGTAGATGAGCCAGGTTTGGTAAAAGTAACCACTTTTCTCGTTGCGGCCGATCAACCAATGTGAAATCGTTCGTGATAAATCACCCACAGATGCAGAACATTCACTTGGCAACGAGTCTCTTAACGTGCCGCAAATTGTGTCTACGCAAATCTGTTGATCGGGGGCAAAGCCCTATAATTCTGGTTAGACACGGGAGCTACTGTCAACATTAAACAATAAAAGCATTATCATGGATTATGAATTCGATACGACCAAGATTTCCGGTGCATTTGAATAGTTCCAGACTTCATCCGGAGGGCTCGGTCACAATGGTAGTGGTTAACCCAAGAGACAGAACCTTGCATCTACTGGAGTTTGATTGTGCATTGATTCGCTGCATTCATTCGCTCCAGTATCTCCATTTTGTTGTCTTTATCATGAACTTTTTGTTCACTTTTGCTATGGGGAAACCGTATCCATGTGTATAGCTCGGTTTTGGGAATAAGTAAAGGAAGGGCTTACACTCCATATATCCTTTGATACGACCGACAGCACGACCAGCTAGGAGAGTTTCGTTTGCGCTGCATGACAGTTTCTCTGCTGAATTAAGCAAATTATTGATAGACTGTGATTGTCACAGTCGACCTGCCAACCGACTGGGTTAGTCTGATCGCAATAATTAGGAAGAAGACAAGAGAATTACGCGTATTTAGTGACCAGAAACCGATGAAAAATGCCTCCGTAGATAGCGTTACGCGCCACCTAACCTAGAAGATATTTTTCCGCCATCGGCCAAAGCTAAATGTTACACGAAAGTAGACCTCTCTTCGGCATTCTGGCATGTGTTAAAAATGATTGATCCTGTTTCCTTACTAAATTGGCCACATCGTTCGGGCCTTATTCTCGGCTGCGTTTACCGTTTACTTTGAGTGTGGAGTGAAAATTATCAAAAGCGATTGGTGCAAGTGCTAGACGAATTAGATGGTGTAACATGCTTGGCAGACGATGTTTTGTCAATGGTCTGACAGAATAAGAGTATAAGGATAATATCCACCTTTTCCTACATCGCTGTGTGTGAAAGTATATCAGGAATAAACGTGAGAAAATTGAACTTCAATAGATGGGGTGTATTTCCATTGGCATTTGCTAACAACCCAAGGGGTCAGGGTCGATCAGATAAAGATTAAGGCAATTCGAGAGATGTCGCCCCTTAACGAGATGAAGCGAATACATCGCTTAAACCGTATGGTGAATTGCTTGAGCCGAATGTGCCAATATGCGCTGATATCATGACGCCGATCAGGAAGTTAACTCACGAAAATAGTAAAGTAGGATTGGGGAAAATAACAGCGAACCTCATTGAAAAATTTTAAGTAAGCCGTAATAAACGCGCCTGTGTAACAGTAGCCAAGACGGAATACGTGCTCTTCTCTCACAGAATGGAAAAATTTGGAATTCAATACATTTTTGAGAAATGATTCTGACCAGCTGGAAAGTGACATATTTATCCAGCTTTTTGATAAATCTGTCCTTTCGCTTTGTAATAGGTTATGTACTGAGCTGTATTGATTTCTGCATAAAATGACGTCATCTGAAAGCATGCGTTACATTTCTCCATGTTGTGTAGGAACTGATTTGATTTGGCAGCATATCCGCTAAAGTAATTATATCCATGGCTGTCGTGATTCTGCAAATTGAGGCAAGTTACTTTTTCCCGCAGCGCAATACATTCCTTCCTTTTCGCCATTTAATTTCAGATCCATGTGATACGGACACAATTCAGCCATGTTGCCGATGTGGAAACATGCTGACACAAACAGTAATATTCTGTTTTGTTGTACCGTAAAGCAAGCAGACTTTAATCGCGCGATTAATGAGCACGGCATCGTGTTTGACACTGATTTGCTATTTCCAGTTGACGTCACGCAGCAATGCGCAGACTGTCCCATTCATTCTGTTGAGAAGCATGCTGGATTGAAGCTACAAAGTACAATGGTCGTGTTAGTAACTGTATATACTCAAGTCTGGCTGGAAGGCGCAGTGCTGCTTCCTTAGCACCTATTTGCGCCATTTTTCAACTGCTTTGCTCGTAATCTGATTACGCTCGTACCTCCTTTGATATGCACCTATACGTAGCAGTCTTATTCTTACGTCACACTCTTGCATTTAAACTAGGTCTTTTTAAGCTGGATAAAACTCACTCCACTTTATTTGGTTTGTTCTGCCTACCTGAATAATCTTCTATTAACTTGCCACGTTGCTTACACTAATTGCGCTTATTTCCGGTAAATTTGTTGCGTTTGTAACGTTTGTAAGTAACTTGTGGACATTTTTTCTTATTCCGGATTTGTTGCTAAATAAGTAGACGTCGCATTACTTACGCTACTCTATTATGATCGCAAAAGATTTATCCTATGTAATGCATTAAACTGGTGAAGTAAACCAGACCGAATGCCCAGATAAAGAAGCAAGAATGTTACAGCAAATGCATTTACTGATGTAAACAAATACAAAGGGAAAATTCGAACCAAAAAAACAAACTGAACGTTATATGTACTATCGATTTGTTTAGATTCCAGCGTAAATCTACCAACAGTGCGAATTCCACCTTGTTTTGCAATGAAATATTGTTGGAAAGGCAGATGTAATACAACGAAATAATAAAAAGCGATATGCTCATCACAAGTGGAATGCAGGACAGTGTGACAAATCAGTATAAACGCAGCCACGCGAGATAATTGACCACTGCGTCTTCCAATAGAACTGACATGACCCAAAAAAATCACTCAGCAAATCAGTCTAATAAAATGTAGTGTAAAGTAGTAAACTTATTTAAAAGATTCAAACTTTTAATGTCATCCTGTAAATGCTTTTTATAAAATAAACATTACATAAAAATCGGATGAAATTCGAGTGCAAATCATCCCAATTCACAACAGAAATTTTTGAACTTTCGGAAGATACATATCATGCAACTGGATATATATAAATATATATGCGTTTGGTTGCATTCGGATTCGTATTTGCCTGTCACTCTAGCCTCCACAAGACAGCCATAGGTGGCCTGCATCCACAGAGGGAAGACGGGTGGCGTGCGTTACACTAAACAAATCACTAGCTACACACCCAATATTCAAATGAAACCGTGCAATTAAAACTGGAAGGCGTGGTTGGGAGCCACGGTTCACCAAATAGCCGGCCCACACCCATTCACGGGCAAAGTGAAGCACATGGTATTCGAGGAATCAAGCGTACACGAGGCAGTGGCTTAAACATAGTCTACTCTTCACGTTGTGAATCCACTGTTACAGCCTGGCACGGCCACGAAGTTTATGCACCCTGTCCCCTCCAGCAAGAACCAACTGTCGCCTGTAGTCAAGGTATATGTCAAGCCTAGCCACAACGGGGATGTAAAGCAGCAGCTGATCACCTGTAATAGCAATATCAATCAAAATAAATCGAAAACACCATACAGATATCTCGACATAACTTTTTGCTAAATTAGTATATGAACAAACGTATTATCAACATACCGCGAAAAACTCAAGGCGGCAGAACAAGTGATCAAAAACATTCGCAACAAAGGAGGAAAACTTGAAAAATTTACCCACTATCCGTGTAATCGACTTGTGTAAGTTAATACAGGATCCTACAGCTAGACAAAATGAATAGATTACTAAATAAGCAAAAAATAATATGGCAAACTAACCACTTGAAATAATGAAATTCGGCAGTTATGAACGCATTTACCCAATTGAGGAAAAGCGATTGGAACGTACCTACCCACGTTACACCGGTACCGTTTGCGTGCTTAGCAACACCCGTCGTCGTTTGACTATCGGGACGGAATGGAATCGTTCGTGGCTCACTAGACCTGCTTAAATCCGACACTCGCTGCCGTATGTAAAACAGCAACATGCACTCGAACTTGATGGAGTACATCCCTTCCGTGCCTGTCGCTTCCGCAACTGCCGAATCTTCTCCGCATAAACGAGGGCTTTCTCTTGCACCTCCGAATGATGCGAAATTACCAAATCGTGTGGCCATCATATTCTCTATGTTAATCCCTTTCCTAAAAGTGCCTAGGTAAGGAACATTATACTTTAGTCGGTAAACGGAAGGTGAGTATTACATAGGTTTATGAATATATGTTTTCAATTTTAGCCACAAGTACTTGTGACTAGTGCCACAGTCAGCTCTATGCAGTGCACTTGATCGGCGCAATTCGCGCACATCTCTCTGGCGTGCGATGACACAGTCGAGAAACGGAGAATGACCACTCGTTGGGTATGTATATCATTCGCACCCAGTGCAAACAGGGTGTGCTTGTCCGTCAGTTAGCGGGTGGCGCACAATGAGAGCAGCCGCTCACCGTTCCCATTGGCGGCGTCAAAATCATAGGGCCCGATGATGTCCGTCCGCACCGCGGCATCAAGCCAAACGCGCAATTCGAAATCATCCAGTAGAAATGGCCGCTCGGCATGGGTTGTGTCACGAAGGACAACTGAGCATATAACTCCTTATTCGCTTCATCATGCTAGTAAGTGACAATCTTACAACATTCCAGACATAGGCGAAGTTTTATCAGTCCTGAGCTGGTGTCCTTGAACTCTCACCAACCCCATATTCAAGTGGAGCATTCGTGACTTTTCTAACCGAGCACCACTATCTCGCAGCTGGCGTAACTCGGCAAACCGGGCATCAGTCAGTGCGGCAATATCAATGCTGTAGCGTGCCAGTTCAAACGTAGCTAATGCATTGTCTTGCTCGGGACGATCATCGTGTTCCGGTCACGTAGTGTGCGCACGTTCCAACACCTGATTTTGTGAGTTTTGCGCGGTAGCCAAGGGTTTTAACAAGTAATTGCTCATGTGGGGATATTACGTGGAGGAGTTACTAGATATTTTACACAGGGAACCGAAGTGCAGTTTTGTGATGGGCAGCGTCAGCGATGTATGCAGCAAATAAGGTTGAGACTTCGCTTCTCACCACTGCGAGACGACCCACGCAGCCTCCCATTATATGTATTGGTGAAGTTCATCGTTTGGTTTTAAAACGTTGATTGCCAAGACGTCCAAATGCAAACACGTAAACGATCAAACCGTATTGAAAAATATTTGAAAAATATGTAATCTCGAATGGTAGTGGGAAATGCAATTTGAGTAATTAAACCGGCTTACGTGAAATTTTGTCCTAGCCAAGACAAACCCGGACGGAAATTTTCAGTCAAAATACGGAACATGGAAATTAAGACCAAAAGTGCAATATGCCCATCCTCAAACTAATCAAGCGTTCAGGATACTTCTATTCCCGTTGACCCTGTACTAACCGAGTGTCCACCTGTAACACTGCCTCCATGTTCATTTGGTCTCGGATAACACATGTTGGACGAGCTTGTGTACAATTTTCCAAGTGGGATCACGCATTTACCGAGAATAACTTCATGCACAAAAGGGCCGTCATTAATTCGGAGGAGCGGCGGTTGAGACACATTATACGGAATCAACTACAAGCAGCCTTCCTCTACATGCTGCTAGAGCGCAGTGCTGATAATTGTACGATACCTAAGACAACGTGCTGAATAAAAACAGGGGTTTCACTAACGCAGACAACATATTTCTTGGGAGGACTAGCATCTCCAATTCAGAGAGAATAACACTTTGACTGCCTTATGGAAATCAACCATTAGGCGGTATATTCCCAGAACCAATCTAAGGCACTCTGAATTGCCTACGAATTCAACGGGATATTCGTGATATTTCAAGGCTGAAGGTTGTCAATGAACATAAGTGACGACACTCCTCGCTCATGCGGCAAACCATTTACCTAGATCACGCACAAAAATGGCCCCAATACTGAGCTCCGCTGGAAGCCAATAAGGACAGCTTGCCTAAGCGAAATGCTACGCCCCACGCGTGCACACCGTTTCCTCCCGGATAGGGAAGAATCAACATATTTAAACGCACAGCAACATAGCCCGTAACTACTAAAATTTAGTACAAGAGAAAGATGAGGAACACTGTCAAAGCTTTCAAAAAGGCTAAGAAAAACAATTTAAAGCCTGTCCTTTTTCTGTCGCTTCAGCCCTGTTTTCACGAGTCTGACACGAAAACCCCTTGGGAAAGCAGTGTTGCGCGGCACTGAGGTTAAATTCGTCCGGGTGCTTCTCCACCGAACCTCCTATCAAATTTGCAAATAACTTGAATTCTCCGGTTGTCAAACAGGTAGAATAGTATTTCGACAGCAGATTACAGTTACCCATCTTAAAATCTGACAGCTGATCGCAACCATCCCTTCCGAAGTAAAGGCCTTTCTGCCAAGCTATTTTGAAAGCACACATGTTTGAGCGCCACTACTTTCAGAGGCCGAATCGTGATAAGATTTTATATGAATTGATTAGGGCCGGAAGGTTTAGTGCGGTATATGACTTGCATAATTGGAATAACTGCATGTCTGTCATCTTAAATTTATTTCAGTGAGATTCTTCTGGAAATCTTGAAATCAGTTCTAAACATGTGTTAAATTTGTATCAGGAGCAGAAATCAGATACATAGCTTTCAAAACGTTTACGATAATCTTCGATTCTGCAAGAGTAAAGCTGGCATTCAGAATGACCCATTTACATCACGAGTAAAAATGGTTGACTGCGACGCCAATTTTGGCATTATACGAAGTAACCGTAATTGAAATGCATTAGGCTCAATCCCATAGCTAGCAAGGGCAGAGCACTAACAACGCTCAGTTTGTGCACACAGAAAGTTTAGTAATTGAATTCGGAATTACGCTATGCTCGTAGGAACAGAGAAACAGGAATGTCACGATATTGTTCAAGAACAATCACCACGTCCACTGCGGTGCAAATGATGTTCCCGGTATTTGTGTTGACTTAATTGACGCATAGAAAGCACAAAAATCCTTAAAATATTGATATTTGCACCAACTTTCTTGACTGATGAGTAGTAGTGTGGAATCTGGCATAAGTAAGCAAATTCATCTTGAGTCGGGCTAAATCATAGTTAATTGTCAATTCTTTAGATCCGCGGCTGTCACCCAATGCGAAGTGGCACTATCTGCTTGCATTCTGAAGTCATGGGGCGGAACCCGGCAGGAGTCGGCTAGAAGGCGCACCAATGACGAGAGCAAGAAGGTCGAAACGCCGGCTTCTGCTGCTGATTGGGAGTGACGATGTTGAAGTAGCTAAAATATTTGAAGAGTTTTCTATTGGGTTACTTTGGAAGAGTTAAGTTTAATCGAGCGCCCGATATTCGCCTGCTTTATTTTGGGGTGCGTAGGTTTAGGCATAGAGCAATGCGATTTTATTTCTGGCATATCAGGTAGGTAATATCCTTTGAAAGAATCGTCATCCTTAGTTAATTGATCTGAGTAGCACGGGTGCTACAACATAATGCGTTTCAATGATTGATGGGAACGCATTTGTCCTTCAGCGCGTCCGCTCGATCCGGTCTTCTAAAAGGAGAGTTTCACAGCCCAGCGGTCACTACCTTGAATATGGTGCGATACACTCGCGATAGCGCTGAAGGCGCTAGTTGTTAATAATAGGTCAGATACATTGCCTTTTCTAATCGGTGCATGTACATGCTGAGTCAAAGGACATGCCGTGCTGCAACTTATAAAATTCATGTATTGTAGTCTGTGAGTCTCATTCTTTGTATGGTAGATTAATTTTGCCACGCATTATTTCCTGAAACGAAGGTAGTCCTGAACCATGATATCACAGTGTAGGAAGCTCTGTAGCACACCATTTCTTACCGTGTAGAGGATTGCACATATTACTTGTCAGAAAAGTTAGTTGTCACCCAGTGATCTCTAAATAGATTGAATATTCTGTGTTACCAATTTGAGGTTGATAAAGCGCTGTGAATTTCCAAGGTGTCACATCTCTCTCGTTAAAGTAGCGCCATAGGATTTCACATATATTCCTCCACATAGCTCACATGAACACAATAGTTACTAACGTCCGGAATATATCATTTTGTTTCTAATCCTATAGCATTTGCTGCACCCGATTAATTGGTTCCTTGGGTTCTCACGGCATACAGTCACTAGATTTTACCTACACTTCGTCTAGGAACGTTACTGACCAGATAATTTAGTATTCCTAATAATTAACATCTAATTAAAATATCGCTCTATGGGAAGCGGCATTTTACAATCGACACTTGGTCACATCACTCTTTGCGATCGCAAAAATTACTGTCAATTACGACATCCGAAATACTCACAAATGTCAATGGAACTTCCACCCACCCACCAAATCGACAGCACGTCGCGTTCTTTGTATAAACGACCAACATTGCCTAAATTTTGGATTTTATGTCCTTCATCGTGAATGCTATTCTACTGATTAATATGCATCGGATAACAGAATACACCGACAGCGCGAGATAAATTATGCGAAATTTTTAGATAGTGCTTGCCAAAGCTGTGGGACCAGTTAGCACTATTCCACTAATGCCAATGGACGCACAATTTGTTAATAGGCCTATAAATACAATCATATATTAACCGAATATGTAACGTTAGAGAGGAGAAGATGAATTTCCTGAAGATCATTGTAAGTGTCAATTGATTTTCTTCAGTTAACGTCAGATATACTTCAAAGTTATTTTGCTATCAGTTAGCTGGCAAATATCCTTTTAGAAATTGTCCAATTTATTCGTTCGTATGTACTTTTTATTCTATTAGCTCACTGCATTATGCTTCACATTGGCATTTTCCATGAAGTGTAATACACTGGAGAGATGCAGACAACAATGTGCGGAATCACAAATGGGAGCATTTCCGTATGTTCGCGAGATCATAGATGAAAAAATACCAGTGGTGTATTAAAAGATGCTGGGCTAACGCAGAGTAATCACTAAGAGAAGATTTTCATACTCACCATTTAATCAATACATTTTTGTATAATCATCATGTGTCCGCTTTTGTATCGGATAGTCATTTGAGTTGGGAGTCAATTTCATTATGTTGCGTTACAATTTACTGAAACGCAGTAAAAAAGACAACGGTTTGATACTAGGTGGCCTGTAAAAATTTTCGCCATTACGTTGGATTATTAACATCAGTAAGCAAATTAAATATTTTAGGAGAGGAAGTACAGAAGTGCTATACAAGCGTATACACAACTACTTAAGCAGATAGTCCGATATACATCTTTTTGAGACAGAGCTAGTTGTTTAAACTCATCTCAGACATTTGAGTATTTGTAGGGGCGCGTCCATTCACTGGACTGAGAGTGACTGTTCACAAAGATTTTATAGCATATTCCGCCATACAGATCGCGTATGGTCCGATGATACACGCCCAGTTCAATCACCCGACGCATACTTGACAAACGCAGATGTCAAAACCTGCGTGAATCATTTAGGATAGTCGACCGACGGAACGCCGCTCACTTGCGGAGGCTTCGGCAATTAGGCAGCTAAAACAAACTATTTGTAAAAAACAACATTCATCAACAATATCGTTTCATATTTGTAGCCACTTTTAGCGAACAGTTATGTCTCCATATCTATGGTTTTTCCATTTATTTTGGTTGACATTGCTATTACAAGTGCTCGGCTGCTGCTGTACATCCCCGGTGTAGCTAGGCTTGATATGTACCTTGGTAAGGTGCCAAGCTACATTTGACCCACCATATCGTCTACCTTGGCTACGGGCGACAGTTAGTTCTTTCTGTAGGGGACAGAATGCACAAACCTCGTGTACATGCCAGGCTCTAAGATTGGTTTCACACAGTATAGATAGAATATGGTCAAGCCTTGTGTACGCTTGATTCCTCTAATACCATATACTCCAATTCGCCTGTAAATGGGGTGTGGGCCGGCTAACTTTGGGAATCGTGGCTATCCAACCAAGTGCCTTCCAGTTTTAATTCCACTTATTAACCTGGATATGTAGTGTGCAACTGGTGGTTTGTTTAGTGCAACGCACGGCACGCGTCGCCCCTCTGTAGTCGCAGGCGTATTGTGTCTGTCTTATGGAGGCTAAAGTGACAGGCAAATACGAATCCCGATGCTGCCAAACATAGATATATATGTATATATACATATAGTTGCAAGATAAGTACTTTCCAAATTTCAATAATTGCTGCGGTGAATTAACATGATTTGCACTCGAATTTGATCCGATATGTATGTAATGTTCATTTTATAAATATCATTTATACAATGACATTTCAATCATGAAACATTTACATTAGTTTAATAATTAAACTACATCTTAGTAGACCGAGTTGCTGATTTATTTGCCTGGGTCCTGTCATTTGGACTGGAAGACGCGGTGGTCAATTATCTCGCGTGGTTGCGTTAATATTGAGCTGTCATACTGCCCTGCGTTCCACTTGTTATGATTGTATCGCTTTTATTATGTCGTTGTATTTCATTTGCCAGTGCAACGCTTTTTTCACTGCAAAACACGGCGGAATTCCCTGTCGTTTGATTTCGGTTGGAATCTAAACACATCGATAGTACATATAACGATTAGTTTGATTTCAGTTCGAATATTTTCTTTTTCTTTTGTTTACATTGTTAAATGCATTTTCCTTTACATTCTCGCTTCTTTATCTGGGTTGTCGGTCTGTTTTAATTCACCAGAGTAATGCATTTCATATGATAAATCTTTCGCGATCGTAATAGGGCTGCGTAGGTAGTGCGACTTATGGTCGGTTAGCAACGAATCCGCGATAAGGAAACAATGACCACACGTAAGTTGAACATATTACAAACGCAACAAAGTTACCGAAGAAAAGCGCAATCAGCGGAAGCAACGTGGCAGTATATAGAGGATTATTCAGGTAAGCAGAACAAACAGAAAAGTAACGTGATATCAAATTTATTCTGCTCAAAAAGACATGGTTTAAGTGTAAAAGTGTGACGTAAGTTAAAGAGTGCTATGTATAGGTGCATAACAAAAGAGGTACGACCGGAATCAGCTTACGAGCAAAGCAGTTGAAGAATTGCGCAAATAGATGCCAAGGAAGCAGCAGTGCGACTTATAGCCAGAGTTGATGATATACAGTTACTAACACGACCGTTGTGCTCTGAAGCTTCAAATCAGCATGGGTTTTCAACAGATTGAAGGAGACAGTCTGCGCATTGCTGCGTGACGTCAACTAGAAAGGGCAACTTAGTGTCAAACACGATCGCGCAATTAAAATCGCTTTGCTTTCCGGTACAACACAAATGAATATTACGTTTTGAGTCAGCATTTTTTCACATCAGCATCATGGCTGAAGTGTGCCCGGATCACATGAAACTAAAATTCAAATGCAAAAATGAAGGAATGTATTGCGCCGCCGGAAAAAGTAAATTGCCCCCATTTGCAATATAACGACAGTTGTGGATCTAGTTGCTTACCAGATATGCTGCCAAATCAAAGTATTTCCTGTACAATGTTGACAAGTACAGCGCATGCTATCAATTGACGTCATTCGAAGCTGAACTCCTAACAGCTAAACACATATCACAACGTGGAAGGACAGATCTATCAAAAAGCCGGATAAATATTTCCCTTCCCAGCTGGTCAGCATAATTTACCAAAAATGTATTGCATTCCAAAAGTTTCCTATTCTCTAGGAGAACAGCGCGCATTCCGTCTTCGCTACTCTTACACAGGCGCGTTTATGACTGCTTGCTTAAAATTTATGTATGAGTTTCGCTGTTATTTTTCCCAATGCTACTTTAGTATTTTCGTGAGTTAAATTCCTGATTGGCGCAAAGATATCAGAGCAAGTTGGCATAAATCGGCTCAAGCAATTCACCATGCCGTTTAAGCGATGAATTCTCTTCACCACGTTAATGGGCGACATATCTCGAATTGCCTTAATTTTTGCCGGATCGACCCTGACCCCTTGGGTTGTTAGCAAATGCCCATGGAAACTCTGCTTAACGTTTTGAAGCTAAATTTTCTCACCTTTAATATTGATGTAATTTCGCACACAGCGATGCAGAAAAAGGTGGAGAATATCCTCATACTCTTCTTCTGTCAGACTATAGACCAAAACATCGTCTGCAACGCATGTTACACCATCTAATTCGTCTATCACTTGCACCAATCGCTTTTGATAAATTTCACTCGACACTCAAATTAAACGGTAAACGCAGCCGAGGATAACGCCCGAACGATGTGGCCAATTTAGTAAGGAAACTGGATTCATCATGCCAGAATGCCGAAGAGAGGTCTACTTTCGTGTAACACTTAGCTTTGGCCGAAGGCGGAAAATGTATTCTAGGTTAGGTAGCGCGTAATGCTCTATACACAAGGCATTTTTCATCGGTTTCTGGTCAATACACACGCGTAAATCTCCCGTCTTCTTCCTAATGATTGCGATCAGACTAACCCAGTCGGTTGGAATGTAGAATGTGACAATCACACCTTCTATCACTAATTTGCTTAATTCAGCGGAGAACTTGTAATGCAGCGCAAATGGAACTCTCCTAGCTGGTCGCGCTGTCGGTCGTATCAAAGAACCCAATGACAAGTAAGCGCTTCCTTCAAACATTCCAAAACCCGGGCTAAACACACGGATACTGGAAACCAATATCGGTTTCTCTATAGCAGAAGTGCACAAAACGATCATGATAAAAGCAACAAAATGCAGATACTGGAGCAAATCAATGCAGCGAATCAATGCACAATCAAACTCCAGTAGATGCAAGGTTCCGTCTCTTGGGTTAACCACTACAATTGTGGCCGAGCCGTTCGAATGAAGTCTGGAACTATTCAAATGCACAGGAAATCTTGGTCGCATCGAATTCACAATCCATAATAATGCTTTTATGGTTTAATGTTGACAGTAGCTCCCGTGTCTAACTAGAATTATGGGGCTTTGCCTCCGATCAACAGATTTGCGTAGACACAAATGTGGCACGTTAAGTGACTCGTTGACAAGTGATTGTTCTGCCTCTGTGGGTGATTAATCACGAACCATCTCACTCACATTGGTTGATTGGCAGCAACGAACAAAGTGGTTTCTTTTTCCACATCCGGCTCATCTGCGACCCCATTCCGGACATTGTACGCTGGAGCTCGGGTGTCGCGCGGTGGAAAATTTGCAGAACCTATGTCTCACGTTAGTAGTGTTTGCTTCGTCGCCTCCGGAAACGGCGCGCAATTCTGCGTCAGTTGCGAGTTTCATTTGCTTCTACTGTTAGGCGGTAGAGGACTCACTGTTGCTGATATCGATGCACTGATGCAGTGATAAGTTGCATTGTCGTAAAATCCACTTTTTTGTACTTTCATCATTGATTTCTAGACAGATCCGATCGGGTATGACACTGTCGCCCATGCTTTTACAGAACTTGCAGTATCCGGCAAAGGCCTTCCACGCCTTGAACTACGCGTCGACGGATTCTTCTGAGGCCCTATTGCGCAAAAGAAGAAGTTAGCGTTGGTAGGTCTCGTTGGTTTGACCCTCACAAAATTCACTGAAGTGCTGATGTCTAGTGACACCAGCATGTCTGTAACGATGGAGTGTGTAGGTAAGTGCTAGGCAGAGATTATCAGGCTAATTCCTTAGATTACGAGATAACGCTTAATAGGTTGCGTTGGCCTGTGCACATGCTTCCAATTTTCCTGATCACCGCCTAATATAGGGGTCTCGTTTTGTTTGCCAGACGTAGGGTGGCACAAGGTTCGAGGTAAGGTAACATTCAATTGGCAATTCGAAATGACATCACTGAAGCCCCAAATTGTTGACGTCGGTCCGTCTTGCCTTTCAGGATGTGGTCCACGTCAGCCTCATTCACTTGCCTCGAGACTTTATAGCATATAGATTGTGGTCAACACCAGTGACGTGCGTGCTGCCATCTCCTAGTATGACAGCCTGCTTTAACTTTACTACTTGCTGAGTTATCTGCGGAGTAATGGTTGATTAGGAGTTGGGACAACGAATGCCACAGGGATGATTTATCGCTGATGCCACCTTCGCTTTGCAAGATAGCCAGCTATTTGTGACGGCATTTTATTTACAAAGTGTAAGCTCCTTAAGCTAAAAGTTTGCTTAAGAAATTAAGGTTTTCTGAAAATTACCGTTATCTCCCTCCGTGTGTTCTTCGTTCCATAGGTCTTTGTATTTTTGGGGCAGCAAAACATCAGTTCAAATGGCTGATTTACTATAATTTATAATGAAACCACGCGCAAACCGGAGATTACATATACATGATAAATACTGCCGGAATCCGAGTCGTCTTTGTGCTATCATGTTACAGCTTTTGAGTTAGCCAATTAGTGCTTAGTTAAGATTGGCTCTAACAAGTTTTCATTAATTTTGTTAGTTAATTATCACAGCGGTTTACAAGCTACGTTGTATAGCCCAGTGCGGAAAAGCACCAGAGGCGTTTCGCCTTATTGATGTCCGCCAGTGTTGCGCATTCCCTCGGTCTCCTAATGTGGATCGAACTCGTGACCGCTAGAGATGGATGCCAACTACCAAGCAGCTAAAGCCACTGCGTCATGGGGTAAGTTGGCTGAGCTATTTAATTTGCAAGCTAACTGGGATTTACCACACTCACTGGCAAAGACGTTGGCTCGCCTGAGGAGATGATGTTCTCTCGCTAGACGCAATATTAATAGCATATCAAACTAGTAGATGATAAATATTTATTACTGCAAGTAGCAGGAGTTTAGATGCATCGTTAGAGGTAAATGTTCCGAGTGGAGAATTTTTGGTCGTTATTTAACGAGCTGTGAACGGCTACCAGCATTGCAAATCGGGACAAGATACTCTGCCTTCGTATGTTGGGCACTTGCTTTTGATGCAGTCTCAACCATGTCCTTAACATTCGACGAAGTTGACAGCTATACAGCTGCTTGATACCGGATCGAATAAAGAGATCCGAATCTACCTATGGAGTGGGCACACTGCCATTCTTCCACGAATGGAAAACAGGATTATTATGGGGGCACATTCTGTTTTCCATAGAGTGGCACTTCCTTGTCTTGCTTTCACAACATAGCTTCCTAACATTTCCGCTCTCGTGTGACCTGCAATGTCGGATTCCTAAACTAACTAATTGTTGCCAATGATTCAAGCGCTCAATAAAATGGCTATGTTTCTTGACACGCAAAGGCGTTTAACATGGTTCCACGTTCAATATATAGCATTAACAAAACAATAGATAAAAGAATGGTTCCAAAGTGGTTCCAACACGAGACAGTTCAGAAATCATGCTTAGCTTCTGTTAGGCATTTAGAAAGGTCGTCAGCATCTTTGATTGGCACGCATTTATAGGTCTTAGGCCAACAGTTCGACGTCAGCAGGCCGTTCAACACTCTCCCATGGCACATCAATGCCCGTCTCCTCCAATTCCCTGGTTGTTGTCAATGAATAGGATCAAACAGGAGCTTCCTTTTCCCAAGCAAATATTATAAGTTTCAGGCTGCCTTAGACGTAGGCACATGATTTCCGATTTTCATTTTGTTGGTTTGCACGTTTCGTCACTTGCCAGATGCATTTCATATCCAGTTATCGTTTTCGCCACTGAAAAGATGATAAAAAAATGCATGCATCTGCGGACTCTTGTTTTACACTGTGTTTTGCACAACATTTTATATGAGCTAAAATCGTTCTTGGTTGGAACGTTCAACCATTCCATGTAAATATAGATAGGAGGGTGAATCAATCCTCCATTGACATCTGCGTACCACATTCTCACATGAATTTGATGTATCTTCATTGCGCTTACCTAGTTGATAATCAATCTCGCACACGCTAACCCCAGAGACAAGAGTATCGGTAACAAGTTGCAAACATTAATGATGTACCAACCGCACCCATAAATGTGTAGGTGACTGTCGAATTGCACCAGTGTCAGGTGATGACGCTTCCTAGGTATCTTGTAAAGTAGCTGCCGCCGTATCGTCGCTATTTCGTTACACGCACACTATAATAGAAACCTTATGTACCCTGGGTTGAACCACGTAGGACTAGGTGATCCCAGATAGTTTGACTTCTGCTCCGATGTTTATATTAGTAGTGGGGAAGAGGCCACAAAACCTACTTTGACGGAATGCGAACAAGTAGTATTATCAGCGACTGCTGGTTCAACAGCGGTTCCAATGACTCCTCTAACAGTTGAAAACATTTCGGAGGCTAAGTGCAAAGCTGCGTTTATTCCTGCTGCGCTTAATCTAACCGTACGTAAAATTAGATATACTGAAAACTCGTTGACCACGTAATGTTAAGGTGTAAAGCTGTAACTAAAAATGCCTACCACGCACCTTGTTTGCGAAAGCAATTATACTTAAGAGTCCGAAAAATTGTGCGTCGTGTGTTCTTCCGAAACCCCGTTATCTACCTTGCCATCTAGGCTATAAAATTGTAACCTGATACAGTAAATGCTTAAAAACCAGGCTATTCCATTCTACATAAATGGAAATCAAAAAACGCTAATAAAAGGATGGAAACTTACCAGAGGTTACCTGAGAGCGTGGCACATTAAATGCCTTAACCTCATAATCAACAAAGGGAATTTACGTTTCGTTGCAGTCAAGTTTATGTGGTTGCTTTGTCTGCGAACTGGTTGTCATCTGCTGATCAGAATAGCAAAGTTAAGGTGTGTTTCTTCCTTCATCCAGTGGAGCGGCCCGAGCAACCGGTTTGATGGGGAAATGGTTTTGCTTATAATCGAAATGATGAGCACTAGAAAGCTCGTTCCTCTACGGTAACATCATATATTTATAGTGTTTTATGTTTATTAGGTGGAAGGCGCATTGGAAACTTTCGTCTGTATTTTTCACAGCCGTGGTCCTTCAGATGATTAGAGGATAGGGATCTCAGCAACTTCTTAGACCAGACGGCAATTGTTGCGCCCCGGTTCGTTGCACTTTATGAACTGAATCCCCCAATTACAGAAATAGACTATGTCGACAAATCGACTGGTATCTGGAGTGACATTAGTTAAATTACGGGCACGGGAATACCTTCATCCAACACATGATATTTCCGACGAGAAGTCACTTTGGGACTATCCCCTCAACTTAGATGTCGTGATTACTAGACATGGCCTCACAACAGTGGTGTAATCGGGGGCCCCATAGGTAGGAGCGGTAACTGTGTTCATACAATTTCACTAAATACGCAAGATAACGTGAGGAACTTTGAGCCAATTGTTAATAATCACTTGCGGGACTGGGTCCTTCAGCTCCAACGGGTTCCGGCTGAGGAACAGGTAAAGTTAGTACAAAAGTATGTTATGCTTACGCCTAATCTCATGCAAGTGCTGCATGCTGTTGGACTCCTTTGCCCTGAAAGAAAAGAATAATCCCTGCTTGTAAGGACAGGGAGCATCTCGGCGCCTTCAGAAGTGTAACCCTCGGTGCGAAATGTTTCAATTATTCAGAGCGTTCGCCGTTTGTTTCATTAAAAGCCGGTTTAAGCAAGCAATTTGCAGATGCGAGCTGAATATTGCTATGAGCTCAAGTCAGCTCAGAATACAACAAAGTAATCCGGTTGTATTTTAGTTATGAACAATACAATGGTTCCGTGAGGGAGGGAATTGGTAACCTGAATAAGGAGGGCGGTACTAAGGCTGTGGAAGATGCAGCGAATGGGTGGCGGTATTGCGTGTTGTTTAAACTTGCACAGTTAGCACAATGGCTGTGCCATCCTCTCGTAGTCACTTGTGTGAAAAGGAAATGCGGGATGTTGTAATGAACACACCAACCATGTTACAGTTGCTGACCGGTTTAAACCCTTTTAACTCGGCAGACCCTGACAGGGCTCTCTGCGATGTTCCAACCACTTACTAATATTCTACACTTTAACGTCTTGGATCTTCTCAACCGTCATCTACAGAAAAGCAGAACTGAAATTTGTTGACTATTGTGGCATTTTATAAGTGAACCCCTATTTGTGCCACAAATCTATGAAACTGTCAGTCTGACAACTGATCTGCTTAAGTACCTGAAGAAGTTTATTAGGCACCGAAGTTACAGGCACTTGGTTTTGAACAACTTACTTGGAGTGGAGCAGCATGACTCTATGAAAAGTATTCATGTTTTACAAACTTGTTGCTGTGTTTGGATGAAATAACTTGGTACCTTGATAATGGGGTTCCAGTAGCGGTCTGCTACCTGGACTTCAGGAATGCAATTAATTCCGTTAATCGCCAATGTTTACGAGAGGCGATGACTTAGTTTTCGGATTTCTCCTGGGGTAACCAGTTTAATATCATAGATGGGGAGTTCAAATCTAGGATGAGCACTGTTCATCGCGAGTTCTTCCGGGGTTAAGTGTAAAAATGGCGGTTGTTCCATAAGTGTGTAAATGAATTTGCTCTACTTCTCAAGGACTACTAACGTTGTTACGGTTTTGCAAATATTGGATGTTCTAGTAATTCCCTGTCCAGCGACCTGGCTACGGTTGCGAAGTGGTCCGTATTACATGGTTCCTCAATGAATATCAACACATGGCAAATTTCGAAATAACGTAAGTAAGGAATTGTAGTGCATGGAGAGTAGCTTCGAAACTTCCGCATAGTTCCACAATGCGGCTAAGAGGATACGGTATGATACCATTCACCTCAAGTGAGTAGAGCGCAATAGTATATCTGAGGTGTAGCTATATCTATACACGGCAACTACGATTCTGTGTTCAGGTTTGGCCGCCGTATATTTGAAAGAATGCCGCTTTCACTGAAAAACTGCAATGACTGGCATTAGGATGATTGAAGGCCAGCGTGAAAAGTCATATGTTAACGAACTATCTACTAAGGTCTTATTCTCAGTGGAATGTCGCAGTACGAGTGAAGAGTAGAAACGTTTAACATTTTCAATGCTATCAGTGACATTCTACAAACATTATGGGTGTAGCTACTTTGGACAGTCTGATAAAGAAATACCGAAGCTCACGCTACATATGTCAAAACTGGATATCCGGACATAATTTTCCACGAACCGCATAGAAGCCAGTTGTAATTAAATTCCCTGAACTTACTGAATGTCATAGCTGCATACATGATAAAGACCCGTAATTGACTTAGTGGACTCTGTTCCCGTGTCAGCATTGATGTTAATGTATGTGGCACCAAATTGTCTGTGGTTGGTAAGATGTATTAGATAAGTTAATGATGTCATGAGAGATGGCTCATACTCGTGTTGCTTATGCTTGCAAAAGTGAGCAAGTTTGGATGTTGACGTTCCAAGGGCCCCGGCTCACTTACTGCCGCATGATACGGGATGCTCGTAAGAAGATGGTAAGATTCATCCAGCGCAGACCTGGCGTGAACAAACCTAGTATCATAAACAGTGGAGTAGAGTACGGTAATGATTTGGAGCCTAAACGATTCGTTATGCATCAAGTAACTCATCTCCATCATGTAAATTAAAAAAAGATATTTATATGCTTGTGGCTGGAAAAGTTTTAAACGTTCCCAATGCTTCATCTTACATCTAAAATATCTAATACACAAAGTGATTTGAACACTATCAGTAGGTTAGCTGCAATGTGATAGCTGATGCTTTAAACGTCTTATCACTCTATCCTGGCTTATAGATTTCACATAGAAACAGGATTATCCAAACTTCACGATAAGTCTGTTCCCATTATCCCTTCTGTAGTGATCCGGGTTTGAGACATTATAATTCTCTTAAATTTAGCGAACACACAAAGTATATTTAAACAAAGGCTAAGAAATTGATTTGGCTCTTAGGGCAATTGCTAACCTTCTAACAGGCAAAATTATCCCATTCGCAATTAGCACTGGATCATTGCATGAATATCGCGTTACTACATTCAACAGCTTGCGTTGATGCCATTTGAAGGCCATTGCATATTTTCAGCGAGCCTACGCAAAGCGCATCCCTGACTACTCAGCTTTCACAATAGAGGTAGATATACCCCGCTACTTCGATATAAAGATTGATCTACTCTGTTGCACCTGGAGTCATTATAGTTGAGAGCACTGCGTTCAAATGTGCTCTTTCTCAATTATCTCTTGTGGGGAAAAGCGTAATTAAAAGTGCGTACGTGAATTTCGAATAAAACACATCTACAATGGAACAATGGTTTATGACGGGTATAAAAGCAATCTTGACAGGTCCCGTAGGATGATGAGAATTAACATCGTAAAATTAAAAAGTCGTATCGATGAAAGTACGTGGGAAATGCATGACTCACCAAGGGATTGGAGATGCACATAAACAAGTAATCCAATAGGAATTTTAAGTGGATTCCGTCCACGTTCGTTGTTCACTAATACCCTCATCTGATGGTTGCACGTTATATCACATAGTGCAATCGTGTCAGAGTTTCGTCAATGCGTTTTTTTAAAAGGGATAGGGTGGGAGCGTTAATTACATGTTCTGGAACGGCGTTCCAAGGTTGTGACACTCGGAGGGAGAAGAAATTGGGTCGACATTCCAGTCGACTGTACTGTGTGATCAACTTAAACTGATGACCTCTTAGGGATGCGTTTTGACTATGTTTCAAAAGGGAATGACACGTGTGGTTAGGGGTTCTCAGTATCCGGTACACCAATATGAGATCGCCTCTCAAACGGCGGTAACGTCCACTGGATAAGTTAAGAGTTTTCAGCCTGAGTGGGTAGGGAAGGCTGGAAAGACCTTTGACGTATTTTGTCCCTCTGCGTTTTGCAGTATCGAGTGCAGTGAGGTGGCACTTCTGCCATGGTTGCCACGCTTGATTAGCGTATTCTGTGTGCGGTCTAACAAAAGCGCTAAGCATTTTCGGAAAGATTGAGGCGTCAAACTTCCCAAACGCTCTACGCAGAAGGCCAAAGTGTTGGTTTGCTCTCTTGGAGGCCTTTTCGGTCTGCATTAAGCACCCAAGATCTTCTTGTACAAGCACGCCAAGATCACACTCATGAGAGGTTCGCTGTAGAATGTCAGGTCCTAAGCGGTAGTTATACGCACTCTGATGGCGTATGCTCAAGATTTTGCACTTTGTGGTGTTGAACTGTAGCATGTTCTCGTTTGATCACTTGTATGCTTTGTCCAAATCATCCTGCAAGGCTGTGTGATCCTCTCCTGAAGCTATGGCACTCCATATATTTAGGTCATCTGCAAACAGCAGAAAGTTGGAAGATAGTGCAGCTGCAAGATCATTTATGAAAACAATGAACAAGCGAGGCCCAAGTACCGAGCCCTGAGGTACGCCACACTGAACTTCGATTGGTTCCGACAGGGTAATTCGGACTCTCACATTCAGGTGACGTTGAACGAGAAATTCGCCTATCCATCCTAGAATAGGATTGCCGATACCACAATGCTGCAGCTTGTTCAGTAAAATCCAATGGTCCAGTCGGTTGAATGCCTTAGAGAAGTCCAAGTAGGCTACATCCACTCCGACTTCGGCGTCCACAGACTCTGTCCAGTTTGAACGAGCAATCAGCAAATTAGTTGTGCAGGACCTGCCTTGGCGAAATCCGTGCTGCTCCGGAACGAGGATGTGGTTTTTCTCCAGGTACTACATGAGGGCCTAGGCTACAATGGACTCCATGATCTTGGAGATTACCGGAAGAAGGGTAATCGGACGATAATTAGTTGGATCTGCACGGCTACCATTTTTGTGGATTGGAGTGATGATCCCGTGCTTCCACATCGTTGGGACGTGCATCTCGTTAAGGCATCGCTGAAAGAGTGGCACCAAAGGTTCAGCTAAGCTCGTGGCGGAAACTTTCAGCGCTTTCGGCCGAATGCCGTCCGCACCCGGTTAGCTAAATTCGCGAAACGACATCAACCGCTTCAATGCAGCTGCAGTTGTGAAGGAAATGTGGTTAAGGCCTGATGGTGGAATAAGTTGCCGAGATATGGTGCAGGATGTTTGCACACACTGGAAAGTGCGGCCGAAGTGTTGTCCTAGGACATCCGCCGCATCCTGTGCCGTATGTGCTAATCCGAAAGCTGTGCGCAGAGCCGGAATTCCGCGCTTAACGCGGCGAAGCTTATTTATGTGTCTGTATAGTAGCTTTGGGTTAACGCAGAACTTTGACACAAGATCTTGTTGGCTCTTTACCTTATCCTCCCTGACGAGTGTGACACAGTGGTTTCTTTGTGTAATATAGGTGTTCCAAGTATCCTCGCTCGGAGAGGGTATATGGGCGCGCCATGCCATATCCCTCAATCCCATGCATTTTCGGGTCCTGCTTCTGAGAAACGACTTCGCCTTGTCGGGTCGGGGGATTTTGGTTTTAGATAATAAGCTACGAGCGCATTGAATTTGTTGAATTTGTTGTTGTTATTAGTGTCGCCTCTAACAACCTTCGGTGTGCTTGCAGACACGCTGGTTAAATTTGCCACGGGTGGACAATCAGCGACGATATTTGCATAGGTAGTCGAACTACCTGTGTTATTCGGTAAATCGGAATGCACTGGAGTATCATGAGCCACAGCCATATCACTCGGGAAAACCGAACTCTGCAACGTTGGATTCGCCGGGGTTGGCAGTCTTTCATAAACTCTCTGTTTGCAGCCTATCGTGAGTGGGGTTGCGGGATGTATGCTTTCTACTAAACAATCGTTTTGACTGGTTTGTGCCAGGTGTGGGCATACGGTTAGACAACTTGAGTCGAGTGCGGCACCAGCTGGTTGCGATCCACCCGCTGTTTCAGCTGTTGCTAGTCGCACAATTTGGGTTAGTTTGTCACATTTCTCTGTCAGTAGAGCAACGCACCTCAGGAGCGGGTTGGCCATGCACTCAGCACAGAACCAAATGGAGTCTGATGTGCAAGGTCGTTCCTTCATTTTTGCCACACCTACGCACCGGGGATGAAAGCGCTTTTCACAGATATTACAAGTTATTGCAATCCGGATAGTTTTAGAGCACGATTTCAAAGCACAAATCACTTTCGTTTTCTGTTGCGTGGGCCGACGAGCACTTGTTTTCCTTGTAGCTGTACTACGAACCATTGCCGAATTTGGCAGTTTCGTCGTGAATGGCCAATCGATGAGATCTCCACAATTAGCAAGAGATCCTCAATCAAATTTGCACAAATAGAAAAATACACCAAATGAAATATATTTGTGCACAATTCACACAGAAAGATAACGCAAAACACAGTAATTCCGAAGCAAAAGTGGAATCCAGCACGTGAATCCAAAAATCCGCGGCGTCCTTGGGTACAGTCAAGACGTGAGAGACGCAAGGTTTAACCACAATACTCAGCTTTACGATAACACAGAGGTAAGAAATTTTACTGCTTAAACGGCCCATAAGGATCACAGAAGAACAGTAGGTTCAGTGTGCTAGAACACATGCACTGATGAATCATAAGATCAAGTGGTGGGAGACTTGGACGAACGAAGACGTGAGACATAAAATACAGTCGCCTGTATTTGGTGAATACTTTATTCACGTAAATTGACCAGGGGAAATTATGCCTCAGTGTGATTATCAGTTACTTCACAGACGTTGACAAGTTCAGGCTTTCACCACTGATGTGAAGTTGAGAAGAGTCAGTGATGAGTTCCTGGGAACGATCTGCCTTATGCAGGAAAGGCAGTATATCATCGCACTAGGTAGCATTCATCAATAACCCGAGGGAGTTTGACCAATGCACAGTTTTATCCAAACAACATTGTAGTATGTTCGAAGAGGCTGAAGTTATATGACTCGCGCCGAATGGTACATCATCGGCGTATTTCAACATTGTGGCTTCTTCAGGGACACAGATGGAGGCAATATAGAGAATAAGAGTGGTATAAATCTACAAGTGTATGTCACATGCGTGAAAGCACATAAATATTTCGTGTGTTCACGAGTGTAAATACTCATGATAATAATCGTATGTAGACCACTAGGTGAGTAAAACAATCGGTTTATAAATGTTACCGCTGAAGACACTTATGTTGCTAATTCTTTGCAAGAGGAAAGTAGAGCATGTCCATGGTGCTCACCTGTTACCATTGGGTATATTTTTTATCCAAGCCTTGTTTGGGCACCGTAGTCGTTCTCCTGTCAGGTGTATAGGCCCTGGCAATATCATAGTCCAACCACCAAAATGGGAATTACGAAATAATGCTGCATCCGGAGTGTGGTTTCGACTGACCAGCAAATATACATTAACATTCGTATCAGCGTAACGAAGTTAGTGGCTGCAATCGGGAAGGTTGAGTACTGAGTGTGCAACAACCACAAGCTTACCTTTGGCTCGAAATTGATGGTCTACATGGTGCTGACCCTTCTTATATACTGCAGCGAAAGGTGGACGATGTACTAACGAAACATGAATATATCTGGAAGGGTTTAATCAACAGTGACTGCGACGCATTCTGCGCATTGGTTTGTGCGACAATGTCGCATACATAGAGGTGTTTCGCCGAGGTAGAACGTATGCAGTTGGCTGCACACATATATATGTATCCCACTGCTTGATAAGTATCTCCCGTATTTCATTACCTTCTGCTTTGGATTGTGAGAGTTTGTGCCTGTATTTGATACGATTTTAATGTACCAGTTGTTTTCTACCTAAGATTTATAGGTTTACGTTTCCATTTTGATATGTTTACATTGGTTTATTTTATGTAATACATTTAGTAGACTGGTCGGCTGATTTAATTGTTTGGCTCATGTCAGTTTGATTACATGACGCAGTGATTATTGAATTTCTTGTGGCTGCGTTTAAACTCGGTCCGCTTCTGCCCTAAGTTCCATTCGTCAGTTGTTTAATCGCTTTTAAGATTTATTGTATTTCAGTTGCTTTCCTGACACGTTTGTCACTGTTACACAAGTTGGAATTCGGCTTTCTTTTGATTTACAGTTGCCTTTCAAATACATCAATGGTACCCATAATATTTAGCTTTGTTCTTATTTCGAGCATTTCCCTGTTATTGTTTTGCAAAATTAAATCTATTTGCCGTAAACTTTCTTTTTTCATTGCAGTTGGTTTGCTTTAGTTCACCGGTGTAATGCGTTGCATAATGTTAAACTTTGGTGATCGCAGTAGATTAGCGTAAGAAGTGCGACGTATTAGTACATATCAAAAGGGAACCGACCGTAATCAGCGTACAAGCAAGGCGGCTAAATATTTGCGCAAATACATGCAAAGGAAGCAGCAACGCAATGTCTATCCAGACTTGAGGATGTACAATTACGAGCACGACTTTCGTGCTCCGCAGCTTCAGATAATCATCGTTCTCAATAGAATGAACGCGAACGTCTGAGAGTGGCTGAGTGACATCAACTTGAATGAGCACATCAGTGTCAAACACGATTCCGTGATCAGTAATAGCGCGATTAAAATCGCCTTGCTCGCCGGGACAACACACCTGATTATCGCGGTTTGAGTCCGCATGCTTCCACATCAGAAACATAGTTGAATGGTGTCTGTCTGTATTGCACAGATCTAAACTTTAATAAAGAAGGTTTTGCGCAGTCAGAAATAGTAATCTTCATCAACCTGCAAAACCACGACAGCTAGGGAAATAACTGCTTGCCAGACATGCTGCCAAACCAAAACTATTCCTATATTACATCAAGAAATACAACACATGCTTCCAAATGACGTCATTCGGAGCAGAAATCATAGAAGCTCAATTCATGCAGACCTACAAATTGAAAGTAAAAGGTTATCTTGAATCCGGTTCAATATTTCGTTCCAAGGTGGTAAACATTCATTCCTACATATGGGTTTCATCGCTGATGACGGTGATGAATTGAATGCATACTGTGGAATTACTGGCGGCATAAAATTCTAGTATGACCAAAATATTAGAAGTTCTTCATTAAAAAATAAATGCGTTGGTCCAAATTAGCTATTGACGTAATGACATTTGATACACATGCTGACAAAATGTCTGCTGAAAAAAGTTGAAAAGAAGTATTGCAACTAATACAGACGAAGTTGAAATTAGTGGATTTTGAAATCCACGCAAAAGTATGAATATTGTTTTTCATCGGGGAAGCGATCAATTCACAGGTTGCATCAACTCACAGATGCTACAACGCCCAGCAATATCCAATAATTTTTGGATGGTGCCAAACCACATAAATTCAACTTTAATTAAACAAATCCGTTCAGTGGTAAAAATCCTTTAGGAAAGACGATTTGTCGTTACTGATATCTTCAGGCGGTTCGTTACGTAAACTGCGCTACTCTAGATAAGTTTAATCACGCTCTTCTACCGGATTTACGTGTCACATGGAACCAGGAGGCGGTACATAACTGAGCGACATACTTTTACTTTCTTTACGCTTTGCGCAAAAGATCAGTGCACCACGTGTATGTCAGTATGAGTAAAATAATTTTAGTTTACACTAACATTTTATATTAATGCATTTCTTCCAGTAGACGCACGGTTGTTGACTTACATTTCATTGTGTTGATCCCACACATCATACATGATGTGTCAAGCAATTACTTTCAACATGTAATACATCAATGTCCATCGTGCCAACTTCGCCATGAAGAATACGTTCGTCTGACAGATGCATTTGTGAATGACGATATTAAGTTTAATTCAACTTGTGTTTATAATAACACTCAAGTATCTCAGGCCCAATATTTGTAGTGTGCGGCTTGGCTCTAAACGCAAAACGGCTCTCATATGGACAATTGTAAGTTGCTTGTTCTAGAGTCTGCTAATATGACAACCTCTCTATCTGCTCAGAAAACGGAACAACAAAAATGTTATTTGCATAAGAATATTGTTTGAACGACATGTTTTAGAAAGGTGCGCTTTCTCCCATTTTCTTCCTCATTTAACTACACTGAGCGAAGGCAACGCGTGGCTGGATACGGCTTGTAATAATATATATGCATATATTTTGTTAAATATGGAAAATTGACTTTAAGAATTGGTAAAGACAAAATTTAAAATACCAACAATCTACTTTCAAATAATAACACGAGAAAGCAGACATGGATAAAAGGTATTTCTAGTTAGTAATTTAAAAAAATAATTAAGAATCGTATGCTTGCTTGTACCGTACCAATTTATTGAACAACAGGGTATACTGTAGCTGTGTAAGGAATTTGTATTCTGAAAATCAGTCATCTAATCTGTTTTCGCTGTTACACGGTCTACTAATAATCTGACTGGGTCTACGATGTAAACCCGGTTCCTTAAAACAATATACGTCAGCTGAAACGGATACTTAATAGCGTTTTGCGCTAGGTTCTGCATACCACGACATTTCACGCAACCAAACGAGGTAAGCAAGTTCAGTACACACCTACACAGATGGTCAACGGGCATAAATATCTACAAAACGAACTCATGCTATTTAATTTCAACAGACTGCCAAGAGCCATGTTAAGTCTCTTGTTACTCAAACGCAGCTGAGGACAACTGCAATAACTCCTCGACGGTCTGTTCAGATACAAGCGGTATTATAAATCCTTGGCGTACAACAACAAAGATTCCGTCGTGTCGACATAACTACTGATATTCATTATGCATTTTACAATCAGCAGGCTGACATCCTGCATTCTGTATTGAGGATTAACACCACAGGGACATTAAAAACCGCAGAGTTCTATCTGCTGTCATAAATGATTCACTAAGCCTAGGTGAACATTGTATGAAATTTTAAAAACGGCTAATATGTTGGCCCTATTTCATAGGCGAAAGTTTAGTTCGTGGATATAATGCGTATGCTAAAATTTACAGGCGAGCTTGTGAATTTCAGATAGTACCCAAAAACCGTGTTCAAATAGCATGGATCTAATTTTTCAATTATACCACTATCACGCATGCAGAACTGTAGGTGGCTGGTGTTTCTAAGAGGATGTCAGGATTATTTTTCTAAAAGAATGGTTGTTGTGAAATTACATTTTAGTTTCTTAACGTTTCACGGACCCCGGTAGTTTAATTAAGGGAACAACGGTTTTACACAAGTAAAAGTGCTGAAGCTTAACAGGTCCAGTAAGATGTTTCTATTGACCATCCGTCTACCCCATGCAAACTCCAGGCAACCAACCGCCGTGGCAAATATGTTAAGCGTCCTCTATGTTTTCTTGATTTTATGAACGTTGCGTATTTCCATTAACACACACGTGTTCGTCTTTAGTGGCAGTTGAGTGTTCGAACAAAGAAAATTTCGCAAATTTGACAAAACCCGACAAAGCATATTTTATAATAGATAACACGTCTTTGATTTTATCCTGCTTACCATTTACCCTCTCAAGCGGCAAGCCACACTCGCCCGACTCTTGCACACCCACCTTAGTTCTACCTTCCATAATTTCAATCATAGACAAAGCCAACGCGACTCGCGACGGCCGACACATGACCCCTCACTGGCCCAAGTAACAAATAGACGCACTTGACGGCAGACGCCGACAAACGGATTACTTGAAAACGCTTGGCCACGTCACGCCAAGGTAGGTGCCCAACTTACTTATTATGACGAGGACCGTTTGTTCCTTGGAATTGGAGGGTGGTGAGTGGAGTGGCACTTTCCACCTGCACTGTCGGGTTTGCGGATAAGGAAATGTCTTGCCGAAATTTTTCCTGGAAGAGCAAGTTTTCTGTTGCGGTCCGACGAGCCCACCTTGGCGGTCCACAAATGGTGCATTTCAATCCACACGCAAATAACTAATAACCAATAACAAAGCCTCATGAACCCAGCGAAATCTGTTAAACACACTTGCTTGGACTTCCGTGCTCAAATACGTCCGTTGCTCTTCGCACGCGTTGTCCTCTCCCTTTTCCCCCAAATTAAGTTTTACCGAATTCTTCCATTCTTTGGTCATATAGAAGAGTGTCCTTTATCAAAACGGAATACACACGCAACTTCAGTGTTACACAACATTGACTACATTGTTGTTTTAACTTCTGAATATCCATATATTTGATTAACTGTATATCCGCCTTCACTCTTGCTCTGATGGGTCCTACGCTGATTCTGGACATCAATCTTTACTGCGCACCTTGTCTTACATTGCCCTTACACTTCAGCATTCCACCGATGGGTTGGTTTTCACCACTCCCTTGTTTAACTACTTTGCCTGTCATTTATGATTCCTAGTACTCTGATATACTCATGGAAAGCGATTTTGTGCACAATACATTTTCACTTATACTAATTAGCGCAAGATCCATAAAAATACAAGTTGCACTTTGTAAGCGTGCTTACTCAGCTGAGCACCTCACATGTAATCTTCATCAAGGAAACATGGTGCTTCCTTGATACATTGTATGCTAATTTAAATATTCCTAACTACCATCCATTTCGAAAAGATCGCAGCACAAAGAAAGGCGACGGGGGCATCGTATATCTCCATCGGAACTTCAGAGCAGAGTTCTTTGATAACCCAGTTAAACAATGTCCCAGGATCTCTATGGCTCTCAGTCGCTGCAGGCTCCTCTACAATACTTTTCGGTTGCATCTACAACCTACCGAAAGCGACAGCCAAATATATCGCAATTATCTCCTCGGATTTTGATTTCCCATCGGTGTTACCACACAGTCTAACGATAATGGCTGGCAATTTCAATCTACCGAATATTACTTGGTCACCACAAACATCCTCATCATGGTGTAAATCTTTTATTTCGAATATCAGAGGTGGGGGTTGGACTCAGTGGGTCACCAGACCAACTAGATCTGTCAACATACTGGGTTCAATCTTCACCCTGGGGATTCCTGATGCACAAATTGACATGTTGAACTACATTCCGGGTAGTGACCACAACATGCTGCACCTTTCCATCCACCTGCAAATGAATATAAAACTCGACTCACCTACTCAGCATAGTATACGAAGGAATGACTGGGAGTATTTCGGAAAGCAGATCCGGTCCTCTAGCTTGGATGGGTTTTTCTCCTTGTTAGCGTCCAAATTGCAGTGGAACATTTCTACTACCGGATAAATCGCATCATAACTGTATATGTCTCGCATAATAAATGCGCCATTCCTTGTCCTAAGGATATAAGCGGCACTCTGTTTAACTAGAATGCGAGGAAACTACACGGGTAATTCAGAAAAACTAGAGACTTCTCACTAGAATTAAAACTGCACGAATCCACTCACAAATGAAACGGGTTGAAAAGGAGGCGAACATCTTGCAGATGACAAGCAAAGGAAATGAACTGGCCAAATTACTCCGTCGCAGGACTAAATATTGAATGCTTTTGATTACTGAAGTTATGGATGAGGAGGATGGCCACCGCAACGACTCACCTGCTATTGGTGAAGCCTTTAGCACATTTTTGCTGCTTCCGTGAACGTAGAAACCGACCCTATACCTTGCTGCCCGGAACTTACAACACGCGGCATAGATAATGTCCAGTTTTCTCTTTCGACCATTTAACAGGCTATGAAGTCCATCAAGCCATCTCTCAAACCAGAATCCGGTGGCATCCCACTAACAGTTATAAAAAATTGGTTGACCTGACCTACAATTGTTTTTGCTGAACACATTCACCTTGTGCGTGGAATTTAGCTACTTTCCGGACCAGTGGAAAACATCGTTTATTGTCACTCGTAATAACGTGGGGCCCAAACAGTATTTCACTTATTATCGACCTGTTCATCATACTCCCGTCATCGCTAGATTAATCGAAATTTAGTTAAAAGTGGAAGCATGGACTTTATCCAACGTAATGTTAACTTAACAATCCCAGAATGCATTCCTGGACGACCGTTGCTGTACAACGTGTCAGTTGCACTAGTTGGATTACATCACAGAAGCCATTGTTTCGAAATATGCAGTTGGAATACTGTTCTTGCATACGCAGAAAGCATTCGACAGGGTGTTCTACTAGCGCTTACTGAAAAGAATCGACTCGTTTGGAATCAGAGACTTACCACTTTTTGGTTGACATCATACCTAAATGGGTGTTAAATATAGTCAGCCTGAGTAATCATAAATCCTCCCCACCTCCAATCACTAGCGGTGTTATCCAAGGGAGTGTACCTGGTCCTTCGCTTTTCCTAGCTTATATTAACAATATCAGCGTGTTCATAACACATGGCAGGCCATTTTGTTCGCTGGTGACATAAATATTGTTTGGAAATTTCTACCAGACCAAGTCAATAGCGCAATGCTGTTCGTTCAACAATAACTCGGTTCACTTGAGAAATGGTGCAACATATGAATGCTAAATTTCTCAGCCAGTAAATCATGCATTATGTCACACGGCTGTTTAATCCCTGAAGAGCCTGTTACACTGAAAAATAAACGTATCTGTGTGAAACTATCCAACTCTGATCTGGGCATACAATACTCTTCAAAATTTACTTTCTCAGAGCAAGGTGAGTATCATATAGCACGTGCCAAACGAGCTGTGGCTAACATTGGCCATAAAATCTATACAACCCCTCCCAAAGTAGAGTTTTGAAAACACATATACTTCCTGTCATAGAATACTATAGAATTGTCTATGGGAACATGCGAATGGGTGACAGGAAAGTTTTAGAAAATCTCTAAAAATCATTCACTAAAAGCTTGTCCGGTGAATCAACCACCTTGAGTTATCAGAAGCGCTGCCAGCAGCTTAAGTTCGAGGCCATTTGGTTGGGACGACTGAAACCTAACCTGAAACTGATGCATAATCTCATAAATCAAAAGCTGTACACAAATCTGTATACACGGAAAACTAACTTCACTTCACTCGGAATATACACCACAAGACCTGTACATTATGTGTGCCGAGAACCAGCTATCCGATCAAACTTCTTCTTTCTTGAGATACACTGTCGTGTGGAATAGCCTGTCATCTACAGTCCAACCATCCAACCGACATCCGTTTAGACAGACGCCTAGTCGTATGTCCGATGTACTTCACACCACAGGTGCAAGTAAATTGATATAGAATATAAGATTCGGACTGGACCGGGAGTCTGTCTTTTAGACGTTGGTCAACAAACGGCATAGTTTCAGCAATGATGTGTGGATACGCAGCTGGAAACGTTCGAGCTACTGCAGCGGAAACGCTTTTGTTCAGCAAATCGAAAGCAATATCTCGCTTAAAGGGAACTGATAGAAACACATCTTTCTTGAAGACAGTTGTAAACAATTCATGATGAGCATGAATCACTGCGTGCTTTCGGATGAAGTGAGCTGGATAACCGTTTACTTGTAGCGTTTGGAAAATACCGTTCTTTTCGGCTTCCAGGGTCTCTGGGCGTCACCCAATCAGTTGAGAAGCACGTCATATGCCTCGTGAGCATACGTGTGTATCTGTATGTGGGTATCTATGTCTGCCTACGTATACTGTGGTAGCCGCAGCTTCAGTGGATCGACCAATTTATCGATTAGGACAGCTGACCTTCTGCCTCGCTTTGAATCGCTAACCTTTGTCGCGCTTCACTAGCCTATCCCGCTTCAACTTTCTATTTTATAATTGTAAAAGCCTGATGAGATTTATCGAAAAGAGTACTCTTCGCTACCATGTGTTTTATTAATTTCTTCCTTTTATTAGCGTTTCTTGGAGTTCCACTCATACTATATGTACAAAGGGATTGTCCGCTTTTTGAAGCCTTTTCTTTATCAGATTACAATTTCATGACCTGGATTCCAAGATAGATAACGGAATTCCGGGAGAACCCACAACTCACCATTTTTCGGCCTCTTAACTATAATTGCTTTCGAAACAAGGCGCATGTTCCGCTTTTGCAGTTACAGCTTTACAGGTTAACATTACGTAGACAAGGACTTATCAGCAGATCTAATACTTCATAAGGTTAGATGAAGCGCAGCAGAAAAAAACTCAGTTTTGCACTTAGCCTCCGAAACGTTTTCAACTGTTCGAAGATTCAGTGGAACCGCCGTTGAACCAGCAGTCGCTGATAATACTACTTGTTCGCATTCAGTCACAGAAGGTTTTGTGGCCTGTTCCCCACTACTAATCTAAATATCGGAGCAGAAGTCAAACTAGCTGGGATCACCTAGTCCTACGTGGTTCAACCCAGGTTAAATAAGGTTTCTATTATATTGCGTGTCTAAAAAATAGCGACGATACAGAGGCAGGTACTTTACTAGGAAGGTAGGAAGGGCCATCAACGGCCACGAGTGCAATTCAACGGTCACCTACACATTTATGGATGCGTTTGTTAAAGCATTAATTTATGCACTTGGTTACTGATACTTTTGTCTCTGGGGTTAGCGTGTGCGAGATGGATTATCAACCAGATAAGCGCGATGAAGATACATCAAATTCATGTGAGAATGTGGTGCGCAGATGTCAATGGAGGATTGATCCATCTTCATTTCTTTATTTACATGGAGAGTTTTTAACGTTCCAACGAAGTACGGTTAGACCTCATACAAAAAGGGTGTGCAAAGCACAGTGTAAATAAAAAAATCTACGCAGATGCACGCATTTTCTATCGTCTCTTCAGTGTCGATAACGATAACTGGAAATGAAATGCATCTGGCAATTGGTGCAAACGTGCAAACCAACAAAATGTAAATCGGAAATGATGTCTTTACGTCCAAGACAGCCTGAAGCTGACTAATAATTGCGTAGGAACATGAAGCTCCGGTTTGATCCTGTTTATTGCCAACAACTGGGAATTGGAGTAGCGGGCATTGATGTGCCATAGGAGAATATTGAACGCCCTACTGACCTCGATGTGTTTGCCTAAGACCTATAAATGCCTGCTAATCTTTGATGCAGGCGGCCGCTATAAATGTTTAGCCGAAACTGAACATGCGTTTTGAACTGCCTCGTGTTGGATCCATTTGGAACGATTCTTCTATCCACTGCTTTGTTGCTGTTATATATTGAACGAGGAACCATGTTAAACGCCTTTGCGTGTCAAGAAACATAGCCATTTTATTGCGCGTTTGAATCATTGCAACGAACAGTTCGTTTGGGAATCCGACATTGTAGGTCACAAGAGAGCGGAAATGTTAGGAAGCTATGTTGTGAAATTAAGATACGGAAGTGCCACTATATGGAAGATAGAATGTGCTCCCATAATAATCCTCTATTCTATTCGTGGGAGAGTTGCAGCGTGCCCACTCCATTGGTAGATTCGGCTCTCTTTATTCGATCCGGTATCAAACAGATGTATAACCGTTAACTTCTTCCAATGTTAAGGAGATGGTTGAGACTGCATCAATAGCACATGCCCAACATACGAAAGCAGAGGATCTTGTCCCTATTTGGAATGCTGGCAGACTTTCACAGCACATTAACTAACGCCAAGTGATTCTCCACATGGTATAATTACATCTAAAAAATGCATCTAACTCCTCCTACTTACAAGCAATATAAAATAAATAGTCACACCTATATTCGTATGCTACGTGTATTGCGTCTAGTAGAGAACGTCACCTCGCAAGGGAGCCACCGTCAGTGCCAGTGGTAAATCCCATTTAGATTGCAAATTAAGGAGCTAAGCCAACTTCCCCCATGAGGCAGTGTCTTTAGCTGCTGACTGGTTGGCATCCACATCTAGCAGTCATGGGTTCGATCCACATTATAGGACCGAGGGAATACGAAACACTGAGGAGCACCAATAGAGCGATCCGCGTCTGGTGCTGTTCCGCACTAGGCTGTACTATGTAGCTTGTGAAACTTTGTGATATTTAAGTTAACAATTTATGAAAACGTGTTAGATCCAATCTTAACTATGCAATAATGTGCTAACTCAAAGTCTTAACATGATTGCACAAAAACAACAGGTATTCCGACAGTATACATCATGTATTAGTAATCTACGGATTGAGCGTGGCTTCATTATCAATTAGAGTACCTCAGCCATTTGAACTGATGCTTCGCTGCCCAAAAAATATACAGGCCTATGGAGCGAATAGCACAAGGAGCGAGATAAGTGGTTATTTTGTGAGAACCTGAATGGCTTAAGCAAACTTTTAAGATTATGGAGCTCACATATGTAAATAAAATGTCACCACCAACAGCTGGTTATCGTGTAAAGCGAAGGCGGCATCAGCGATAAATCATCCCTGCGGCATTCGTTGTCCCACCTCCTAATTAGCCATTACTCCGGACATAACTCAGCACGCAGCAAAGTTTAAACAGGCTATCATAATAAGATATGGCAACATGCACGCCACTGGTGTCGACCACAATCTATTTGCTGTAAAGTCTCGAGGCAAGTTCATGCGGCTCACGTGGACCACATCCTGAAAGGCGAGACGGACCGAAGTCAACAAGTTGGGTCTTCAGTGATGTCATTTCGAACTGCCAATTTAATGTTTGCTTACCTTGAAACTTGTGACACTATACGTCTGGCAAAAGAAACCAGACCCCCCTATAGTATGTAATGATGGGGAAAAAGGAAGGACGTACCCAAACCAAAGTAACTTATTCAGCGTTATCTGTTTATCTAAGGAATTAGCCTGATAATCGCTGCATAACACTTACCTACGCACTCCGTCGTTACAGACATGCTGGTGCTATCTGATTTCAGCATTTTAGTGAATTTTGTGAAGGTCAAGCCAACGAGACCTACCAGCACTAAGTTTCCCTTTTGCGCAATACAGGCTCAGAAGAATCCGTCGACGCGTAATTCACGGAGTTGAAGTTCTTTACCGGATCCCGCAAGTTCTGTAAATGCATGGGCGACAGTGTCATACGCGTTCGGATATTTCTAGAAAGCAATGATGAAAGTACAAAAATTGCGTTTTACGAAGATGTAACTTATCACTCCATCTTTGCATTGATGTCTGCAACATTGAATCCGCTACCAGGTAACGTTAGAAGCAAATGAAACTCGCAACTGGCGCAGAATTGCGTGTCGTTTCCGGAGGCGACGCAGGAATGACTATGAATGTTGGACATGGGTTCTGCAAATTTTCCACCAGGGACACACGAACTCCAGCGAACATTGTCCGGAATAAGGTCGAAATGTGTCAGATGTAAAAAAGGCACCAATTTGCTTGTTGCTTCCTAAAAACCAATTTCAGTGAGATCGTTCTTGCTAAACCACCCACAGATGCAGAATATTCACTTGGCAAAGTGTCTCGGAGGGTGTCGCAAATTGTGTCTACGCAAATCTGTTGATCGAAGGCAAAACCGTATAATTCCGGTTAGACGCGGGAGCTGCCCTCAACATTTAACCATAAAAGCATTATCATGGATTGCGCATTCGATCCGACCAAGTTTTCCTGCGCATTTGAATCGTTCCAGACTCCATCCGAAGGGCTCGGCCACAATCGTAATGCTTAACCCAAGGGGCGTAGCTTTGCATCGACTGGTTTTTGTGATTGTGCATTGTTTCGCTGCATTGATTCGTTCCAATATCTCCATTTTTTATCATGATCGTTTTGTGCACTTCTGCTATGGAGAAACCGATATTGGTTTTCAGTATGCGTGAGTTTAGCCCGGGTTTGGGAACGTTTGAAGGAAGCGCTTACTTGTCCATTGATCCTTTGACACGCCTGACAGCGCGACTAGCTAGGAGAGTTCCATTTAAGCTGCATGACAGGTTCTTCGGTGAATTAAGCAAATTAGTGATAGAGGGTGTGATTATCACATTCGACGTTCTAACCGACCTGGTTAGTCTGATCGCAATCATTAGGAAGAAGGAAGGATAATTACGAGTCTGTGTTGTCCCGAAATTGATGAATACTGCATGGCGTAGAGAGCATTACATGCTACCCAACCTAGAAGATTTTCTTCCGTCTTCGGCCAAAGCTAAGTGTTACACGAAAATGGACCTCTCTTCGACATCCTGTCATGTGGTACAAAATGATGAGTCCATTTTCCTTGCTACCTTGATCACATCATTCGTTTGCGTTATTCTCGGCCGCGTTTCCCGTTTAATATGAGTGTGGGGTGAAATTTATCGAAAGCAATTAGTGCAAGTGGTAGACGAAGTAGATGGTGTAATATGCGTGGCAGACGATATTATGTATATGGTGTGACAGAAAAGGAGTATGAAGATGACCTCCACATTTTCTCCACTATTTTTCTGTGTGTGAAAGCGCATCAAGATTAAACATGAGAAAATTTAACTTCAAAAATATGTGGTGACTTCCCATGGGCATTTGCTAACAACCAAAGGGGCCAGCGTCGATCAGGTAAAAATTAAGGCTTAAACAGCATGGTGAAATGCTTGAGCCGATTTGCGTTAACATGCGCTGATATCATGACGCCGACCAGGAAGTTAACTCTCGAAATTAGTAAAGTAGCATTGGGAAAAATAACAGCGAAACCCATCCAAAAATTTTAAGCAAGCCATCATAAACGCGCCTGTGAAACAGTAGCCAAGACGGAATACGTGCTGTTCTCCTACAGAATAAAAAATCTTTTGGAATGGTATACATTTTTGGGAAATTAATCTGACCAGCTGGGAAGGGATATAGTTATCCGGCTTTTTGACTAATCTGTCCTTTCACTTTGAAATTGGGCATGAATTCTGCGTCAAATGACGTCATTTGGAAGCATGCGTTGTGTTTCTCCAATTTGTGTAGGAACTGTTTTGATTTGGAAGCATATCCGGTAAGCAATTACTTCCACGACTGTCGTAATTCTGCAAAGTTAGGCAGTTTGAATTTGTCCGGCGGCGCAACACATTCCTTTCTTTCCGGCATTAAATTTCAGATTCATGTAATACGGACTAACTTCAGTCATGTTGCCCATGTGGAAACATGCTTACTCAAACCGTAATATTCAGTTGGGTTTTACCGGAAAGCAAAGCGATTTTAATCGCGCGATTAATGAGTAAGGCATCGTGTTTGACACTCTTGTACTCCTTCGCTTGACGTCACGTAGCAATGCTCAAAATGTCTCGTTCATTCTGTTGAGAACCACGCTGATTTGAGGCTACAGTGCACAACAGTCGTGTTAGAAAACGCAGATAATCTAGTCTGCCTAGGTGTCCACTGCTGATTCCTTGGCACCTATTTGCGCAATACTTCAACTGTTTTGCTCTTAAGCTGATTCCGGTCGTAACTCTTTTGATAAACACCAATACGTAGCACACTTAAACTTACGTCACAGTTTTACACTTAAATCAGGTCTTTTAAAGCTGGATAAATTTGATTCCACTTTAATTTTCCGTTTGTTCTGCCTACCTGAATAATCTTCTATTAACTGGCCACGTTGTTTACGCAAATTGCGCTTATCTTCGGTAAATTTTTTGCCTTGTTGCATTTTTAAGTAAATTGTGCACATTTTTTCCTTATCGCGGATTCCTTGCTAACCGATTATACGTCACATTACATACGCTACCCTATTACGATCACGAAAGATTTTTCATATGTAAGGCATTACTCTGGAGAAGTAAAACTGATCGACTGCCCAGGAAAAGGAGCGAGAAGGTAACGAAAAATGCATATAAGCATGTGAAAATATTAAAAGAAAAAATTCGAACTAACAAACAAACTAAATTTATAAGTACTACCGATGTGTTTAGATTGCAACGTAAATCAAACGACCGAGCGATTTCTACCGTGTTTGCAACGAAAAACATGTTGGAGAAGAAAATACAGTACAACGAATTAATGAGAAGCGATACAATCATCACAAGTAGAACGCAGGGCTTTATGACAGCTTAGTGTAAACGCAGCAGCGCGAGATAATTTACCACTGTGTCTTCCAATCCAACTGACATGACCCAAACAAATTAATCAGCAAAAGTCTACAATGAAGTAGTGTAAAGAAGTAAACCAATGTAAATGTTTTAAGTGAAATGTCATCTTAAAAATGATATTTATGAAATGAACATTACATACAAATCGTATAAAATTCGAGTGCAAGAACTTCGAGTGCAGAAATGATCGAACTTTCGGACGATACTTGTCTTGCGACGGGATATATATATATATAATATATGTTTGGCTGCATCCGGATTCGTATTTGACTGTCACTTTAGTCTCCATTAGACGGACACAGTTCGCCTGCGCCTATAGAGGGACGACGGGTGAAGTGCTTTACAATAAATAATGCATTAGCTACACACCACCCATCCAGTTGAAACAGTGGAATTATGATTGGAAGCCACGTGCTTGGGAGCCACAATTTACCAAGGTAGCCGGTCAACACCTCATTCACAGACAAAGTGGAGCACATGGAAGTTGAGGACTCAAGCGTACAGAAGGCTTGACCATTGTCTATCTATACAGCGTGAAACCAACCTAAGAGGCTGACACGTCCAAGAGGTTTATGCACCCTGTCCCCTACAGTAAGAAAAATCTATCGTCTGTAGGCAAAGTAGATGACATGGTAGGTAAAATTTAGCTAGGCACCATACCAAGATACATAACAAGCTTAGCTACACCGCGGATGTAAAGCAGCAGCCGATCACCTGTAATAGCAATATCAATCAAAATGAAGCGAAAACACCATACATATATGGCGACACAACTGTTCGCTTGATTAGTATATGAACAAATGTGTTATCAACATACTAGCAAAAAATACAAAGCGGCACAACGTGTAATCAAAAACACTTTCAACAAACGATAAATACTTAACAAATTTACCTACTATCCGCGTAAGCGACCTGTGTAAGTTAATAGAATATTCTTCAGCTAGAAAAAATGAATCGATTACAAAATAAGCAACAACGAAATTGCAAACCAAACACCTTGAATAATAAAACTCGGCCCCTAAGTACGCGTTTAGTAAATGGAAGAAAAACGATTGGAGACTGCCTACCCACACTACACCGGTACCCTTTGCGTTCTAAGCAGCACCAGTCGTCGTTTAAATATCGGGCAGGAATGGACTCGTTCGTGGCTCACTAGAATTGCCTGAATCCGACACTCGCTACCGCATCTGCTACAGCACCATGCGCTCGACCTTGATGCAAAACATTCCTTCAATTCCTGTAGCTTCCGCAACTGCCGACTCTTCTCCCCATGCACGAGGGCTTCCTCTTGCACCTCCGAATGATGCAAAATTACCAAATCGAGTGACCATCGTCTTCTCTAGGTTTATCCTCATCACACGATTTCTTAGGTAACGAACATTATACTTGAGTCGTTTCAAGGACAGTGAGTATTACATAGATTTATGAACATATGTTTGCACTTAAGCCACAACTACTTGTGACTAATGCCACACTCTGCTCCACACCATGCACGTGTCAGGCGCAATTCACGTACATCTCTCTGGCTTACGATGACCCAGTAGAGAACGTTAGAATGGCCACAAAGTTGGAATGCATATCGTTCCGCAACCAGTGCAAACAGGGTGATGCAAGATAATGCGTTTCAATGACCGATGGGAATGCACTTGTCCTTCAGCGCGTCCGCTCGATCCGGTCTTCTAAAAGGAGAGTTTCACAGCCCAGCGGTCACTACCTTGAATATGGTGCGATACACTCGCAAAAGCGCTGAAGACGCTAGTTGTTAATAATAGGTCAGATACATTGCCTTATCTAATCGGTGCATGTACATGCTGAGTCAAAGACATGCCGTGCTGCAACTTATAAAAGTCATGTCTTGTGGTCTGAGAGTCTCAAGCTTGGTATGGTAGATTAAATTTGCCACGCATTATTTCCTGAAACGAAGGTAGTTCTGAACCATGATATAACAGTGTAGGAAGCTATGTAGCACATCATTTATTACCGTGTAGAGGATTACACATATTACTTGTCCGAAAATTTAGTTGTCACCCAGTGATCTCTAAATACATTGAATATTCTGTGTTACCAATTTGAGGTTGGTAAAGCGCTGTGAATTTCCAAGGTGTCACATCGCTCTCGTTAAAGTAACGCCGTAGGATTTCAGACACATTCCTCCACATAGATGACATTAAGACAATAGTTACTAACGTCCGGAATATATCATTTCATTTCTAATCCTAAAGCATTTGCTGCACCAGATTAATTGGTTCCTTGGTTTCTCACTGCATGCAGTCACTAGATTTTACCTACACTTCGTCTAGGAACGTTACTGACCAGATAATTTAGTATTCCTAATAATTAACATCTAATTAAAATATCGCTCTATGAGAAGCGGCATTTCACAATCGGCCCTTGGTCACATCACTCTTTGCGATCGCAAAAATTACTGTCAATTACAACATCCGAAATACTCACAAATGCCAGTGGAACTCCCACCCACCCACCAGATCGACTGCGCGTCGCGTTCTTTGTATCAACGACCAACAGTGCCTAAATTTTGGATTTCATGTCCTTAATCGTGAATGCTATTCTACTGATTAATATGCATCGGATAACAGAATACCCCGACAGCGCGAGATAAATTATGCGAAATTTTATAGATAGTGCATGTCAAAGCTGTGGGACCAGTTAGCACTATTCCACTAATGCCAATGGACGCACAATTTGTTAATAGGCCTATAAATACGATCATATATTAACCGAATATGTAACGTTAGACAAAAAGATGAATTTCCTGAAGATCATTGTAAGTGTCAAGTGATTTTCTTCAGTCAACTTCGGATATACTTCAAATTTATTTTGCTCTCGTCTAGCTGGCAAATAACCATTTAGAAATTGTCTAATTTATTCCTCGTATGTACTTTTTTATTCTATTAGATCACTGCTTTATGCTTCACATTGGCATTTTCCATCAAGTGTAATACACTGGAGAGATGCAGACAAAAATGTGTCGAATCACAAATGGGAGCATTTCCGTATGTCCGCGAGATCATAGATGAACAATACCAGTGGTGTATTAAAAGATGCTGGGCTAACGCAAAGTAATCACTAAGGGAATATTTTATACTCACCATTTAATCAATACATTTTAGTATAATCATCATTTTTTCCGCTTTTGTATCCGATGGTCATTTGAGTTGGAAGTTAGTTTCATTACGTTGCGTTACATTTTACTGAAACACAATACAAAGATAACGGTTTGACACTAGGCGGCCTGTTAAAATTTTCGCCATTACGTTGGATTATTAACAGCAGTAAGCAAATTAAATAGTTTAGGAGAGGAAGCACAGAAATGCTATACAAGCGTATACACAACTACTTAAGCAGATAGTCCGATACACATCTATTTGGAACAAAGCTAGTGTTAAGCCCCATCTCAGATATTTGATTATTTATAGGGGCGCGTCCATCCACTGGACTGAGGAGTGACTGATCACAAGAATTTTATAACATATTCCGCCATACAGATCGCGTATGGTCCGAAGCTACACTCCAAATCAATCTCCCGACGCACACTTGACTACCGCAGATGTAAAATAGTCGACCGACGGAGCGCCGCTCACCTGCGGAGGCTTCGGCAATTAGGCAGCTAAAACCAACTATTTGTAAACAAACCGCATTCATCAACAGTCTCGCTTTACATTTGTAGCCACATTTACCTAAGCAAAATGCTGCCAACGTCAGATGGATTCGACAACCTTGACTGTCGCTTTATTCAACTTACCCAGGTCCCTAATTGCATCTAAACGGCTGACGAGAACACGCGAAATGGCCGAGCTTACTTTATCCAATAAAATATAGTTGCTTCTTGATATTCTGAAGCAACTAATCACAGAAATAGAAGTAAAATTTGCGATGAGTTGGAGTCAGTTAATCTCTAATAGCATACACCCCCTGATTATATATTTGTGTTCAGAGCATGTAGCACGAGTTTGTGTCGTGAGCCATGTTGTTCCACACAATACGACCATCAAACTCCCGCAAGCTTGTTGAATTATGGATGAAACAGGCGAGCGTTTATAAATGCTTGACTACCGTTGAGCATGAATGTAAACATATATATGCAGCCTTAAATTGGAGACATAGAGCATACTATCGGGATGAAGAAATTAAGTGGCTGGAACAATCCCCTAACCAAAAATTTGTGTGCATTATTAGCGGAGTAGAAAAATATTGAAAAATAGTTAATGATTAAAGGAGAATAGTTTTGTTGGGTTTACCATGGTGTTCCAATTTAGCCATGAATAAAAGTACCGAGGCACACGTGACGAATTTTAAAACGAATCGTTCGATTACGTTAGGTATTTTCCTAGCTGTCTAGTTGAGCAAGGCTATTTTGAAGTTTGCATATCACAATTGTATCATCCATTTAAAGGAATCATCAATCCTAATTCATTGATCTGATTAGCAACAGGAGCTGTATAGCTTAATGCCTTCCAAATAACGATAGGTACGCAGTTATCTAACAGAGCGTCCGCTCATACTTCTTATCACATAGGAGAGTATTACTGCCCTGTGGTCAGTACCGTGCATGTGGTCCAATACATTTGCGAATGCGCCGGCGATGCCAGGTTTGAATATCAAACGAGTATGATTTCAGACATATAAACCAGCACGCATAGGCCTAGTGCGCTTAGTGAGATGAAACACTGCTGTGTTGCATTCAGAGGCAACCAACAAAAGTGGGGTTACTAGGCACCCAAGTTGTCAAACCCAAAATGCACCCTCCAAAACAATGATAGCGAATTAACCGAAACTGTAGGACGACAAATCGCACTGATGTATTGGGCATTATAAGCTTAACACATGCTTCAATGTGTGTTGGTGAAATTTAAGTACAAATTGAGCGTAGATGTAGTTTACGAGTATGACTGCGTGGTACTTTAGACATATAAATCAGCACGCCTGTTTTTGATTGTACAGCTCTTGAGTTTCGACTCACCCAGTGCAGGTGCCGTCGAGCGATACTCAGCCACTAGCCACTGTGTTTCATGTGAGGGGCTTAGCTCACAAGGATAAATGTGGCCTTAGGACATCGTGTGGACACAACGTGTATTTCAGAGTACTGCGATGAGTTGAGAGTAATTGGTTAACAGTAGGGATTAAAGTGGCGCGTGACTCATCATGTTGGAGTGAATGGTAATAGCAATCAGGAAAACATGTGGATGACTGGGTGTTGGAAGCGCCGTCTAACAGGATGGATAAACGTTTCAGGTTCACACTAGTTGATTTGTATAGACTTTCAGAAGGATTTCATTCATCTGGAACTATGCAAAATTGTATGCGAATTCATTAAGTGTAACGTGGAACTCACCGGGTAGAAATGCGTGGAATCAGTCAAACAATTGTTGAAGCGAAATAACTCGAATAGTGATTTTATAGTTGTTGGAATACTCAACCGTTCGTCAAGAGGTATCTGTACATAAGTATCCTTCAATGCGGGCATAGAAAACAGATTCGTTCAATTGCTAAAGGCTATCCTCAGGTCCTGCAAGAGTGTAACATATTTCTAATAAACACTTGTACAATGTTGCCCCATGGTCGGCAAAAATCCAGAGCGTTTTACCGTCAAGCTTGATTGACCTGACTACGTGAGTAGTCCAAAGTGAATTATGGACCAAGCAGGTCGCTAAGTGTCTTCCTAATGAGTTCCCCGTTCGCGAATGGAAATGAGGATGGGCTTGATAAGCATGACCCTGAGGATTTCAAACATTGTTCAGCAAGGCTTGAAATAAATGAGTCGGATTGTAGTGATAACGAAATGTCCAGCCTTTTCATGAATTTAAATCTTATGATGGAATGGCCAGAATCCATAACACAATTTACACCCATCAATTGAATTGAAGTGTCCTCTGGCAGAAATATTTTACATGAGCCAAAAGTAGAAAGCGCATGACCAGTTAAGACTTTAACGGAAAGAGCTATTGGTCTCAATGAAACTTTCGGAGTCAAGGTCTCGAAATACAAACTGCGAATAAAGAACACAATAACACCGTTGTCAATGGTAAATGAAAGTGGAAGTACAACGTTTTCGACACTGAAGAGACGATAGGAAATTCATGCACGTGCGGAGCCTTTCTTCACTGTGTGCTTTGCAGAACATTTATGTCTTGGCTCTAATCGTATCTAGCTGGAAGATCACAAACTCTTGATGAAAATATAGAAATTAGTTTGCATCAAGCCTTCTTCATCGCACTACATTTTCACAAGAATTGCACGTACTTTCATCGCGTTTGCCTAGCTGATAATAAATATTGGACACGCTGTCCTCAGGGATAAGAGTCTCGGTAACCTAGTGGGAATATTAATGCTGCACCAACGTCAACAATAAATGTGTCGGTGACTGCCGAATCGCACCAGTGTCAATTGATGGCGCATCCTACTTGTCGTGTAAAGCAGTTGCTTGGGTGGAAATTCAAAAAAGGCTACTAAAAGGAAGAACACCAACTAGAGATTACCTGAGATCATGTCACACTAAATGCTGTAGCGTCGTAATTAAAAGAGGGGAGTGAAATTGGGTTGCAAGCTTGCCGACGTGGTTGCCTTGTCTGCAAACTGGCTGTCATCCACTGATCAGAATAGCAATTTTATGGTGTATTTCTCCAGTCATCAAATGGAACGCCCCGAGCAACAAGTTGATGGTGAAATGGTTTCGCTTATAACAGAAATCATGAGCACTGCGAAGCTCGTTATTCTACGGCAACATCATATATTTATAGTGTTTCATTTTTATTTGGTGTCCGTGTGTACCAAAGGCACTCCTCCACAAAAGTGGAGTATAGACATCTCAGCAAATTCTTAAAGCAGCCAGCTATCTTTGAGCTGCGATTTGTTATGCTTTGTGACCTGAATTTCCTATATACTGACATAAAGTATTCCAACAAATCGACAGGTATCTAGAGTGAGAAATGTGAGAAATGTGTTTGGGGACAAGATTTATCTGCGTACACTTTTCGTAAAATGAACAAGGTGCAATGTTCGTCCTGTAACTTTGGCCAATTCTTCGTCCATCCCGGGAGCAACAGCTTAGAAATTCAAGCAGATTCCGTCTCGAGGTTTTTAGAATTATCAGTGGTTTGAATGAGTGCAACCTATGATTTATGTGACAAATCGCAATACCTTCTTGCTTATAGATAATACGAGCAGTCGTTTGTCACGGCTTAGCTTTACTCGCGGCAACTCGAATTATCGTCGTGTCATAATAATCATAACTTGTAGTTGAGGAATTTTGGATAAAAATGTTTGGAGATACACGTGAGACCAAAATTGACTATTTTCATATTTGCTCTGGCCAAACGCCATGCGGATCAAATATTGTGGTACCTAAATAAACGCTTCTTTGACGAGATTTAGTAATTTGTTCGCTTATTTCATGTATTATTCAGTTTTGCTTCCGGATAAATCATTCTGTTGTTTGTCGTTTTATCGATTTATACTTGGTAACATTTTCCTGTTGTCCACTTTAACATGTCCGTTTCTGTGTACACCGACATGGATGCACTAGAAATTCCCTCGTATGGCGAAATTTATGCTGCTTACGACAGCGCTAGCTGTGATCTGTCGGCGACAGAAGAATATCGCGGCATCCATTGGGACGAATGCAACCACTGGTACCAACAGCAGTGTGCTTGCCTGACTGCTCACCAATACGAATTGCTGTCCACTAGCGACAGTCCGAATTTTAGCTGCATCAGTTGTTGTGCACACTGGCAAGCTCGCCCGGCTTTTCACGGTCTAAACGCCGAAACTGTTGATGCAAGAGTGCTATAGGTGGATCAAGAGGTCAACATAGTCGCCACCGTGGTCACCAACTTCGATCACAAGTTGAATTTGGTTCCTAACGCAGGGGCTCTGAGTGGTCACTATCCACGAAAAACTGGCAGCCAACTTGTGAAACTTAGCATCGTTTTACCCATCCCGTTGGCTGTGGATAGCGCCCTTAACTCTACTTTAAACGACGCTGAATTGAGGGTTTATGAGCACATTAGGAAAAACAAAGTGAACTTGGAAATTCGAAACACCATTAGCTAAAACCGGAGCATTTACTTTCTCGGAATGGAAAATGTAGATGCCGTCACTACATAAAACCGTCTTATGGCAGCGCATAGTATGAAGTTCCCACACGCGCTTCTTTTCAGCTGATGGTGCTGACAATCGGCTGTCAACGAAAAGGCCACTACTGGGAAATTATTTGTCTCTTCTAAATGCGACAGCTGGTCACGGGCCACTGCTCTCGCTATCAAAAATGTTAGACAGAATAATGCTGCCTGTAATAATTTCAGTGGATTCGATGACCCGAAAATATAGGATGCAGACAATAGTGCGGTAAATATACGTTGCTGTTTCTTCAATATCTTTTGAATGGATAGTGAAAGTTTCATCACCAGTAATGAATCCACCAAGCCAAAGTGTTTCAGCAAAGAAACATAGTCTAACCACATTCGGCCTTGGTAATTTTAAATGGATACTAGCGTTGTATTTCGTAACGTTACGGAATCTGCAGCAACTCTTCCTGGATAACGGATGCTGGATGACCTCCAGTGCTTCAAGCTGTGCCTCACCAAGCTGGAATCACCACGTGGCTTCCTGAGTGCCACTGTCAAAACGCTGACGAGACTGGGGTAATGACCATTTCGGTCCGCCAAATCAGCGACTCTGACAATTCACATGGCCATTTCACCTCGGATGATGCGAATTATTACCACGATTAGCGTTGATACTTAGGGGTAGTAATAACAAAGTTTAGCTGGGCTTTCAACTGATAAATAAGCCAAAGTTGGTGGATCGCGTCTGACAAATAAAAACACAGGTAAGCGATTAATGGGTAATGTATCCTTCATGTGGGTATTTAGCTGGTTAGCCGAACGGCAATTTCCGCACAACAAGCAACCATCCTGTTGGCGAAAGACTCAGCGATAGTCGTGCCGAATTCCTACAGGTAGTACTTAGCAACTTGTGCAGATTAAAGAAAAAGGTTGACGAGTTAGGTCTGATTGTAGACAAAGCACTTCCCGACATAATTGCTTTCAATGAGACATCGTTTTCCCCGGAATTTACCGAGGTGTGGCAGGCTTACCTGGATGCGGTCTGCAGGTAACTGATGGATCCATGGGGCTATAAGTCGGAAGTGTTGAAATTATGTAAGCTGTAAATTAGACGTGTTGAGTACCTGCACCCTATAGTCGTTAGATCATAATGTTGAGGTCGGGTTGACTGATTTTTTATACTTCCTTTGCCTAGTATAACGCTTTAGTGGTATACAAAAGTCGTGGTGTTAACTACATGAGGATTATTGACTTTATTCGCGGGCAATTTGCAAATATGTGTTTAATTCTAATACACTTCATCTTCCCCGAAGTCTGCTTAGCCGATCTTTCGTGCAAGTCGGCGTTATGAACATTGGGCGCAGGCTTTCTTGTGCTGAACTGTCAAGACGCATTCCACCAGTTCGTTGACTTCCGCACCAGGTATACGGACAAGCAAGTATTATTTAGTTTTAATTAGGTTTTTACTAAGTACCTCGAAGACGCAACTGAGTTTTCATGCAGTACACATTTTGGGTCTAGCGATAACATATGAACATCCGTTGGGTGTGTATTACAAGGCCCCAAAAGCTTGTCGTTGAAATAATTCCCTATATTCGGCAGACGGACTATAGTGCGATGTGGGCTAGGAATTTATTTCTGAACTGTGAGATCTCAATGGCCAACTCGGTCCAGTTAGCCTGGGATGAATTTCAGGCATATCTTGCGGAAGTTGCTGCTCGCTACATTCCACTGATGAGGCATATTTACCTATCTGCACAGCCACAATGGATAGATTCCATTGTCAAACACGTACTCAAAATACGGTGTAGATGCTGGCGAACGTACCAAGCAACTCCAAAGGAAGTATCTATAAACTTATCAAAATTTCGTAATTTTTATTGTATTTCTCCCATTAGCTCACAACTTGTATAGAACAGCCTCCAATCCGGAAAAACACCAACTAAAATCCTCCTACTCATAAGTAATCGCAACGTTAGAAATACATGTAAGCAACATCACTTGGATGCTTGTTTCAGATAGGAGAATTCAAGTCAAATAACGGATTTGTTTTTATGCAATCAAGAAGAGGAAGATTCGGCTGTAGCACATCGGCGATCAAAACGGGAAAGCTAAACAAGATACTACATGGAAAAATAGTAAAAAACGGCGGCTAAATCAATATTTCTAGTGTGGTAAAGGATCACAAACCAAATTTGCTGTTTAGTTATTGAATAAAAATAATCGGATCGCGCAGCCCTCCTGCTAGATATGTCATGAAAATTGAGCCGTAGGCGCACATCCGAGCATAAATGGCTCCGTGGTTTCGTCGTGTTGAGGAACTAGATTTTTTTGGATAAAACACTATGTAAATGATGGCTGACATCGCTGAGTATTTTCCAAGCAATATTGCACAATAATTAACATAAACAGCTACATTATGTTGAAATAAGACTGGTTTAGGAAAATCATTTCATCGAGAAATGCATTTCAGTAATCTATGAAGAAGTTTGAAATGCTTACCCAATTGGCCCGGAAAGATCACCAACGAACTGTAATTCCAGAGTGGTGGAACACATTCAATGATGATTGGCAGGATAAAGTGGTGGGTGACTGAGGACGAACGAATTCTTTAGATATAAAGAAACAATCGCTTGGATTTGGTGAATATTCATTCAAGAAAATTGACCACGATAACTCATGGCTCAGTGTGATTAACAACTACTTCACTGACTTCGAGAAGCTCTGGATTTCACCACTGATGTGAAGTTGAGAACAGTCAGTGAAGAGTTTCTGCTAACTTTCTGCCTTCTGTAGAGAAAGCAATACATCGTTGCATTTGGAGGTATTCAGTGTTAAGCCGAGGGAGTTTGACCAATGCACGATTCTATCCAAACAACATTGTGGCATGGTCGAAGTTGTTGAAGTTACATGATGCGCGTTGATTAGTACTTCATCAGCGTATTTTAGCATTATGTTTTCTTCAGGGACAGGGATGGAGCCAAAATAGATAGAGGATGAGAGTGGCTAAGTAATGAATCCTTGTAGGACATCGGAAGTGGTGATAAGAGGCATGGTGCTCTTGCCGTTTAACCTGGTTGTCTGAGTACGTTTAACAACATAATTCAGTAGCAAGAAGCCTATGGATGGTAGGATACCAGAAACCAGGAGAACGTGTAATACGTTTTCACGTTTAACAAAACCGAAGGCGTTGGCGTAGTCAAGGGAGCATAAAAGTGTGACTTTGTTTTCGTTGTCTATCGGACATAGCACTGAGTGCACAAAACCAGCCCCCTGCATGTTTTGCCGACCTCGAACTTCAGTCTGCGTATTGATGTGAGTCATTCAGACAGGATTTGGTTAGCAATTTTGCAAGGGTGAACTATTCGAATCCATTTAAAGCCACCGAATTACACGTGAGTGATCCATGTTTAGCTGCCGCTTTCTTCGGCATTGTTTTTATGCTAGCAGCTCTCCAACAGTCTGCGATCTTGCCTTAGTTTAGGCACTTGGTGAGCAACTCAGGTAGCGGTTGTGCTGGTGCATCTGCACATTATTTAAAGACGAAGGGAGATATCCATTCTGGTCTGCTTAATTTGCTTTAGTATAGCTCGGTAAACTTTCTGTGCAGTGCTGCATCATCAAGCACTGGCGATGAGTCTGTAGGCCACCGAATCAGTGCAGATGATGAGTTGGGGAGTGATTACTTCTGGAATAGCAGAAGTTGCGTTATCATTCTTCTACATCTTTGTCAGAGTTCGTACTATGACGAGAGACCCCACTAAATTGTTTCATCATCTGCCAAATCTCAGGACAATTATTGCCCACCAGAATTGTCTGGACGTAGGCATGATTAAGCTGTTCAATTGCATCCCTAATTCTTAAAGAAAGAAACTTTCCCAAGGTACCATCTTTAACTTTGAAGGCTCTCTCCTTATGTCGACGCAGTTGTTTGAGGAGTGGTGAGAAGAACCGGTCAGCAGGAATGCGAATTGTTTCCATCGAACAGGGGACATAAAGCTAATTTCAGATATCCGGTCATCCGGTCACAATATACTGAGACATCTGTATAGAAAACAAACTGAAATCTGTACAGGCAACTATGTCTTTCCATTGTGCTGTTTTAAAAGATTGGTTTGTCTACGTTGAATTTTACGTTCCTTACAGCGAATGACTTCCTTGCGGTTCGTCTTACTCTAGACGACAGGAAACAGATTGACTATCGAATTATCAAAGCTTCCAAGTGGTCCACGAGTACTGACTGAAAATGCATGCAAGTTGTCATCAAACACTAAGTCTAGGGTTGCTTCTAACCTAATGGGGCATTTTACGATTTCCGTAGTCCAAGTGTATTGAGGAATGCGATGTCAAACCTATATAAATCACCAGCAAATTTGCATAGAGTTTGGTCGATGTGCACAATGACAACAGCCGTGAAGTCATCGTAATATTTGTTTGCATCTGAGCTTGGGAAATTGGGGGTATCTAGTTGTTGGCTAGCAAACTTGAGCTGTATCCACCTAGGAAGTAAGCAGTCGATATAATGCAACGAATAGCAGAGCATTTTCTTTACTGTTGAACATCAGGGAGCGTTAATAAAATTGATAACACTACCACCCCGGTGGCAGAAGTTGCATTGGCAATCAGCACGGTGGAAAATATAACTCCCAACTGCTACAACGTTTCCAACCGCTTTGTGAGCCCAGGATTTCTTTAGCATACTTAATCCTAGCTGCGCGTATTCGCAACAGCAGATGTTGTGTTTAGGATCTTCCTTTTTTCCAATAATTGATAGGACATTTGTGCTGAGGAAAACGAGTATGTTCATACTCGACAAATTTTTCTTCCGCAGAGCTACCCTCTATCCAGCAGGATGGTTCTACGCAAATGTATTACAATTTATTATGCACTATTCTCACTTTACCTCGGATAAATGTAAATGTGTCTGTCATTTGCTTGAAAACTCTTACAGGTTTCAAAATTACAAGACTCTAATTACTCATGAGAGTAATCTTAGTTAGATTAGTTGGTAAGTAAATCGATCGGTTTATAAATGTTAACGTTGAAGGCGCGAGTGTTGGTACTTTTTTGAAAGATAAGTAGAGCATGCCCAAATTTGAAGGCCTTGGCAGCATGGTATCAAAAGGGTTTACCTGAATCGGTACCTGCAAATCCCTTGTTTTCCGCATACTTCAAGGCACATTGGAGTATAGCTTTTTATACCAGCGCCAATGCAAACGTGAGCACCCCGTCTATGATAAGGCTTGTATATTTACCGAACAGTATACCGGTGTCTGCTCCTGATACCACTTTAACACATATTTAGAACTATTTCAAGTTTTTCAGAGGAATTTCCCTGAACTAAATCTATAGAAAGGGAGACGCAGGTCTTTCAGTTCTTGCAAGTCATATACCACTCTAAAGCCTCCGGAATTACTTCAGTTTATCAGAATCTGTTACATGATACGGCCGCTGAACGTAGTGGCGCATTCACATGTTTTTTCATAATCGCTTAGCAGATATGTGTTTACACCGGAATTAATCGTCGCAATCAGCTGTCGGCTTTTCAAGAGCGGTAATAGTAATCCGCTGGCGAAGTACCAATCAATCTGTTTGAAAACCGGAGAAGATAAGTTGTTTGGTAAGTTGATAAGAGGTTCGGTGGAGAATCACGTGAACAAAGTTAACATCAATGCCGCAAAATCTGCTTCCGCAAGGGGTTTTTGTGTCAGTCGTGAATATTGTGCCTAAGTGGAAAACAGAGGACACGCTAAGAACGAGATATTGTTAGCTTATTTGAAAGATTTCGACACTGTTCCGCATATTCCTCTCGCAATAAATTTAGAAGTCACGGGATATTTGACGGCACTCATAAATATGTGATTTCTTTCCTAGCCGGGAGGAAACGGTGTGACGCAGACTGAAGTTCGAGGTCGGCAAAACATGCAGGGGGCTGGTTTTGTGCACTCAGTGCTATGTCCGATAGACAACGAAAACAAAGTCACACTTTTATGCTCCCTTGACTACGCCAACGCCTTCGGTTTTGTTAAACGTGAAAACGTATTACACGTTCTCCTGGTTTCTGGTATCCTACCATCCATAGGCTTCTTGCTACTGAATTATGTTGTTAAACGTACTCAGACAACCAGGTTAAACGGCAAGAGCACCATGCCTCTTATCACCACTTCCGATGTCCTACAAGGATTCATTACTTAGCCACTCTCATCCTCTATCTATTATGGCTCCATCCCTGTCCCTGAAGAAAACATAATGCTATAATACGCTGGTGAAGTACTAATCAACGCGCGTCATGTAACTTCAACAACTTCGACCATGCCACAATGTTGTTTGGATAGAATCGTGCATTGGTCAAACTCCCTCGGCTTAACGCTGAATACCACCAAATGCAACGATGTATTGCTTTCGCTAAAGAAGGCAGAAAGTTTGCAGAAACTCTTCACTGACTGTTCTCAAATTCAAATCAGTGGTGAAATCCAGAGCTTCTCGAAGTCAGTGAAGTAGTTGTTACTTACACTGAGCCAGGAGTTATCGCGGACAATTTTCTTGAATGAATATTCACCAAATCCAAGCGATTGTTTCTTTATATCTAAAGAATTCGTTCGTCCTCAGTCACCCACCACTTTATCCCGCCAATCATCATTGAATGTGTTCCACCACTCTGGAAGTACAGTTCGTTGGTGATCTTTCCGGGCCAATTGGGTAAGCATTTCAAACTACTTCATAGATTACTGAAACGCATTTCTCGATGAAATGATTTTCCTAAACCAGTCTTATTTCAACATAATGTAGCTGTTTATGTTAATTATTGTGCAATATTGCTTGGAAAATACTCAGCGATATCAGCCATCATTTACATAGTGTTTTATCCAAAAAAATCTAGTTCCTCAACACGACGAAACCACGGAGCCATTTATGCTCGGATGTGCGCCTACGGCTCAATTTTCATGACATATCTAGCAGGAGGGCTGCGCGATCCGATTATTTTTATTCAATAACTAAACAGCAAATTTGGTTTGTGATCCTTTACCACACTAGAAATATTGATTTAGCCGCCGTTTTTTTACTATTTTTCCATGTAGTATCTTGTTTAGCTTTCCCGTTTTGATCGCCGTTGTGCTACAGCCGAATATTCCCCCTTCTTGATTGCATAAAACAAATCCGTTATTTGACTTGAATTCTCCTATCTGAAACAAGCATCCAAGTGATGTTGCTTACATGTATTTCTAACGTTGCGATTACTTATGAGTAGGAGGATTTTAGTTGGTGTTTTTCCGGATTGGAGGCTGTTCTATACAGGTTGTGAGCTAATGGGAGAAATACAATAAAAATTACGAAATTTTGATAAATTTATAGATACTTCCTTTGGAGTTGCTTGGTATGTTCGCCAGCATCTACACCGTATTTTGAGTACGTGTTTGACAATGGAATATATCCATTGTGGCTGTGCAGATAGGTAAATATGCCTCATCAGTGGAATGTAGCGAGCAGAAACTTCCGCAAGATATGCCTGAAATTCATCCCAGGCTAACTGGACCGAGTTGACCATTGAGATCTCACAGTTCAGAAATAAATTCCTAGCCCACATCGCACTATAGTCCGTCTGCCGAATATAGGGAATTATTTCAACGATAAGCTTTTGTGGACTTGTAATACACACCGAACGGATGATCATATGTTATCGCTAGACCCAAAATGTGTACTGCATGAAAACTCAGTTGCGTCTTCGAGGTACTTAGTAAAAACCTAATTAAAACTAAATAATACTTGCTTGTCCGTATACCTGGTGCGGAAGTCAACGAACTGGTGGAATGGGTCTTGACAGTTCAGCACAAGAAAGCCTGCGCTCAATGTTCATAACGCCGACTTGCACGAAAGATCGGCTAAGCAGACTTCGGGAAAGATGAAGTTTACTAGAATTAAACACATATTTGCAAATTGCCCGCGAATAAAGTCAATAATCCTCATGTAGTTAACACCACGACTTTTGTATACCACTAAAGCGTTATACTAGGCAAAGGAAGTATAAAAATCAGTCAACCGGGCCTCAACATTATGATCTAACGACTATAGGGTGCAGGTACTCAACACGTCTAATTTACAGCTTACATAATTTCAACACTTCCGACTTAAAGCCCCATGGATCCATCAGTTACCTGCAGACCGCATCCAGGTAAGCCTGCCACACCTCGGTAAATTCCGGGGAAAACGATGTCTCATTGAAAGAAATTATGTCGAAAAGTGCTTTGTCTACAATCAGACCTAACTCGTCAACCTTTTTCCTTAATCTGCACAAGTTGCTAAGTACTACCTGTAGGAATTCGGCACGACTATCGCTGAGTCTTTCGCCAACAGGATGGTTGCTTGTTGTGCGGAAATTGACGTTCGGCTAACCAGCTAAATACCCACATGAAGGATACAATAACCATCAATAGCTTACCTGTGTTTTTATTTTTCAGACGCGATCCACCAACTTTGGTTTATTTATCAGTTGAAAGCCCAGCTAAACTTTGTTATTACTACCCCTAATTATTAACGCTAATTGTGGTAATAATTCGCATCATCCGAGGTGAAATGGCCATGTGAATTGTCAGAGTCGCTGATTTGGCGGACCGAAATGGTCATTACCCCAGTCTCGTCAGCGTTTTGACAGTGACACTCAGGAAGCCACGTGGTGATTCCAGCTTGGTGAGGCACAGCTTGAAGCACTGGAGGTCATCCAGCATCCGTTATCCAGGAAGAGTTGTTGCAGATTCCGTAACGTTACGAAATACAACGCTAGTATCCATTTAAAATTACCAAGGCCGAATGTGGTTAGACTATGTTTCTTTGCTGAAACCTTTTGGCTTGGTGGATTCATTACTGGTGATGGGACTTTCACTATCCATTCAAAAGATATTGAAGAAACAGCAACGTATATTTACCGCACTATTGTCTGCATCCTATATTTTCGGGTCATCGAGTCCACTGAAATTATTACAGGCAGCATTATTCTGTCTAACATTTTTGATAGCGAGAGCAGTGGCCCGTGACCAGCTGTCGCATTTAGAAGAGACAAATAATTTCCCAGTACTGGCCTTTTCGTTGACAGCCGATTGTCACCACCATCAGCTGACAAGTAGCGCGTGGGGGAACTTCATACTCTGCGCAGCCATAAGACGGTTTTATGTAGTGACGGCATCTACGTTTTCGATTCCGAGAAAGTATATGCTCCGGTTTTAGCTAATGGTGTTTCGAATTTCCAAGTTCACTTTGTTTTTCCTAATGGGCTCATAAACCCTCAATTCAGCGCCGTTTAAAGTAGAGTTGAGGGCGCTATCCACAGCCAACGGGATGGGTAAAACGATGCTAAGTTTCACAAGTTGGCTGCCAGTTTTTCGTGGATAGTGACCACTCAGAGCCCCTGCGTTAGGAACCAAATTCAACTTGTGATCGAAGTTGGTGACCACGGTGGCGACTATGTTGACCGCTTGATCCACCAATAGCACTATTGCATCAACAGTTTCGGCGTTTAGACCGTGAAAAGCCGGGTGAGCTTGCCAGTGTGCACAACAACTGATGCAGCCAAAATTCGGACTGTCGCTAGTGGACAGCAATTCGTATTGGTGAGCAGTCAGGCAAGCACACTGCTGTTGGTACCAGTGGTTGCATTCGTCCCAATGGATGCCGCGATATTCTTCTGTCGCCGACAGATCACAGCTAGCGCTGTCGTAAGCAGCATAAATTTCGCCATACGAGGGAATTTCTAGTGCATCCATGTCGGTGTACACAGAAACGGACATGTTAAAGTGGACAACAGGAAAATGTTAACAAGTATAAATCGATAAAACGACAAACAACTGAATGATTTATCCGGAAGCAAAACGGAATAATACATGAAATAAGCGAATAAATTACTAAATCTCGTCAAAGAAGCGTTTATATAGGTACCACAATATTTGATCCGCATGGCGTTTGGCCAGAGCAAATATGAAAATAGTCAATTTTGGTCTCACGTGTATCTCCAAACATTTTTATCCAAAATTCCTCAGCTACAAGTTATGATTATTATGACACGACGATAATTCGAGTTGCCGCGAGTAAAGCTAAGCCGTGACAAACGACTGCTCGTATTATCTATAAGCAAGAAGGTATTGAGATTTATCACATAAATCATAGGTTGCACTCATTCAAACCACTGATAATTCTAAAAACCTCGAGACGGAATCTGCTTGAATTTCTAAGCTGTTGCTCCCGGGATGGACGAAGAATTGGACAAAGTTACAGGACGAACATTGCACCTTGTTCATTTTACGAAAAGTGTACGCAGATAAATCTTGTCCCCAAACACATTTCTCACATTTCTCACTCTAGATACCTGTCGATTTGTTGGAATACTTTATGTCAGTATATAGGAAATTCAGGTCACAAAGTATAACAAATCGCAGCTCAAAGATAGCTGGCTGCTTTAAGAATTTGCTGAGATGCCTATACTCCACTTTTGTGGAGGAGGGCCTTTGGTACATACGGACACCAAATAAAAATGAAACACTATAAATATATGATGTTGCCGTAGAATAACGAGCTTCGCAGTGCTCATGATTTCTGTTATAAGCGAAACCATTTCACCATCAACTTGTTGCTCGGGGCGTTCCATTTGATGACTGGAGAAACACACCATAAATTTGCTATTCTGATCAGTGGATGACAGCCAGTTTGCAGACAAGGCAATCACGTCGGCATGCTTGCAGCGCAACCTCAATTTCCTTTATTAATTACGACGCTACAGCATTTAGTGTGACATCTTCTCAGGTAACCTATAGTCGGTATTCTTCCCTTGATTAGCAATTCTTGAAGTTCCACTCAGGCAGCTGCTTTACACGATACGTAGGAAGCGCCACCAACTGACACTGGTGAAAATCGACAGTCACCTACACACTTATTGATGCGGTTAGTCCGGCATAAGTGTTTACATTTTGTTACCGGTACCCTTATCCCTGAGGATAGCGTGTCCAAGATTAATTATCAGCTAGGCAAAGGCGATGAACGTACATCCAATTCATGCAAAAATTAGCTCGCTGGAGAAGGCTTGATGCAAACTAATTTCTATATTTTCATCGAGGGTTTGTGACCTTCCAAATAAATACGATTGCGGTCAAGATATAAATGTTCTGCAAAGCACAGTATAAAGAAAAGCTCCGCGGGTGAACGCATTTAATATCGTCTCTTCAATGCCGAAAACTTTGGAGCTACACTTACATGTATCACTGACACAAGTGGCATTATGTTCTTTATTCACAGTTTGTGTTTCGAGACCTTGACTCCGAAAGTTCCATTGAGACCAATAGCTCTTTCCGGTAAAGTCACAACTGCTTACGCACTTTCTATTTTTGGCTCAAGAGAAATTATTCCGCCAGAGTTCACTTCATTTCAAGTGAAGATTATTATTTTTGTTAAAGATTGCGGCCATTCCATCATAAGTTTCGAAAATATGAAAATTCGCGCAAAGCACTCATCATCCGGTGCTGGAACATGCGCACACTACTTGACCGGAACTCCAGCGAGCGCCCGGAGCGACGCACTGCGCTAGTCGCGATGTAGCTGGCGCGCTACAACATCGATATTGCGGCGCTCAGTGAAACGAGGCTCGCTGAGCAAGGTAAGTTACATGAAGCAGGTGCTGACTACACAATCTACTGGGTGGACAACCCCGCCTCAGCATCACGTGATCATGGGGTCGGATTTGCAATATCCGATCGCCTGAATGGCCAGCTGGTGGGTGAACCAACGGGCATCAGCGCGCGACTGACGACTGTTCGCCTACGACTCGGAAGAGGTACGTTTGCTACTTTTATAAGCACGTACGGTCCGACCATGTGTTATCCTGATGACACGCGTGATCAGTTCTAAACTGAGCTATCCTCCGTGATACGGTCTGTGCCGAGGAGCGACCGACTTTTTCTGCTGGGTGATTTCAACGCGCGCGTTGGGCGTGATGCATCAGCGTGGAGAGATATTATGGATTCGCATGGCATTGGTTCAGCGAATGCGAACGGTGACAGGCTGCTCTCACACTGTGCCACTCACGGCCTGACGATCACGAACACTCGGTTTGCACTGAGCGCAAGTGATATAGCAACTTGGACGCACCCACGGAGTGGTCACGCTCACCTGCTCGACTATATCATCGTACGTCAGCGTGATATGCATGAAGTGCGCATGACACGTGTACTGCGTGGAGCTGAGTGTGGCACTGATGACAAATTGGTTCGGACCAAACTGTACATATATTTTCGTAAATCGATGTATTGCACTCCGGCCGTGAATCGGAGTAAATTTAACATTCTCTCCCTCGGTACTGTGGCGAAACGTACTGATCTGGAGAAGGCGATGGCTGCACGCCTGTGTGGTGATGTGGACTGCATAGCTACAGTGGGCGACCTGTGGCACCATATTCGCGATCAGGTGACAGCTGCTGCGGAGGAGACCATCGGGCGCGCAAACTGTAAACGGCCTGATTGGTTTGATGACAACAATGCGACGATCGGCGCATTGGTGTCGGAGAAGAATGCAGCATTTGCTGCACATGTGGCAGACCTCAGTGACTTGGGGCAGAGTAGTCAGTTTCGCAAACTTCGACGGCGACTGACCCGAGAGCTCCGTCGCATTAAAAATGCATGGTGGACGGAGAAGGCGAAGCAGATTGAATGCTACGCCGAACGCCGTCAACACAAGGAATTCTTTGACTCGTTGAAGGCGGTGTATGGACCGAGATTGGAGCCGCTGAGGACACTGATCGATGGTAGTTCAGGCGCTACCTGCACCCAGGCTGCAGAGATAATGCAGGTCTTGCGGAAATACTCTGACTGTCACTTGAACAACCGTTCAGAGATCGATTGGCCTACATTGAACGGCCTGAAGCAGCACGATGTGAAGGCGGATCTGGCGGTTACGCCGACACTGGATGAGACGCAGCGAGCACTTGCTCAGCTGCGAAACGGCAAATGTGCCGGAGGTGACGGGATCCCACCTGAAGTATTGAAACACGGTGGACCCGCGTTGTTGACTGCGCTGCACCACTCGGTGCAACGCGTGTGGATTGAGGAGGATGTGCCTCCTCAGCTGAAGGATGCCCTTGTGTTATCACCATACAAGGGCAAAGGTAGCAAGCAATGTTGCACGAATTATCGTGGCATCAACTTGCTGAGTTGTGTGGGCAAGTTGATTGCCCGAATCCTGCTCAATCTCCTCGTGAGTCAGTTTGTGGAACCTAACGTGGCGGAACAGTAATGTGGATTCCGTTCGGGTTGCAACACTATGGATATGGTGTTTGCGGCTCGTCAGTTGCAAGCGAAGTGCAGAGAACGACACCAGCCATTGCACTAGCTTTTTGTTGATTTCACCAAGGCATTTGATACGGTGAACCGCGAGGCATTGTGGCTGGTGTTTGGTACGTTTGGTTGCCCGCGTAAGTTTGTAAGTTTACTTGCATGTCTGCACAGTGGTATGCGAGCGATGGTGCAGCTGAGTGTAAGGAAGGAGGAAACAAGATTTTTTTAAGCTTTTTAACAGATAATTAAAAATCGTACGCTTAACTGCACCGTACCAATTTATTGAATAACAGGGTAAACTTTAAGCTGTGTAAGGAACTTGTATTGCGAAAGTCGGTCATCAAATCTGTACCTGCTGTTACGCGGTCTACTAATGATTCCGATTGGGTCTACGATGTGAACCCCATTATTGAAGAAGACATATGCTATCTAAACAAATTAGTGCGGCTGAAATACTGTTATGATCTTTTGAGCCGGGTATTGTTTAACTCAAGATTTCAAATACTTAAACGAAGTAACCGCGAAGTAACACACCAACACCGACAGTCAGTGGGCATAAAGGATATACAAAACGAACGCAATTAACTTAAACCTAACAAACTGCCATGTGCCATCATAAATATCTTAGCTAACACAGTGAAGGAACAACTGTTTTGACTTCTCGGCGGCCTGTTCAGATACAAGCGGTATTATAAAATTTTAGCATAAAAAGCGAGAGATTGCGTCGTATATCCAGGACTACTGATTTACAGAATTCCATTTACAAATTCTGGTCATCAGTAGGCTAACATCATGCCTTCGGTAATAATGATTAACAACATAGGGATGTTAAACCGCAGAGTACGATCTGTTTTCCCATGTCAATCAGTAAGACAAAGTGATGATCATACGAAATTTTAAAAGCAGTCATTTTACTGGCGCTGTTCCATAGAAGAACCTTTTAGTTTCACTGATGTAATGCTTATGCTAACATTTGAAAGAAAACTTGTAAAATTCCCATTTTGCAACAAAACCGTGTTCATAAAAGCACGGATGGTATTTTCAATTATAAAGCACGGAGTACTGCAGATGGCTGGTGTTTCTAAAAAAAATTTCTTAGGTTTATTTTTGGAGAAGGTTGCTTGTTGTGAAGTGAGCTAGTGATTTTTCTCAGTTCACGGGCCTCAGTCGTTTACATAAGTAAACATTTGTTTTATTCGAGTACAAAAGCTTAAGCTTAAAAGCTCCAGTAAGACTTTTTCACTGACCCTCCGTCTACCTTTTCAAAACTTCAAGCTACCAAACGCCGTGGTATTCATGTTAAGCGTCCTGTCTCTTCCGCTGATTGTATGAACGTCGCTTATTTTTATTAACACGCACCTTTTCGTCTTTGGTTGTACTTGAGCATTTAAACAACAGAGTTTTGCAAAATAGACAAAATACCACAAAACTTCTTGAAGGACTAAAAAGCGTATTCGATTTTTTTCCTACTTGCAATGTGCCCTCTCAAGCGATAAGTCAAACTCGCCCGAATCTTGCCCAAATCTCTTAGTTCCATATTGCATAATATCAATCATCGGAAAAACCAAAGCAATTCTCGACGGCTGGAACATGGCCGTTCACTGAACCAAGTGACAAATAGCCGCCCTTGACTGCAGACGCCCACAACCGGAGTATAACAAAACGCCTGGTTGGTGACACTGACAAACGTGCACAAATTTCTTCATGGGACGAGGACAGATGGTTCGCTGGAATTGGGGTGTGGTAAGGGGAGTGGCACATCTCAAGCGCACCGATAAGCACGCGGCAAAGGAGATGTCGTGCTTTTTCCTTGAGTAGCCCGTTTCCCGTCGCAGTCTGATAAGCCAGCCTTGGCGACTCAACGATTGCGCATTCCAATCTACAAGCAAATAGCTAACAACCGATAACAAAGCAGCAAGAACCAAGCGAACTCTGATACACACTGTTGCTTGGACTCCAGTGCTCTGATCCGTCTGTAGCTCTCTGCCCTAATCCTCACCTCCAGTATTCAAGATATCTTCCACTCCTCAGGCATATATAAGGGTGTTGTTGTAGCGAAAATGAATACACGCGCTTCTTAAGTGTTACAAAACAGTGGCTTTTATTGTTGTTGGTAACTCCTTAATCTTCATATATTTTAGTATCTTCATCCGCCTTCCATCTTGCTCTGATGTGCTCAACACTGATTCGCATTCCGTTTCTTGTAGCCTGTAAAAATATGCTCAATTCAGCTGTCGCTGTCTTCTCTACTGTTTTCTATTTGGCAGTCCCTCATCTGTCATCGTTACCGACTAGTATCTGATGTGCCACCCAATAAATATAAGGTTCGGTGCGTGGTATGCCATCGAAAGCTGTTCTCATGTAGTGAACTATGATGTTTAGTGTTCGTTTTGCGTAAACGTGTTGAGGCACATGGTTTATGAGCTCAAATTGGAAGGTCTTATAAGATTTGCATGACAGAAATTTGTTTTGCTGTTTATTGATAAGATTGCGACTAATCAGAAAGTTCAGCAAGTTTACTGAAACTATTATATCTGTCACTCTGGAAACAGTATGTGTGCGGCTTATGGGGCCAAGAGTTCCCATGTTTTGACAGTTGCCTATTTTATGTCTGTGGATAAAAATGTGCCGAGATTGCTTTTGAACGTTATCATATTGTACTTGTTTTAACGTGCCCGTTTGGTTATTGCACATCCCAATTGCTTAATCTGATTTCCATGTGCACTCGCTGTACGCTCCTACTATGGTTTTGACAATTGCTTTGGGTCCAAGCTGAGCCTATTTATGTTCCGATTCGTAAGAACTAAGTGGATTCCTATTGTGATCAGTTCTTAAAATTCCGCAAATATTTTATCCAGAATGCGGGCTATCAAGGTAATCGAAACATTTATTCCAGCTGTCACAATATCGAGGGTTAAATGGAACATCTTGCGATGTCATGCATCACGAAAATAGATTACAAGAAATGATGAGAGGCAACCGGCTCATTTTATTAGCACTATTGCACTTGAAAATTAGGGTTTGGAGAAGAAGTTTGCTATTGCTGTCACACCGCTTTCGTTACAATATCATGCTCAGAATCAGTTAATTCTTAAGCAAATTAAGCCGGGAAATCCTATGTTCTATACTTATCTAAAGGCACAGGCGAGCATATATTTATATACGAGCGCCAATTCGAAGAGATGGGACCCGTGAGCGTACCGTCTATGACAATTTTTGTATACTTACCGAACAGTATACTGATGTCTGCCCCGTGATACAACTTTAACACAGGTTTAGAACAGATTTCAGCTTTTCCAGAAGAATCTTGATGAACTAATTTTAAGAAAACAGAGACGCAGCTCTTCAAGTTATTGCAAATCGTTAACCCCACTAAAGCTTCTGGCCATTATTCAGTTCATCCGAAGCTGTTGCAAGATAAGACCGCTATATATAGTGGTGCTCTCACTTGTGTGTTTTCAAAATCGCTTTGCAGCTACCTCTTTAATTCTGAATTGATGGCCGTAAGGGTCTGTCAGAGTTTTAAGAACGGTATCGATATTCTGCTAGCGAACTATCAGACTATCAGTTTGATAACTATAAATCCAAGTTGTATGAATAAATGTTAAGTGACTCGCTGGAGAACTGCCTGGAGAAATTTAACTTCAGTGCCGCGCAATGCTGCTTCCGCAAAGGGTTTTTGTGTCAGAATCGTGAAAATTGGACCGGAGCGCTAGACAGGGGAAACGCTATAAACGCGTTATTCTTAGCCTATTCGAAAGCATTTGACACTGTTACTCATCTTTATCACGCACAAAATTTGAGATGTTAAGGGATATATGACGGCGCCCCTAAATAGTTCTTTCCTAATAGCAAGGGAACGGTGCGCACGTGTGGGACGCAGCCTTTCGCTTAGGCAAGCTGTCCTTATTGGCTTCCTGCAGAACTCGGTGTTGAGGCCATTTTTGTGCGTGATCTGAGTAATTGACTTACCGGAGGAGGGAGGAGGGTTCGTCCTGATGTTCATCTGACACGTTACGCCCCGTGTATATCGAGATTATCTCGCTGACTTTGTAGCTATTATGGTACCAATAGATTGGTTCTGAGAAGTGTCCGTCTATGGTTGATGTCAAGTAGATTCGGTCAACTGTTATTTTTCCTCCGAATTGTAATTGATTAGTACCTCCCAAGCCTTATGCTGTCGATGGGAGAGTAATCCACGTTGTCCATCAGCACGTTGACTTAGGTGTCGTACACATTATCATTGCGCTCTGGCAACATTTAGAAGAAGGCTGTTTTTAATTGTTTCCCTGCGATTTCGTATAAACGCCACCCTTTTGTTGCCTGAAGTTAATCTCGGTATTCTAGTGACCCCGCTTGGAATATTGTATACAAGTTTGTTCACCATGTTTTAGCCTAGGCAAAATCAACTTGGCGAGGGCTTTAAGAGTGGGCACTCGATTGACACAGGGTCTACGGGGATAGAAGTATCCTAAAGGCTTGCTTCGTTTGGAAATGTACTTATTGCACTAATTGGACGTCAGTTTCATTTACGTATTTTGGCCGAAAATATGGGTCCAGAATTGCCTTGGATAGGACAAAATTGCACGTGAGACGGTTTAATTACTCAACTTGCATTTCCCACCACCTTTCGGGAAGACATTATTTTCAAAAATTTAAATATGGACACGGTCGTTTACTTGTTTACATTTGGACATCTTGACAAACCAACATTTTAAAACCATACAATGAACCTCACCAATACGTAAAATGTGAAGCTTCATAGGTCTTCGCTCAGTGGTGGGAAGCGAAAATGTCAACATTATTTCCTGCATACATCGCGGACGCTTCCCATCACAAATCTTCACTTTGATTCCTTGTGTAAAATAAGCAGTAACTCATTTACTCAACATACCCCATGAGCGATTACACGTCGCATTCGCTTGCTACAGCGCAAAATCCTCAAAATCGGATGCTGCAATGCGTGCACACTACTCGACCGGAACGCAAGCAAGCTTCCCGAGGAAGTCACTGCACCTTTTAGGATGGAACTCGCACGTTACTGCATTGATATTGCCGTACTGACTTATGCTGGGCTAGCAGATTCAGGCACACTGCTAGATCGTAGTGCTCGGTTGGAAACCTCACAAATGCTCCACTTGAACATGGGGTCATTGATAGCGTAGGAGCAACAGCCCACGAATGATACATATTTGCCCATGCTTTGACTGTTGTAAGCTTGTCAATTACTGGCGTGATAAAGCGAATGGTCAGTTATACGCTCAGTTGTTCTTCTTGACACGGCTCGTGCCGACCGGTGATTTCTACCGACTGATGTCGACGTGTGCGTTCTGCTTTATGCCGCGGTGCAGACAGACAAAATCTGGCCCTGCGGTATTGAGTTCGCCAATGGGAACGGTGAACGGCTGCTCTCACTTGCGCCAACCACTAGCTGACGAACACCGACACACTGTTTGCACTGGGTGCGAATAATATATATACCCACCGTGTGGTCATTCTCACTTTCTCGAACCTGTCAATACACCAGAGATCTTACGTGAATTGCACCGGTAAAGTGCATTGCGTAGAGCTGACTGTGGCAAGTAGGTGGGGAACAAATTGCACACATACATCCATAAATCTAATTAATACTTACCTTCCGTGAACCGAATCAAGTATAATGCTCGTTACCTAAGTCCTTTTTAGGCACAGGATGAACCTAGAGAATATGGTGGCTACTCTTCTTGGTAATTTTGGAAAAACTGTAATGTGCCATCCGAGAACAGGTGTCCGATGCGTTTGAGGAAACCACTTGGTTCAATGACAATAATGCGACCATTGGCAGATTGGTGTCCCGGAAAGAGGCACTATTTGCTGCACATTTGGATGAAGCTGCCTGCTCCGAGAAGGGAAATCATCCTAGCAGACTTCGACGGCAATGGATTTGAAAACCCAGCCGCCTCGAGAACACAATATGGGCAGCAAAGGCAAAATATATTGAATGCTATGCCTAACAACTCCAAACTATCATCGATCCGCTGCTGTTAATGTTGTGCTGTGATCTAATATCCTAGACGAACCTTGGTGGCGACCAATGGGTAGGCGTTGGGTAACACCAGTCATCTAGACATGATCCAGGGCACACCATTCCGTGTGAGTTGGTTTATTGATTCATGGCGCTCACCTGTTACCATTTCGTCTATTCCTTTTCGAAGCATTTGGTTGGGGACCCTAGTTATTCTCCTATCAGTTGTGGGCGCCGTGGCAGTATCCCAGTCTAACCCCCAAATGAGAATTACATAATAATGATACATTATTTATGTGGTATCGACTGACCAGAAAATATATTGACATTCGTATCAGCGTATCGAACGCAGCGGCAGCATTTGGCAAGTTTGAGTAATGCGTGTGGAACAACCACAAGCTTACCGTCGCCTCGAAGTTGATTGCCTATAAATTCATGATGCTGACCGTTCTCCTATATGGCAGCGAGACTTGCTCGATGTACCGGCAAGACGTGAGACATCTCCAGCGGCTTCATGAACACAGCGTTCGAAAGATTCTGTACATCCGCCGCGGCTTCAAGAATTTTACAGACCACAACTCCTTGTTGGTTATCTTTGGTTTGAAAAACGGTATTTGGCATACGAAGCTAACGGGCTACATCGACGGGCCTTGTCCATATTGGGGTAGTGTTTCGAGATCCGATAGCAATCAACCGTTTCCCTTGACAAAGTGGATGAGCTGACACGCCCACTTGATGACCAACAGTAAGGACATGGGGAAACAGTCATTGTCACGATGGAGATCAAAGCTGATGTCAAATATCTGGTTACTGCCGCATTGTACGACCTGCAGTTCTCACAGGATCTATAGAAACCGAAGCCCATCAGGACCCAGTACCCGAGAAAGTCACACCGTTCCCCAAAGCCAGTTGGCTACGTTCATACTTATCAATAGATTTGCAGCAGTTCTATAAGTGGGAAAATGCGTTCTCTATTGTCGACCATAGTAAGCTATTTTCGTAAACGTTAAGATTTGCCATTTTGATGTCTGGCATTCCGGGATCAACCGGATGAATGTGATTGTCCGCAGCTATACGTACCATCTACTTATGGACACGCAGCTAATATTGGCTTAACACTGCCAAAAGTGTGCCAATTTCTTAAAAGTGCCCTAACAAGAGGAGATCCAATGATGACGAAAAGCCACAAAGCATAATGCTGCATCCACGTCCATTTCATAGCGGTGATCAACGGCCAAAGTTTCCTCATAATAGTCGACTCAGACATCAAGTGGTTTGAAGCGTTTCTCATAGATAGAACAACAACGGATGCTAATGTATCAAGACTTCGCCAAATCTACAGTAGGTTCGACAGTCTAGAGACAATTATAACTGACAACGGCACACAGTTCACTTCGGCATCTTTTACGGAGTTCTGCAAGCAATGCGCCGTTTAACACCTTCGCTCACGGCCGTTTCACCCAGAGTCGAACAGCCTAGGCAGAGAGGTTTGTGGATACATTCTAATGAGTTCTCCACAAATAACAATGAAGAGGGACGTATAGAGGTGTTGATTCACAGGTTCCTGCTCTTTTAGCGTTCAACACCGAAGCTACAAATGCTGGGAGGAATTTTGTCATCAAAGTCTATGTTGAGCAGGAGGCGCCGCATGCTCTCGGAGGACAATAGATCGAGCTCAAAGCCTTCGGTTTTCTGAAAGCAACCATAACCTGGAACGGTGTTTTAACTGACGGCAGGAGGAAAGGCAACGATCTTTCATCCCGGTACGGGCAGTGTTAGTACGTAACGATTGTGAAGACCACATGAATTGGTCGCCCGGTACGATCAAGTATTGTAACAATGGTATATGACGAGCAAAATTGCAGATACTTAGCAAGTCTTGAAGGATGTCAAAACGTGGAAGCGCAAATAGGTGGATAGCAAACAAAGGGTTAAATGGAACAGCCTATTTGTGGACTCACCTCAGTGTTAACACAAAGGTAGACAGCAAGTACCAAGCACAAGTGTGTAGGTTAATTCTGCTTGTGCAACGTCCGTCGCATTCCATCTTCCGTAGAGACACACAGTTATATCTCTTAGTGTAGTTGGGTTAGGGCAACATCAACGCATTTCTTAAACACATGAACACTGGGGCGGAAACTACATAATTTGGGAGGGTGTTCCAAGGCTAACACACAAAGAGAGTGGAAGTTCCGTCGACCTTCGAGCCGGTTGTATTGCGTGGTTGAATTCGACTGGTGGCCTTTCAAATTCGTGTTGTGTTTCAGTCGTGTTAGGTGGTTGCAGACGTGGTCCTGGTTCCTTAGAACTTAGTAGTCCATAATAAGGCAGCCACAAAATCGGCGGTACCCGTCACTGTATAATTTTGGGTCCTTCGTCGAAGTAGATAAGGAAGATGGAACAAGGATTTTACATGCTTTGTGGCCCGTGGCTGTGGAGACTTAACCGCTGCGAGGTCTGGTTTGTGTCAATGTTGCCACACCTTGGTTGCGTATTCCACAAGCAGGTGTTAAGCAACAGCGAACAGACAGAGCGATCAAGCCGCTCAAATGCACTCCTCTGCATGCCAATGTGGTGGGTCACAATATTTGACGCTTTCTCAGCTTGTTCTGTGCAGACCAGATCAAGCTGGTTTAGTACGACAAGTTCACTCTCCTAGGTGACCGTTTGCAGGATAGGATATCAAAATGCTGGCCAACTTCGGACGATATTTTACAACCTTGACTGTCTCGTTATTCAACCTACCCAGGTCCCTAATTTTATCTAAACGGCTGACGAGAACACGCGAAATGGCTGATCTTTCTTTATCCAATGAAAATGTAGTTGATTCTTGATATTCTGAAAGCAAGCAAGCACAGAAATAGAAGTAAAATCTGCGACGAGTTGGAGTCAGTTAACCTCAAATAGCATGCACACCCTGATTATATATTTGTGTTCAGAGCATGTAGCACGAGCTTGTTTCGTGAGCCATGTTGTTCCATACCAAATGACAATCAAACTCCAGCAAGATTTTTGGATTGTGGATGAAACAGGCGAGCATTTATAAATGCTTGACTACCGTTGCATATGAATGTAAACACATATAGACAGCCATAATTTGGCAAACAAGGAGCCTACTATCTGGATGAAGATATTAAGTGGCTGTAATAATTCACTATCCAAATAATTTTTATGCATCAGGAGCGGAGTAGAAACATATTGAAAACTAGTTACTGATAAAAGGAGAATAATTTTTGTTGGGTTTACCATGGTGTTCCAATTTAGCCATGAATAAAAGTACCGAGTCACACGTGATGAATTTCAAAACAAATCGTTTGATTACTTTAGGTAGTTTCCCAGCTGTCTATCCGAACAAGGCTATTTTAATGTTCGCATATCACAATTTTACCATCCATTTAAAGGAATCATGATTCCTAAGTCATTGATCTGAGTAACACCAGGAGCTGTATACTTTAATGTGTTCCAAATAACGATAGGTACGCAGTTGTCTGTCAGTGTCCGCTCAATCTTTTTATCACATAGGAGAGTATTACTGCCCTGTGGTCAATATCATGCATGTGGTCCAATACATTTGCGAATGCGCCGGCGATGCCAGTTTTGACTATCAAACGAGTATGATTTTAGACATATAAACCAGCACGCATGCCCTAGTGCGCTTAGTGAGATGAAACACTGCTGTGTTGCATTCAGAAGCAAAAAAGGTGGGGTTACCAGGCACCCAAGTTGTCAGACCCAAATGCGCCCCTCCAAAACAATGATAGCGAATTAACCGAAACTGTAGGACGACAAATCGCACTGATGTATTGGGCATTATAAGCTTAACACATGCTTCAATGTGTGTTGGTGAAATTTAAGTACAAATTGAGCGTAGATGTAGTTTACGAGTATGACTGCGTGGTACTTTAGACATATAAATCAGCACGCCTGTTTTTGATTGTACAGCTCTTGAGTTTCGACTCACCCAGTGCAGGTGCCGTCGAGGGATACTCAGCCACTAGCCACTGTGTTTCATGTGAGGGGCTTAGCTCACAAGGATAAATGTGGCCTTAGGACATCGTGTGGACACAACGTGTATTTCAGAGTACTGCGATGAGTTGAGAGTAATTGGTTAACAGTAGGGATTAAAGTGGCGCGTGACTCATCATGTTGGAGTGAATGGTAATAACAATCAGGTAAACATGTGGATGACTGGGTACTGGAACCGCCGGTTAACAGGATGGGTAAGCATTTCAAGTTCCCACAAGGTGATTTGTATCGACTTTTCAGAAGGATTTCATGCATCTGGAACTATGCACAATTGTATGTGAAGTTATTAAGTGTAACGTGCAATTCACGGGGTAGAAATGCATGGAATCATTCAAACAATTGTTGAATCGAAATAACTCGAGCAGTGTTTCTATAGTTGTCTCACTACTCAACTGTTCGTCAAGTGGTATCTGTACATAAGCATCCTTCAATGCGGGCATAGAAAACAATTAGATACGTCCAATCGCTAGCCTGCGATGGACCCAAATTGACCACATGGCCCTAAGTTACATATGGTGTGGTTCTATCCTGGATTGCTGCTCATACTGGAGTACCTTTGTCTACACTGATCATGCCTTGGTACGCTGTCGCTTCTGCTTGAACTTCACCGGGAAGCGCACCAAGTGTCCCCTACGATTGGCAACGGAGAAATTGTCTCAGTCCTCGGTCAGGCAAGCCTATCACGAAGCACTGTATACCGAAGTTCCGCTGTCTTGTCCTAATGACGCTGAGCTTCAGTGGAATAGGATGTCGGCCGCCAGGCATGACGCAGGAGCATCTGCTTGTGGCACTCTCCATCCTCACCGCACCAGTCATTGGATATCCGAGAGATCAGTGAACCAGTTGGAACCTAGAAGACGCCTCACGGCTTGCTCTTAATATAATAATGTTCGAAGAAAGTAGAAGCCACGATTAAAATTCACGAACAATAATATGCCTCGACGGGGAGTCGAACCCCGGTCCACGAATTTCCGGTCCGTTGCTCTACCACCTGAGCTACCGAGGGCTCAGGTGGTAGAGCAACGGACCGGAAATTGGTGGACCAGGGTTCAACTCCCCGTCGAGGCATATTATTGTGCGTGAATTTTAATAGTGGCTTCTACTTCCTTCGAACTTTTCTCTACTCACAAACATCCACCTTAATATAATGTGTCCAAACGGGTTATAAGGCTTGAACTAAAGCAGAGGCTACATGCTGAAAGGGAAGCCTGGTGGACCGGTCGGGCTCAAGAAGTGGAGGAGAGAGAAGCAGTTGACAATAATTGCAAGCTCTTCCAGCTAATCCGCACCACTAGTCTCAGAAAACCAGACGTCAGCGAGAGAGTCAGAGACAGCGCGAGTGCGTTGCTACACAACAAGGAGTGCCGTATGGCTCCTTGGACGGAACACACAAGATCAATTCAGCTGCCCCCTGTTCCCCGAATTCTTCCTACTCGGATGATGCAAGACGAGCCATGGACCTTTTGTTTAGAGCCTCAGTCGGATGTTGAGGTCAGAAACGCGATCACAACCTCAATCGTTTTGGTGCCGTTGGCCCGGATTCCCTTCACTGGCAAGATTGAAGGATGATGGTGAGGTCCTCTGTAAAGCACTGACCTCCCTATACAAAGTTATCTGGACGCAAGAGAGTATCCCATCTACGTGCTCTATACTCGAACTTTACAGACCGCATCAGGGTCTACGGTATCCTATCGGATAGCTTTTCGACCACAAGTGGCGTTCGTCAGGGTTGTCTGGTTTCCCCATTTTTGTTCAGTTTCGTCGTGTATTCTATCATGGAGTGTTCTCTTGCGGAATTTCACGATATAGGCGTCGAAGTGCTGCCTGGTGAAAAGTATGGGGGACCTAGATTTTGCGGACGATATCGTTGTGCTAGAATTGTCCCATTATTTGGTATGCACTTCTCACCTTCAAGTGCGAAGTGTTGCTGCAGGACCACCAACCACTTTATGACCACTTGAACCTTGCTTACGGGGACCTCGAGGTGGTTGATCAATTCACTTATCTTGGCAGCTGCATCAGCAACGATGGGTGCAAAGAAACGGACGTCAGTTCACGCATTGCAAAGGCCAGAGCTACCTTCTTGAACCTGTGGCATCTTTGGCGGCCAAGGAGAATTTTCTTCCGTCTGAAACGTTGTGGATAAAAGGCCACAGTGAGGGCCGTTCTGTTCTATGGTACTGAGATTTGGCCCATTCGGTCTGGGGATCGGAGGCGCCTTCAAGTCTTTGATCGTCGTTGCCTGCGAAGCATTGCTCGTGTCGGATGACACCAGCGTGTCCGAAAAGAGGATGTGCATAGGCGAGTACTAGGTAGTGATAACCATGCTAGCTCCATTGAATAACAGGTAGCACTGAATAAGTTGCGTTGGCTGGGGCACCTGCTACGCATTCCTGGTCATCGCTTACCTAGGAGGACCTGGTTCAGTCTACCAGGTTTAGAGTGGTGCAAGGCTCGTGGTGGATAGAAGTTGACTTGGCAGTAGGAAATGAAGTCACTGAAGACCAAACTGGGTGCCGTTGGTCCATCTCGCTTTGCGAGCTCGAGTCCAGGTGACTCGCTTTTTGCTTGGCCCGTGAATTTACAGGCCATGGTTTGCAACCCAAACCAGTGGCAAGCCTGATGCGGTCTCCTAATCGGATTGTCTGTTTAAAGTGTGTTTGGTGCTGAGTTATCTGCGGGGTAATGGCTGATTATGACGCGTAGCAGTGAAAACCGCAAGGAAGTTGTTTCGCCGATGCTGACTTATCTTTGCATGTTAGCCAGATTTTCGTGACCGTATATCGTCTTCACAAGGTGTAAGCGCCTTGACCCTGAATGTTTGCTTAAGCCATTATGGTTTTTAGGTAAGCCTCCTTCTCTCCCTCTTCTTCGCCTTATTTCATAAGTGCTCACGGTTACATGGCAGCGAAGCATCCGTTCAAATGGCTGATGTACTTCCATTAATGATGATGCTTATGATGGCAAGCGTTCTCTCCATATAATGCATCAACTTACCGTTTAACAACACTGAGACATGGTGAAAGCAAATCGCCACTGAATAAGCTCACTTCCCGCAACCTTCCACTGGCTAGTTAACCAGAGCCACATTTCACATCATTTCAATAATTTTTGGATATGTACACTAAATGTCAATTGCCTGCCTCTAAATTCCCACCTTTTATGCCTCCTTGAACCCAGACTTTCGCCAGGTTATTCAAGATCTTGTCCATTACTAGTGCAGTTGCCATTTAAGTATCTTGCGTATATTAAGCGATCAGCGCAGTTTATGCAAGGCAATGTGCCCAGTGCCTAACAATCGCTTGTAAGATTTTGGTCAAGCCGGATTTTGTGTGCCGCGAAGATTTCTAACAAAAGTTATTTATTTATTAAATTAAGATGGGTGGTTTTCTTTTCATCATTCATATATTCATTAGGAAATACTAAATTTGAACATGTTCACGATAATCTTTTCTTCAGCGAGAGCAAAGTGAACATCCAGAATAAACAATTTGCATCATCAAGAATGAAAGTGGTTGACCGCGACCTCAATTGAGGTATTCTACGAAGTGATCGTAATTGAAATGGATTAGGCTCAAATCCATAGCTAGCAAGGACAGTGCAGTAACAATTCTTAGTGCGAGCACACAGAAAGGGTAGTAAGTGAATTCGGAATTACACTAAGCTCGCAGGAACAGTGGAAACCGTAATGTCACGAAATTGTTCAAGAACAATCATCACAAGCGCTGCAGTGAAAATGATATTCCGGGTTTTTATATCGACTTAATTGACGCATGAAAGTAAGAAAATCCTTAAAATCATGATATTTTAACTACCTTTTTCTGGCTGATGAGTAGCAGTGTGAATTCTGGTATAATTCAGCAAATTCAACATGAGCCGGTCTATACGACAGTCAACAGTCAATCAGGCAGGTCCACGGATGTCACCCATAGCGAGGTGGCACTATCTGCTGGCATCCTGAAGTCATGGGTGTGGAATACGTAGAGATCGGTTGGAAGGCGCACCACTGACGAGGTCAAGAAGGTCGAAACGCCGGCTTCTAGTGTTGATTGGGATTGACGATGATGAATTTTCTGAATATTCTAATGAGTTTAGGGATGGTTATTTTTGAACAGATAAGTTTAGTTGATCGTTCGATAATCACCCGCTTTTTATTTTGGGTAAGATGGATTAGGCACAGAACAATGATATTTTAACGCTCGCACATACACAAGGTAATATTCGTTGAAAAGAATCATGATTCTTACGTTATCGATCTGAGTAGCATAAGTCATGCAAGTTACTGCATTTCAATTTCCGATGGGAATGTATTTGTTCATCCGTGCGTCCGCTCAATCTGGTTACATAAACGGAGAGTTTCACTGCCCTGCGGTCACTACTTTGAATGTGGCGAGGTTCACTCAGGAAAGGGCTGAAGTTTCTGGTTGTTAATATTAGGTCAGATACATTGTCTTGTCTATTCGGCGTAGGCACATGCTGAGTCTAATGACATACCGTGTCGCCATCATGAATTCTGGTCGTCTCGCCTGAGAGTCGCAACTTATGTATGGTAGATTAAATTGGCCACCCATTATTTCGTGAAACTAGAGTAGTTCCTAACCATAGTTGTAGAGTGTAGGAAGCTTTTCTACTCATTATTTAAGACCGTGTGGAGGGTTGCACATAGTATTTGCCAGAAAATCTAGTTGTCACCCAGTGCTGCGTAACCAGATTGAGTATTATTTGTTACCAATAATTTTGTTGGTAGCGCACTGTGGATTTCCTGGATGTCACAACGCTCTCGTTAAAATACCGCCGTAGTAGTTCACACCTATTACTTCGTATACGTTTTACATGAACATAATTTTCACTATCGTAACAAAGATATTTTTTATTTCTAATAGTCTAGCATTTACTACAGCGGATTATTTGGTTCCGTGGTTTCTCAATGCATGCAGGCACTATATTTTACCAACGCGTTGTCTAGGACCGTTACTGATCAGCTAGATTTGGATTACAAATAATTAATATTTCATTAAAATATCTCCCTTTGTTTAACGGCATTACGTTATCCGAAATTGTGCACACCAATCTGTCCGATCACATAAATGACTGATAATTATACCATCAGAACTACAAATGCCAGTGGTACATTCACCCACCCAATCCACAGCGCACCATTTTCTGAGTACCCACGACAATAAGTGCCTACGTTTTAGATTTTATGTCATTAAGCATGAATAATCTGCTACTGATTAACTGGCATCTTTCGAATAGATAAAAAATTACCCACACAGAGCCAGATACATTTTGCGGAAATTCATAGTTTCCACATACGAAGCTGAGTAGAACAAGTGAGCAGAATTCCACCAATACCTGTTTGTGCACAATATGTGAACAGTCCTATTAATACGACCATATCTTAACCAGACATAAAAGCATACATACGCAGATGAATTTGCTGACAATCACTGTAAGTGCCAAGCGACCATTGTCCGTCAACTCAAGCTAAAAGTTTAATTTTATTTCCTATGATGTAAATAATAACTTCCATTCTAGAAGCTATTATGTCTCTATGTTCTTTCAATTCATATCAGTTTATTGCTTTGTGCTTCACGATGGCACTTCCCGCCGAGGAGAATATAAAACAGGAGTGCGCGCAATGTTGCGTCGAAGCACATTGGGGAAAATATCCCTTGGTAAAACAATTCCTATGGGAATCATACTGGTTGTGTAGGTTTGCATGCTGGGTTTTCACAAAGTGAGTACTACAGGAATATTTTAAAACTCATCATTTAAAAGAATACATTTGATTTGCAATCAGCAATTATTGTGAGTCTGTTTCCGGGGGTCAGATGCTTTCGAGAATACTAGTGACCTTATTTTGCATTAGAATTTACTGAAATGCAATACAAAGATAAGTGTTCGACACTAGGTGGCTTTTTGAAACTTTCGCCGTTCCGTCGCACTAATCACAGCTGTACGAAAAGTAAACAGTTTAAAAGAGGTTGCACAAAATCGCAGACTATAAAATACAGGGCTACAAAATTGGCTTGTCCTTTGCATATTTATTAATAATACATTTAGTGTTAAGCTCAAACGCAAAGGTTTTATTACTGGCGGTGGAGTGTCATTCGGCCGAACTGAGGCGAGTGATCAAAAGTAATGTATGGCATATTCTACCATATTAGTCGCCAATGGTCCAATACTGCCGGCCAGTTCCATCACTCGATTCAGACTTGAGTACATTATGTGGGAAAACTTATGTGAATTATTCAGTATAGTCAACCAACAGAGTGCCGCTCGTCTGCAGATTTTTCGCTAATCAGGTGGCTGGGACCCAGTCTGTGGAAACACACCGAACTCATCGCCAGTCTCGCCAAGCCTCGGTGGCTACATTTTCCCAATCAAAATTCTGGCTAGCGTCAGATCAACGTTGACAATTATCTTCTCTTGGACCGCATCTTATGCAACCTACTCACTTCCGAAATTGCATCTAAACGGTTGAGGACCATAAGCTGAATAGTGCAACTAATGCAATGGAAAGGTTGTTCTTTCTCGTTATTTTGAATCAAGTAGACTCAGAAATCGAAAATGCATCTCTGATCATCTGGAGTCAGCTGATCTTATATGGTCACAGCTGCTGATCATAATTTCATGTTCAAATTATGTATCACGTACTTTAATCGTGTGTCGTGTTTTTCTATGAGAAGCAAAATCAAATATCCGCAGCGAAATGATATATGGGACAGTCGGCCGATTTTAGATGTTTGACCGCCGCTTAAGATCGTATGTAAACATATAAATGCAGCATTAATTTCGCAGACATTAGTATAGTATCGGGATGAATAAAACAAGTGAAGCTGTCAGCACATTTGTCTGATTTAGTAATTTTTGGCACCCAATACATCTCCTAGCCAAATCAGATGTTAGTGTCTGTACTCCGCGATTTGTAAAATAGACATCATGCCATTTATCCATTAGATCGATGCGAGCTTCAATAGAAACTATATTTATAACGGTCCTGATTGATGAATCAATGATTCTAATAGCCAAGCACAAGAAACGGGACAGATTTCCCCTGTCGATCGCTGGTGGACCATTCCACTTACAGGACGGTTAGGATAATCTATGGCTACAAGAATCCTGATAAGTGAAATCATTTCGAACTTTACTTTGTTGAACCATCCATGACCACTCCAATGGTTCGATTTTGTATCTGACTGCATTATCCTTTATTCTGCCGCGGCTCCGTTGACCTGGGACTTGGTGCACATAGTGCTCGCTAAATTCTAGCAAACAGAAATCAACACTGAATTTACTACAGAAATATTTTCGAGTTTAAAGTGAACGCTTCACCAGTTCTCGATCTGATTGTTCGGAGACCAAGCCGCACAGGCTTGACAAGTTTTCTGAAAATCACCTGAACCAAGACGTCACCAGATTGTTTACAATTAGGGTACCGTTTGAGAGACAAATAGACTGGTTAACAGAGGTGCTCGAACAGAGTTGGTGCTCTCGGTCGCACTCTTAGAAGAGAATGGGACTATGTGTACAATATCCCAGTGAGTCCTTCGACGCTGCGCATTGGCTCATAAAAATCTACCATGTCGTTTAACCACAGTAACATTTCTGAGTCGCCAGCTCCTCTGGCTCACATCTCACTCCACTAACTGGAGAAGTATGCGTACTCCCTTCCACCACCTTCAGTGGTGCAGCGCTCGTCTGTCAAGCATTCTCTCAGTAAAAATTCAAAAAGATCGGTTTAACAACACTACGACGTGGCGGATGTCACTCACCACCGAATAACGTCACTGCTCTTGCGACTCCCTGATAGGCATTGTTCTTCATGTGTGTGTTGGATCCCTGGTCCATCATAGACCGAAAGGCATATGAACTATCTAGTTGGCCACTGGCTCCCAACAGGTTGTGACGCCGGCATATCGCACATTACGTTGTAGGCTAGATCTCTGATTAAATTCTCGGAGTAGGACCCCATGACAACCATCTACTTCGGCCCGGGAAACCGGATATTATCATGCCCAATGACGAATCATGGCCACACTGCTTACTACTGCTCCTGTTGTGCCTATCTTCTATGCTAACTCGACTGCCCAACCTCCACTCGCAGGTCACCCCACCTCCTGTCTTTCACCTATTTTAATCTTATAACTTCTTCGGTCATCGTTGCAAACGACCCACGTCTCGCATCTGATGGAAGTTACAGCCAATATTCTGCGATCATAGCCGCTTCTCACTCCATCGAAGCTCCAGCTCTTCTTCGACCTTGTCCTTCATTGATCCTCGAAGCGTTTAACGTTCGAACCCTAATGCAGACCGGACGACAAGGATGTCTGGCCCGTACTCTAGAAACGCTTTCGGTAGACATTTGCTACCTTACAAGATTCTGGCACCGTCATCAGAATGGTCTCTCTGGTAAACCCTGATGCCAATTACCACTTTTGGCTTTCTGGAAACCCAGAACCTGCAGCCTCTAGCCAAGCTGGTGTTGGGATTACACTGGGTGCCAAGGCTGAATCAAAACCGCTTGACTGGTTCCCAGTCAACAGCCGGCTATTTGCAGTCAGAATACGAGGTTCATGTAATGAAAGCAGGCGTCGAGACTTTAAGCGTACCTTGTTTGTCGTCTTCGCTTACGCCCCTACAGACTGCAGCCCATATGCAGTCAAGGATAGCTTTTGTCAGCAGCTACATGCAATTCAGCTTTCCTACAAAAGAACTGCTATATTCATTCTTGCCGGGGAATTTAATGCACCGTTTGGCTGCCTTCCACCTAGCGAGCACCACCATGGGGGTAGTTTTGGTCTCGGTGGCAGTCGATCAGACAATGGAGACAGACTGCTTGCTCTTTGTTCTGAACATCGCCTGTTATTTTTCGAGCGCTAGTATTTGCCACTGGAGGAGGCAAACTGCTACTTGGCGCCCGTCCTCACAAATGCAAGAGTGCTCCCAGCTTGACCACATAGCAATCAGCTACAAATGGCGCGGAAGCGTAACGGACTATTGAGCTACTAGTCAAGTTATCTATACTCCGATCACGCATTAGTTCGTGCTAAGCTTTTCATAGTTTTCGGAGGATCAAAAAATCGCACTCACTACCGACTGAACGTCGTAAATCTATAAAACCCTGAGATGTTAACAAGGGACCAGCCTCACTGTCAACCTTGCTTGGCTCATCTATTGACGGTGACTTCGATTCGCAGTTGGCGCAGATCAAATATGTTTTAGTTTCCGCCAGTACCGACACTTGTGTAGTTGACCATCACGCACCAAAGCATTGGATTTCCACCGTCTGCTTTTCAATGATAGACAAACTCCGCTTGATCACTTCGGATTCCAGACACATAGAAGAATGCTTATCCCTTGGTCGAGAATTGCGCAGAAGTCTGCAAATGGACCGTGAATCTTGGTGCTTTGAACATCCTAGAAAGATGCATCTTGCTAGTCTCTCTGGTAATGCTTGAAATCGTTTCCATCTCATTCAAGTCACCGAAGGTGTTCGATCTGGTATAAGTGAAACAATATGCGAAGTGGATGTCATCTTAATCACCAATCTTCAACGAAGGTGAATCGATGGTCGTCCCCATCTTCATAAAGGTCCTGCGCTCAAGTTGCTTTACCTACAGAGGCATACGCTTATTCCCCGTCATTTGCAAGCTGTTGGTTATCATCATAATCAGCAGGCTACCCCCAAAGCGTGAATTGTTGCATCGAGAAGAACAAGCTGGCTTTCGCACTGGTTGCAAATGCATCGATCAAACCTTCCCACTCCGCCAGATCCGTGAGCTCCGACATGGGTATCAGAGGACAACGAATGCTGTGTTCTGGGATATATGTGCAGCCTTCGATTCTGTCGGCCGAACGGTACTGTGGCACTGCTTATCTAGGAATGGTGTCACCAAGAAGTTCCTCTATAAACTGTGAGCACTCTATACTCCGAATTCAGGTAGAGTTAGGGCTTATAGCAATCTTTCGCCTACCTTTGTCGTCTCCAGTGGATTCCGACTAGAGTGCTCTATCTCACCGTTCCCATAAAACATTGCCATTGAGGATGTCTTAAATAAGGTTTGGGGCGACTCGTTGAACGTTGGCGTTGAGCTCCTCCCAGGTAGTCGAATTGTTGATTTGGATTATGCCGATGATATGGTATTGCTAGCTGACGATCCACACGTCGTCCAACTTGTGCTAAACCGCATGGCGATTGAAGCATCAAATTATGGCATGTACATTTCGCCATCCAAATGTAAGGCTCTCTTCCAAGACTGACAGGTGTCTTTTCCTGCACTCATTTGGTGGTAGGACACTAGAGGTTGTGGAGAGCTTTGTCTACTTTGGAAGTTGCATCACTGTTGGCGGGGCTGTCGGATATGAGATTTCAATGCGCATCTCGAGAGCGCGCTTCGCTTTGTCTATGCTGGGGCACTCGTGTCGTCGCCACGATATAATATTTCCATCAAAGAGCGGGTCTATTGTGCAACTGTTCGTGCTGTACTGTTGTACGGATGCGAGACCTAGCCCATTCGTAAAGATGACTTGCGCAGGCTATCCGTCATCGAGCACCGCTGTCTGCAGTCCACTGCCCGTGTGTGTTGGCGGCACCACGTAAGCAATCTCGAAGTTAGACAGCGTGTCTTGGGACGTGGAAGCCACTTGCTTGAGGAGCTCATCTCACTGCATCAATTGCGATGGTTGGGACAAGTATTGCGCATGCCCGTCTAGCGTTAACCGCATCGTGCGTTGTTTGTGGTTGCTTAACAGGGCTGGAAGAGACGGGCTGGTTGGCAGTTTACAGCTGGAAGAAGCCGCACGCGAAAGCTGACGAAACAGTCGGCCTCGGCCTGTTGTTGTCGACCTTAAGTACGGGGTCCGAGAGAAGCGGATACTTGCTGGTTGAAGACTTTGCAAGCCATGGCCCAAGATCTATGTCAATGGCGGAAGTGTGCATGTGTTGCGGCGTCCTTTCTTCCTCCTCTTAAACAACAAACTAAAAAGTTTAAAAAGCTGTGAGTGGTAAACTAGACGAAAAATCTTTTGTTGTTGCTCTTTTCTTATTTTTCATACTGTTTTCCCATTCAGCCATGATTTCGATGGCACAATATTTGTACCACAGTTTGTGATTTATATATGTGTATATATGTTTTTATAATTTTTAACGATAACAAGCTAGCCTCAGCGTCAGAACAACATCCACAATGACTTGATATGGTACAGATCCGTTGCCTTCCCAACAACGTGACTCTTGTAGCAGCACCGAACACGAGTTGGGATATAATGAGTACGGTAACCTAAATTGTTAAATCGTGACAATAAATTCCGGTAAAATGCTTGTCATCAGATGCATTAGTAAGGCGTTAACAGTAATGTTCACAAAACCTCGTGAAGCACAGTTTAATACATAGCGGGAGAGATGATTAAAAATTGAAACACATGTACATATGTCCGCATTATGCCTTGCATTTTTACTGAGTTCATGATACCCAAGGTGCGTTAAACAATAACCGAAATTCAGGGTAATATTGGGACCATGGTGTCACACCCAGATGAATCAGAACAATGACGGGGCAATGAAGTATATCTTGACCAACGGTGAATACAGGAAACGTATGGAAGCAAAAAACAAGCAAGCTGGAAACGGACATGAGTGCTGAGTCCAGTGTTCGATCAGACAGGGAGGGACTTGGATAATAAGCGCAATGAGAGGAAGCACGAATCACACACACATATATATTGATGGACGCACATGTACACACGCGTACATTCGCGGTAAATAAAGGCGACACGGAACACCGGCTGAGGGCGCATCACATGGGTAAAGTAAAATTCCCTACTAAAAAGACCGTTCTGTTCTCTTTGACTATATTCTCTAAAAATTCAGATGGGTTTGCATTTTGTCAGGCAACTGGTGGATAGAATGTTCCTACGAAAGTTTTAACAAAAGGCAAATTCCTAAATCTGTGGACAAGGAAACAAATCTTTTCCTCGGTGTTTCTGTTGTTTAGACGTTTCTGAGGAAGCGGAAAATAGCTTGTTGTTGCATGTGCGATGTACTTTACTTCGACAATGATACCGTTATTTAGCAAGGATACCAGTTTAATCTAAATAGGCTGGGCCGAGTACATGAGAGATGGAAGTGGCGTATCTGTCGCCGTAGCTAACGTTAACCGTCTTGGAGATTTAACCACAACCGAAAGAGATTGTCAACAGAACATTTTTGGAGGCAGCTATGACAAGAAAAAATGTTGCCAAGTAATTCACTAGTGGCAATCAAATCAGGTAACCTCCCTTTTTGTTCACATATATACGTATGGAAAGCTTCCAAATGCACATGGCCCCTAGAGCCTGAAGATCCACTTCATTCGACTGACCTGATCAAAAATGACAGAGTACCCGGAAAAGAATGTCGACAAGCCACTGAGATGCCAACGCTACATCCAATACTGAGTTCGCAGGCTCCAACTCTTTCTTGCTAGATGATAAACTGTCCCGAGGTCTAAATATGTACAAGACATTAAAAGGAAACGCGCCAGATATCCTTGGACATAGGAGACCAGGGATGTCTAAATGTTTTGCAAGGTGGGCCACATTTTGTGAGGTTAAAATATTTCGGGCCGTATTCAGTCCATCACTAAAACGATAACACTACTCACACAGATACGAACAATGGAAAGTCTGAATGTATTACTTCATGATGAGGCCGCGGGCTAGTAGAAATTTTAACTCAGGCCGCATTTGCTCCGCGGTTTGAACCTGAGAATGTCTTGCGCTAGATAGAAAAAGTTATCTGTAGCACGATTGCGCTGTGAAAACATCGAGTTTAACATCCTTTGACTCAGCATATTGTCACACCCGAAAAGTTGAACAACATCTATAGGGGTAGTTCACGGTTGAAGCGAAGGAAATCCAGGAACGCTTGTCACCGACTTGCAGATGCCACTACGGATAAACCACAGGCTAATATGGACCTCAGGTATTATTATAAACCGTACGCACGTAATGTCGTCTTTACGTAAAGCTCAAATATCCATGAACCGGGATGACAGAATTCGTTGAAATAGAATCCAATATTCCACACATTTACATGGTAATGATTAGGGTGGTAGAAGGTGGAAGAGATTTTGCTACTGACAACTACATTAGTTATTGTATAATAGCAGCGTTAGATTACCTTTATCTTGAAAAACCCGAGTTGTTCGGAACTGTCGGTGTTTCGGCAAATTCCTTCGTGTTTCAACCTAAGCACGCATGGAGAATGTAATGCTACGGATACGCGAGAAATCTAAAGCTTTGTTGTGGCATACTCTAGCGAAGAGTAAGTGTAACGAGTTCATGAGCACATCGCGGAATCTCGAGTTCATCCGTGGGGTTAGTCCGGATGTGAAGAAAACGAAAATGTTTATATCCGCTTGCAGCATGCAGCTAACAACTAAAAATGACGGAACCGCATATATTTTATAAGAATATGGAATTTAGTGGAATCGGTTTCGTGGTGACAAATCTGCACTTTCAGAATAGTAGTCCAAAGTATTTAGCTCCGTCACCAAGTGGAGCAACAACGTTTGTGTACAGCTTGCAAGTGAAAATGGTCCCACTTGGCGGCAAATGGGGAGAATCAAAATGCGCACGATCGCTCAGGTCAGGTCTTATCTGCTCAAACTACGGCTTTGCATTCCAAGTTAAGTTTGTTGACACAAGTCCGGCGAAATTAATAAGGTGTAAGGTGCGCATCGAAAGATTTGAACAACATACCAGGTGCGACAAACCTCTGTCTATCCCTTGTAATGCGCACGCGTGCAGCGACGCAGCTTATACCGGCAAACAAAGTGGCGTCCTCTAAACAGCCGAAATTACCAACCATAAATTTGAAACAGACATTCGCTAGACAAAACCAAGCTACCTTAACAGTCGTTAGCACCATGGTACCGAGTGCAAACCTGGCACAATAATGGGCCACCTG
>OX104069.1:5535745-5606443 GCA_944474145.2 Dicrocoelium dendriticum | reverse complement strand
CAATTTTGATTATGTATTGTGTCCCAGGTTAGTTGACCGGTTTAGCACACTGGCATCGCCGCATTCTGCTGCGTTCCGTCCCCCCCCCACACAAAAATCTGGGTCGCCCCGTCCCCTTCCAGCCTCCCAAAAACTCTCTTCCTCCACCGTTTGTAACCACAATCTGACTACGACTAAGGTCAGATTGAGCAGGATTCTGGACAATCACCTTGCCTCACACAGACTCAGGCAAGATGGTTTATGCTCATCAAAATCTAGCAACAAAGTTCTAATCAAAACACACAACCAATTAATCCCCTAGATACCTTGCGAAATCACAATAGCCTTCCTTCAATCTCAGAAGGTGCACTAACTCTGCGCACAATCCACTACGTTTCGATGCACCAGGTGGAGCAGCGCAATCCAACAACTGCGGGTGTGCCACCGTGTTTCAATACATCATGTGGAATCCCGTCATGCCAGGGCTGGTCCGGCACATTTGCCGTTTCTCAGCTGAGCAAGTGCTTCTCCTCTGCGTCTTCATCCTGTGTATACGGGCTATCGGCGCCGAACCGCCGCCTTCGCAATCGTGTGTTTCAACAGGCCATATCAATTAGGTGCCATGACGATCTGCTGAACGGTTTTTTCAAAGAGAGCCATTCAGAGTGTTATTTCCCGGTCCATAACCTGCATTATGTCCCTGCATTCTGGGTGGCATGTATGCTTCCTGACATCTTAGCCATCGAGTCATTAGCCTCAGCGGGTCTCCAATCTCGGTCCCATGGACACCGCCTTCAAATGGAGTTCAACAGATTATCCCCTTGTTTTAGGTTGTCGTTCGGCGTATCCAGATTCCAACGTGCTTCGGCCTTCACCGTCCACGCAGTGCATTTATAAATTTCGAGCGGAGCTCTCGGGTCAGTCGCCGTCGCGAGATTAGCTTATTTGCTAAAACTGACTAGTCTTCCCCAATTCTACGGGGAGTCTGCCACGATGTATGCACAAGATGCTGCATTCATCTCTGTTACGTAGCGGAACCAATGCGTCATTCGTCACATTGTGTTGGTCCTCAAACCATCAAGCCGCTTACAGTGTTGCGCGCGGTGATCCGATGGTCTCCGTCGGGCAGGCAGCTGACACCTGTGTCGCGAATTTATGTTGCACACCATTGTTCACTCCACTGTGGCTATACAGTCCACCACAATCACCACAACCCGGCTTATCATGGGCATGCGCCCTTCACCACTCTAGTAGCGTTTCAGACCACAGTACCGAGTATGAGAGGAAAATTTAAATTATCTCCGTCCGATTCACTTCAGTAATTGCAAACCAAAAATATAAGTACAGGTATTGATCTCGAACCAACGAATGAGATCCTAGTGCCGCGATCACTCAGTCAAACCAACTCCGAGCGCGACTTGACAATCACGAGGACATACAAGCGCAGATCCTACCGGGCTTAGCGGGTAGCGAATCCCGTAGGACCTATCAGTTGAGGTGAGTACTTTGTAGCCACGAATGCCTTGGGTTGCTGCCACGTTAATGACTTAAATAACTGCTCACTTACATTGACTACAACACCGTGAGGTGTTCGTGATCCGTCCCCACGAAGCCGTGGTGAGTGGGGGCCAGCACTGTGCTAGATTCGAGCCCTGTCACCGGCGTTCCGGTTCGCTGAACCAGATGCCATGCAACCGTTATAACATCTGTCCCACGCTGTGATGCAGAGTGAGGGGCGCACGGCCCGATAACTGCGCGCGTGTAATTCACCCAGCATAAATAGTACGTGTTCTTTGCTGCTCACTCGTCACAGACCGAAGTCAACTGGAGGAGTATATCACAAACAGTATATTAAATATATACATGATTATAAGCTGCAACCTCGGATGTTGTATATGTCCTGTCCCACAGGCTCCCATAAATTAAGTACACCGCTCACCAGTGTCCGGCTCTACAGGATGTGTATGGACGTGATCTTGGCTTAAGCTAATACATAAATCACTAGTCTACCCACCACGTTAATGCCAGCGCGAGAAACATAGAATTCATAAAACACAATGTGGAAAGCACTTGTAAGGGATCCACTAATTCACCAATTAAGCCAGCACACGAACATACCACACAGAAATTAAGCACAATTGTGTAGTTTTAGGGCATCAAGCAAACACAAGTGCATGGCTTGGATCATGACCCCTTGTATCAACAACTCTGTGAAACCAATCTACGAAGACTGGAAGGTCCATGAGCTTTAAGCCCCCTGAACCATGATCAGCAAGAACCAACTGTCGCTTGGTGATAGCCGAAGCTAAATTACAAAGGTGGGTAGAAAAAGTGAAGCTAAGCATCTTGACCAATTTACATCTCAAGCACTAGCCACACGGGGTATGGTAAAAACGACATTCTATCACCTAGGACTAGGCAATACCAATCAAAGTACAATGGAAAAAACCATACAGATGATTGGTCGGCAATAACTGGATCGGCTAATATATTATTAATGATTAACAGAAATGAGAAATCAATGCATATCCCGCGAAAAACTCACAAATCGGAGCACAACATATTATACAAGGAAATCACTTTCAACAACGTAGAAAATATTTAACGCAAATGACTCACAGTGACTTGTTTGTTAACTCACGGGGGTCGAGTGAACAACAACAACGTGAGTGTGTTAGTTAGTGAACAGAGGAGAGATAAGCACACATACTGTTATTCCATTAAAAGGTAGGTAAAATAATTAAACCAATCTGTATATAATACATCATTGTAGGGTAGAATTAAAAGAGTAGGTCACGGCAAGGCATAAATATCCTCATTAATACAAAAAAAAGTACTACTACACAACATACGAATATTTACAATAAACTCTAGGCCCTAACATCCACCCGCAGCATAGCCCCGCACCAGCCCATGCACAACTCTCCCTCTGGTAACATCCGTATCCCGGCACGATCATACAGTTAGGAAAATATTAGATTAGCGCCAAAACCAGAACCAGATAACCAATAATAGTCACAACACTGTTGAGTATCGTCCAGGGTCGAGATAATAACCCACGCCCTATATTCAGCGTTCTCAAATAATCATGACACACCTTATGGTCCATAGTCAAAAGCCTTACCATTTATACAGACCCGATTCTGAACGCAAAGTTCAATTATTAATGCAATGCAGACACAGTCCTACATATGTTATCTTGTGGGGAGTTCATACCATGACCGAGGGTGAGGTTTTCGAACCGACTGCACATGTGTGGCCGCATCCTGCTACACGCACGGACATCTAAGGGTTATTTAAACCCCTCTATAACTCGACCCCCTACATCCACGCCTACCCACACTCCGAATATACCGTCTAATCAGGAATGATTCTGTTGTGGGAGAGGATGACCCCTCCCTCCAATTGATCTTATAGTATCCAAAATAGACGTCCTGATTGTGAACGATAATGGGATAAGGGTTGAGGGGTCTGTCTATTAGCAAGGGTGGGTTAGATTAGCAATGAAACCGGTGAGGTTATTCTGCCACCAAGTGCTGGTATCCCCAGCCATGATTAGATTATCACTGTTGTTCTCACCTTGGGGATAAGGGTTGTTTGTAGGCATATAGATTTTATGTATATGCAAACATTCTGCTCAGTAGTCGTGGCCACCGCGTCATTTGCTCACACCGGCCCAGTAGGCTCCGGTAGTTAGCATTGTGAATTATATAATGGAGGCCGGCCAAGAGTGGACTAGTTCAATAGCACATTCCTATGGCCGAGAATGAAACAATAATATATATACCGTAGTTAGTTATGTAATATCGCATCTCCGTGCGCTTGATGACGGCTGATGGCCTAGTGAGTCGATAGTCCGACAACATTACTTGGGCAGGGGAGGAATCGAGTACAAACACCGGCGAGGCGGTCTATATGTGTTACGAGTTTGGTGCAGAAGCGCCGCGAGGCCAGATACATGTATAACGGTTCAAAGACGCGATGCTACAGTTCCTTTCGTATACGATCGAACGCTAACGGGGTTGACAGGATCGTTGAGCTTCTAGACCAAGTAGGACAGTTTGTCCACACACGTTGTGGTTGCCGTGTCCGATTCACTCACAGGGGAGGATCGACCACGTTGTCTGGGTTGCACATGTATTTGCTAGTTAAAAAATTCTAATTTACTACGGAGGGTTACGTCTTCACCCAGATGGGATTGTTCAAGCTCAACTAGCAGCACCGTCCCGCTAGATTCAAGCGTCCTGATCAGCGTGTGAAATTCGATGAATTTAGGCAAGGGGACATAATCTATGTCTCAGATCCTGTAGTTGTCTAGCTGAGTTTTGTGTCACAGTGTCAGCTGTCCCGGCGCATAATTGGTAACTGGGGGGCCCAAACGACCACCAAAAACACAAACCGTAGTAGCGTAATAGGTGTGTAGCACGTCTTCTCTGAAGGAGACTCGTTGTGGGTAATTATACCAGCACGTACGCCAGCGGGGAGTTAGGGGTATGTCCAGCTGAGTGTGACGGTTGAGCTGACCACGGTTACATCAGTGGGGATTTTTCTCCGGCAACGTACTGAGCTGGAGAAGGCGATGGCTGCACGCCTGTGTGGTGATGTGGACTGTATAGCCACAGTGGGCGACCTGTGGCACCACATTCGCGACCAGGTGACAGCTGCTGCGGAGGAGACCATCGGGCGCGCAAACTGTAAGCGGCCTGATTGGTTTGATGACAACAATGTGACGATTGACGCATTGGTGTCAGAGAAGAATGCAGCATTTGCTGCACATGTTGCAGACCCCAGTGACTTGGGGAAGAGTAGTCAGTTTCGCAAACTTCGACGGCGACTGACCCGAGAGCTCCGTCGCATTAAAAATGCATGGTGGACGGAGAAGGCGAAGCAGATGGAATGCTACGCCGAACGCCGTCAACACAAGGAATTCTTTGACTCCTTGAAGGCGGTGTATGGACCGAGATTGGAGCCGCTGAGGACACTGATCGATGGTAGTTCAGGCGCTACCTGCACCCAGACTGCAGACATAATGCAGGTCTGGCGGAAACACTTTGACTGTCTCTTGAACAACCGTTCAGAGATCGACTGGCCTACATTGAATGGCCTGAAGCAGCACGATGTGAAGGCGGATCTGGCGGATACGCCGAGACTGGATGAGACGCAGAGAGCACTTGCTCAGCTGCGAAACGGCAAATGTGCCGGAGGTGACGGGATCCCACCTGAAGTATTGAAACACGGTGGACCCGCGTTGTTGACTGCGCTGCACCACTTGGTGCAACGCGTGTGGATTGAGGAGGAGGTGCCTGCTGAGCTGAAGGATGCCCTTGTGCTACCACTGTACAAGGGCAAAGGTAGCAAGCAATGTTGCACGAATTATCGTGGCATCAACTTGCTGAGTTGTGTGGGCAAGGTGATTGCCCGAATCCTGCTCAATCGCCTCGTGAGTCAGATTGTGGAACCAAACGTGGCGGAAGAGCAATGTGGATTCCGTTCGGGTCGCAGCACTATAGATATGGTGTTTGCGGCTCGTCAGTTGCAAGAGAAGTGCAGAGAACGACACCAGCCTTTGTACTCGCTTTTTGTTGATTTCACCAAGGCATTTGATACGGTGAACCGCGAGGCACTGTGGCTGGTGTTGGGTAAGTTTGGTTGCCCGCGTAAGTTTGTAAGTTTAATTGAATGTCTGCACAGTGGTATGCGAGCGAGGGTGCAGCTGAGTGGAGAGACCTCTGATGACTTTACAGTTGTCTCTGGTGTGAAGCAAGGCTGTGTGTTAGCTCCTGCCCTGTTTAATATCTATCTTCATGCAATGTTGTCTTGTGCTTTTGATGCGGCTTGTGCTTACGGTGTTCGTGTGGAGCACCGTATTGATGGTGGGTTGCTGAACATCCGTCGTTTCGGTGCGAGAACTCTAGTCTGTGAGACAACTATCCGTATGTTGCTGTTTGCTGACGACTGTGCGTTGTTTTCACACAGCGCGGATGAGTTGCAGCACATGACTAGTGCTCTGGCTTCGACAGCGGCCAAATTCGGGCTCACCATCAACACAAGCAAAACTGTCTGTCTCTTTCAGCCTTCACCGGAGGTGCAATCTTCAATATTGCCGCAAATCAGCATTGGTGCTGAAGTATTGGAAACCACCTCCCGCTTCTGCTACCTTGGGAGTGTGATGTCGACTGATCAGCAGCTACACGTTGAGTTGCGTAATCGCGTGTCGAAGGCGGCAGCGGCATTCGGGAAGCTTGAGTACCGAGTGTGGAACAACCATCAGCTTAGCATTGGCACGAAGCTGATGGTGTACAAATCCATGGTACTGTCCGTTCTTCTATACGGCAGTGAAACGTGGACGATGTACCGTCGGGATGTGCGATATCTCGAGCGGTTCCATCAGCAGTGTCTGCGACGAATTTTGCGGATCGGCTGGGGCGCCAGAGTTGCAGACACGGAAGTGTTGCGCCGAAGTGGGATGTATGCAGTGGACGGCATACTTTTACTGCGACACCTGAGATGGCTCGGTCATGTGAGCCGTATGGATTCGACGCGAATACCGAAACAACTTTTATACGGTCAGCTGAGTATAGGGAAGCGGCATGCTGGGAAACCAAAGTTACGTTACCAGGACATGATTAAAGTGAGCCTCACACGTTCTAATCTTGATTGCAGATCATGGGAATCGAAGGCGGTTGATCGTGGTGCATGGCGCGATCTAATCACGAAGGCAGTTGCTGAGGTGCGGGAGAAAGCCCTCATGCATGCAGAGAAGAAGCGGCAAGTGCGGAAGCGGCAAGCACCGATGAATTGTACTCCATCGACATCGAGCGCATTGTGCTGTAGAACATGCGGTCGCGAGTGCCTTAGTCAGGCAGGCCTAGTGAGCCATGAGAGAGGTCACTCGGGACCACTGCCGAAGCGACGACGGGTCCCGCAGTGAACGTAGGCAGCACCGGCGCAGCGTTTGTAGGCACGCTGAATTCGATTTACTAACCGCATGCTTGCATGCTAAGTCTCTTTATTTCAGGTGGTGGGTTTTCGGTTCTCTCCTAATGCCTTTCTTTCTCATATAAATGTCTAGTGGGCCATGCGCTGTGCCATTTGGGGCCACTACAGAAGCGACGACGGGTCCTGCAGAGAATTACGACGAGCCGGCGCAGCGTTTGTAGGCACGCTGAATTCGATTTACTAACCGCGTGCTTGCATGCTAAGTCTCTTTATTTCAGGTGGTGGGTTTACAGTTTTTACCTTAATGCTTTTCTTTCTCATATAAATATCTCCCTGTACTCTATTCCATTAACTTGCACACATCGCTTCAGCCAATTGTATTCGATTTCCATAACATTTTTGTGTTCGTGGCATTCCGTGAACTATACTTCCTGACCTCGTGCACTTAGCTAGGATTTGTTTGTAAACAACTTATTACGTATGCTATTTAATTAAGGTTTATGTCACCGTTTCCTTATGCATTAATCGAGTTTTTCTCTTTTTCTTTCTCTCTCTCTCAAGTGTTTGGCTGTTGTTTGATATCCCCGGTGTGGCTGCGCTTGATGTGCATGTTGACAAGGTGCCTACCTGTCTATTACCCACTACCTCGTCCATACTGGCTCCAGGAGACAGTTGGTCGTTGCTGGAGGGGACGGGGTGCACGGTCCTTGTGGCCGTGTTAGGCTCGAAGAGTGGTTCCATGCACTCAGTGTGGAGCGGACTACGGTCCAGCCACCGCCTTGTGTGCGCTTGATTCCCAAATACAGTGTGCTTGTGTTTGCCTGTGAAGGAGTGTGGGCCGGCTCCGTTGATGAAACGTGGTTCCCATCCGCATGCCTCCCGGTCTTATTCCTTCGGGTTTACACTGGATATGGGGTGTGTGGTTGGAGCTGTGGGTGGTGCAGCGCAAGCCATCCATGGTCCCTCTGTAGGCGCAGGCGTCCAGTGGCTTGCCACAGTGACAGGCAAATCCGAAAACCGGATGCCGCCAACCATTTTAATAGTGGATAGAACCAATATATATAACCGAAAAACACGATAGAGATAACTTAAAAAAGTCAAAAATTGTCTGCTGTGAAATTGACATGGCCTTTTAGATTTAAGAAGTGGAATTGTTATTTAATGTATGCTTAAGGTAGTTAGCGATATGAGTAGAGATTCTGCATATTAAATCTATGAAAAAATTAACAGATAGTTTAACTTCATTTACACTAGCATCTATAGTATACTGCTTTTTGATTCCGTATTGTGCTTGGGTCAGTCCGTAGTAATTTTAAAGGCCCAGTGTTCTATAATCTATCGTGGTTTTGCTTTTGGTACTAAAATTTTAGCAAAACGCCCCTAAGCAATATCCGCAGCAGTGATGACTGAATCGCTTATATTATTTATTTGCATTTCGTTTGCCTTCGCATCATATTTTCAAGGCAAAAGACGGTGGATTTTGCTCCGTATTTGGTATACATTGGAATCTAAACACATCGGTACCACTTATGAATGTTTAGCTTGTTTGTTAGTTCGAGGTTTTCCTTTTTCTCTTTTTACATTCCTAAATGTAATTTCCGTTACATTCTCGCATCTTTATCTGGCCAGTCAGTCTGCTTTACTTCATCAGAGTAATTTCTTTCATATGACACATCCTTGGCGATGGCAATAGGGTAGCGTAATTAGTGCGAAGTATGGTCGGTTAGCAAAGAATCCGCGATGAGGAAAAATGTCCAAAGTAAATTAAACCGTTACAAACGCAACAAAGTTAAGGACGATACGCGCAATCAGCTCAAGCATCGTGGCCAGTTAAAAGAAAATTGTTCAGGTACGCAGAACAAACAGCAAATTAACATGGAACGAAATTTAGCTAGATTAAAAAGACTTAGTTTAATTGTACAATTGGGACTTAATTATAAGAGTTCTATGTATAGGTGCATAACAAAAGTGTTACGACCGGAATCCGCTTACGAGCAAAACGATTGAAGAATTGTGCAAATCGTTATCAAGGAAGCAGCAATGTGACGTATAGCCAGACTTAAGGGTATACAGTTACCAACACGACCATTGTGATCTGTGGATTTAAATAAGCATGCATATCAACAGCATAAACGCGACAGTCTGAGCACTGCTGCGTGACGTCAACTGTAATGAGCAAATCAGTGTCAAACACGATAACGTGCTCAGTAATCGCGTGATTAATATTCCCTTGCATTCCGGTATGAAACAACGGAATATTACGCTTTGAGTCGGCATTTTTTCTCATTGGCAACATGAATGAAGTGTGTCCGTATAACATGGCGGAAAGAAAGAAATGCTTTGCGCCACCGGAAAAATAAAGCTGCCTCAATTACAGAATTACGAGAGAAAACGAAGTAAATTCCTACCGGATATGCTGCCAAAACAAAACCGTTCATACACAATATGGAGAAATATAACGCATGCTTTCAAATGACGTCATTTGCGGCAGAAATCAATAAGCTCAGTTCATATCTAATTATAAAGTGAAAGCACATATTTATCAAAAAGCCGCATAAATATTTCCCTTCCCAGCTGGGCAGCATAATTTCCCACAAATGTATTCCATTCCAAAAGTTTTCCATTCTGTAGGAGAACAGCACGTATTCCGTCATGGCCACTGTTACACAGGCGCGTTTATAATGGCTGAATGAAAATGTTTGCCTGAGGTTCGCCTTTATTTTGCCCAATGCTACTTTACTATTTTCGTGAGTTAACTTCCTGATCGGCCAATTGGTATCACCGCATCTTGGCACAAATCTGCTCAAGCAGTTCATCATACCGTTTAAGCGATGGATTGGCTTCACGTCGTTAATGTGCGACATCTCTCGAATTGCCCTAATTTTTACCGGATCGACCCTGACCCCTTTGGTTGTTAGCAAATGCCCATGGAAATTCACCTTATATTTTTGAAGTTAAATTTTCTTACCTTTATTCTTGATGCATTTTCGCACACAGCGATGCAACAAAGGTGGTGATTATCCTCATACACTTCTTCTGTCAGACCATAGACCAAAACATCGTCTGCCACGCATGTTACATCACTAATTCGTTTACTATTGCAACAATGGCATTTTATAAATTTCACTCGACACTGAAATTAAACGGTAAACCCGGCCGACGATAAAGCTCGAACGATGTGTCCAAGGTAGCAAGGCAACTGGATTCAACAATTTCTTCCACGTGCAAGAATGCCGGAGAGGTCCACTTTCGTGTAACACTTAGCTTCTGCCGAAGGCGGAAAATGTCTTACAGGTTAGGTAGCGCGTAATGCTCTCTACGCAGGGCCTTATTCATCGGTATCGGGTCAATACACACGCGTAATTCTCCTGTCATCTCCCTAATGATTGCGATCAGACTAACCCAGTCGGTTGGCACGTCGACGTGACAATCAAATCCTCTATCACTAATTTGCTTAATTAGGCAGTGAACCGGTCATGAAGCGCAAATGGTACCCCCAAGCTTGTCGCGCTCTCGGACGTATCAAAGGATATATGGACAAGTAAGCGCTACCTTCAAACATTATCAAACCCGGGCTAAACACACGGATACTGAAAACTAAATTCCGTTTCTCCATAGCACATGTGTACAAAACGATCATGATAAAAACAGTGAAATGGGGATACTGGAGCGAATCAGCTAAGCGAATCAATGCACAATGACAAATTCCATTCGACGCAAGGCAAAGACCCTTGGATTAACCATTATCGTTGGGGTCAAGCCCTTCGGATGAAATCTGGAACCAATGCAAATGCGCACGAAAATCTTGGTCGGATCAAATGCACAATCCATGACAATGCTTTTGTGGTTTAATGCAGACAATAGCTCCCCTATCTAACCGGAATTATACGGCTTTGCCTCAGATCAACTGATTTGTTTAGACAGAATTTATGACACGCTCCGGGACACGTTGCCAAGTGAATGTTCTGACCTGTGGGTGATTTATCACGAACGATCTCACTCACATTGCTTGATCGGCAGCAACGAGCAAGGTGGTTCCTTTTTCCACACCTGGCTCATCTGTGACCCCATTCCGGATTTTTTACGCGGGTGCTCGTGTGTCGCGCGGTGGAAAGTTGGCAGAACCCATGTCTCACGTTAGTAGTCTTTGTTGCGTCGCCTCCGGAATCGGCACGCAATAATGCGTCAGTTGAGATTTGCATTTCTTCTACGGTTAGGCGGTAGAGGAATCACTGTTGCCGATATCGATGCACTGATGCAGTGATAAGCTGCATTCTCGTAAAACCCACATTTTTAAAGTTTCATCATTTATTTCTTGAAAAAATCGATCGCATATGAGGCTGTCGCCCATGCATTTACAAACTTGCAGGAACCGGCAATGAACTTCAACTCCGTGAATTACACGTCGACGGATTTTTTTGAGTATCTATTGCGCAAAAGGAAAACTTAGAGCTGGTAGGTCTCGTTAGTTTGACTTTCACAAATTTAACTAAAATGCTGGTGTCGCGTGGCACCAGCATACCTGTAACGACTGAGTGTTTAGTCTAGTGATAGGCAGCGATTATCAGGTTAATTCTCTAGGTAAAGCGATAACGCTGAATATTTTGCGTTGACTTGGGCACGTCCTTCCTTTTTTCCGATCACCACATATCATAGGGGGTCTCGCTTTGCTTGCCAGACGTAGGGTGGCACAAGGTTCGGGGTTAGCAAGCATTAAATTGTCATTTCGAAATGATGTCACTGAAGACCCAAGTTGTTGACGTTGGTCCGTCTCGCATTTCAGGATGTGGTCCACGTGAGCCACATACACTTGCCTTGAGACTTTACAGCATATAAATTGTGGTCAACACCAGTGGTTTGCGTGCTGCCTTCTCCTATTATGACAGCCTCTTTAAACTTTGCTGCGTGCTAAGTTATCTGCGGAGTAATAGCTGATTAGAGGGTGGGACAACGAATGCCGCCGGAATGCTTTATCGATTTATCGCATTAGCTTTACACGATAGCCAGCTGTTTGTGGTGATAATTTATTAAAAATGTGTAAGCTCCTTGAGATAAAACGTTTGATTAAGCCATTAGGGTTTTCCGAAAAATGCCACTTAACCCCCTGCTTGCGTTTTTCGTTCCATACGTCGTTATATTTGTAGGGCAGCGAAGCATCAGGTCAGTCGGATGATGTACTGGAATTGATAATGAAGCCACGCGCAATCCGTAGATTAAATATACACGATGGACACTGTCGCAATCTGAGTAGTTTTGGTGCTATCACGTTATATCTTTTGAGTTAGACAATTAATGCCTAATTAAGATTGGCTCTAACAAGTTTGCCTAAATGTTTAAATTTATTATCACAGTGGTTCACAAGCCACATAATGCAGCCTAGTGCTGAACAGCACCAGAGGCGTTTCGCCCTACTGCTGCTCCTCAGATTTTTGCATTTCCTCGGTCCACTTATGTGGATCGAAACCGTGACTGCTGGAGATGGATGCCAAGTAGCTAGTAGCTACAGCCACTGCTTCATGGGCGAACTTGGCTGAGCTACTTAATTTACAAGCTAACTGTGATATACCATCATTCCACTGGCACTGACTTTCGCTCGCCTGCGAGGTGATGTTCCCTCAGTAGACGCAATATCCATAGCATATGAAACTAGGAGAGGCTATTTATTTTATATCACATGTAGGTAGCATGAGTTTAAATGCATTTATTTAGATGTATTTGTACCGTGTGGAGAATTGCTAGGTGTCATTTAACGAGCTGTGAACTGCTACCAGCTATAAAAATCGGGACAAAATACTCTGCATTTGTATGTTGGGCACTTGCTTTTGATTCAGTCTCAACCATGTCCTTAACATTTGAAGAAGTTGACAGGTATACAGCTGCTAGATACCGGACCGAATTAAGGTATCGGAATCTACCTATGGAATGGGCTTATTGACATTCTTCCAAGAATGGGAATCAGGAATATTATGGGGGCACATTCTATCTTTCATATACTGGCACTTATTTGTATGGCTTTTACAACATAGCTAGCTAACATTTCCGCTATCGTGTGACCTTCAATCTCAGATACTTAAATTAACTAACTGTTGACAATGAATCAAGCCCTCAATAAAATGGCTATGTTTCTTGACACGCAAAAGCGTTTAACATGGTTCCACTTTTAATATAAAACAGGAAGAAAACAATGGATAAAATAATCGTTCCAAAGTTTATCCAACACCAGACAGTTCAGAACGCATGCTCAGCATCAGCTAGGCATTTGTAGCTGGCGCAAGCATCTACCATTAGCAGGCATTTATATGTCTTATGCCAACAGTTAGAGGTCAGTAGGCCGTTCAAAATTCTCACATGGCACATCAATGCCCGTCTCCTCCATTTCCCTGGTTGTTGTCAATAATTATGTTAAAAGCGAAGCACCTTGTTCCCAAGCAAATCTTAGTCAGTTTCAGGCTGCCTTGGACGTAGCGACATGATTTCCGATTATCCTTTTGTTGGTCTGCACGTTTGCGTCACTTGCCAGATGCATTTCATTTCCAGTTATCGATTTCAGCATTGCAGATATGATAAAAATGCATGCATCTGCGGATTTTTCTCTTTACACCGTGTTTTGCACAACATTGTTATATGACCTCCAATAGTTCTTAGTTAGAAGGTTAGAAACTCTTCATGTAAATATAGAAATGAGGATGAATCAACACTCCGTTGACAGCTGCGCACTACATTCTCAAATGAATTTGATATATCTTCATTGCGCTTGCCTAAAAAATAATCAATCTCGCACGCGCAAACCAGAGACAAGAGTATAGGTAACAGTGCAGATTTAATGCTGTACCAACCGCACCCACAAATGTGTAGGTGACTGCCGAATTGCACCAGTGTAACTTAATGGCGCTTCCTAAGTAAATTGTAAAATACCTTCCTCCGTATCTTCGCTATTTTGTTACATGGTTGGCGGCATCCGGTTTCGGATTTGCCTGTCACTGTGGCCAGCCACAGGACGCCTGCGCCTACAGAGGGACCATGGATGGCTTGCGCTGCACCACCCACAGCTCCAACCACACACCCCATATCCAGTGTAAACCCGAAGGAATAAGACCGGGAGGCATGCGGATGGGAACCACGTTTCATCAACGGAGCAGGCCCACACTCCTTCACAGGCAAACACAAGCACACTGTATTTGGGGAATCAAGTGCACACAAGGCGGTGGCTGGACCGTAGTCCGCTCCACACTCAGTGCATGGAACCACTCTTCGAGCCTAGCACGACCACAAGGACCGTGCACCCCGTCCCCTCTAGCAACGACCAACTGTTTCCTGGAGCCAGTATGGACGAGGTAGTGGGTAGTAGACAGGTAGGCACCTTGTCAACATGCACATCAAGCGCAGCCACACCTGGGATGTCAAACAACAGCCAATCATTCGAAATGCCGATATCGAATAAAGTAAACGCATATGACGACATAAATACTAGCTAAATGAGCATATGGAAGAAATTGGTTATAAGTGAATCTGCAAAAATTACAAAATGTCCGAAAGTTATTTTAAAAAATATCACGCGATAAAATTACGCAAGTTTACCACAATTTGCGTGAGCGACGTGTGCAAGTAAGGAGAAGATTATCAAGTACGCAGAACAAACCGAATAACATGTAATGAATTTTATCCACATTAAAAAGACCTAGTTTAAGTGTAAGTTGGTTTAGCTCAACTGCGGTGAAGAAGGCATCATGAATGCAACGCCAAATAATGGAAACCTTATGTAACCTGGGTTGAACCACGTATGGCTCTGTGATCCAAGATTATTTGTATTCTGCTCCAATATTTGTATTATTATTGCGGTAGAGGCCACAAAACCTTACATGACGGAATGCGAATAAGTAGTGTTATCAGCGACTGCTTGTTCCATATCGGTTCCACTGACTCATCTAAGAGTTGAAAACATTTCGGTGGCTAAGTGTAATGCTGCGTTTATTCCTACTGCGCTTAATCTAACCGTACTTAGTATTTGATCTGGTGGTACGTCGTTGACTATATAACGTTAAACTGTAAAACCATCACTGCAAATGAGGAGCATGATCCTTGTTTGCGAAAGCAGTCTAAGACATGTCTTGAGCGTCTAAGATATGAGATCACAGCACAACATTCACAGCAGCGGATCTACGATCTGTTGGATTCGTTAGGCATTGTATTCAATATTTTTCGCCTTCGCTGCTCATCTTATATTTTTGATGCGTCGGGACCGTCGCATTCATGTCCGCTGAAGTCTGCTAGATTGATTTACCTTCGCTAAGTAGACAGGTTCATCCAAATATGCGCAATGTGCTTCCAATTTCTAAAGCACCAAGATGTCAGTGGTCGCAGTGTTGTCATCGAATCAACAGGACCGATTACAGTTTGCGCGCCTGATGGTATCTTCGAAGGCCGCGGATACCTGTTCTATGATGTGATAGCACAGTTCCTCGAATGACGCGAAATTACCAAGACAAATAGCCATATTCTTCTCTCCGTTCATCCTTTTCCTAAAAGCGCTTTGGTAACGAACATTAGACTTGAGTCGTTTCAATGAAAGTATCTGTTACATAGATTTATGAAAATACGGGTGCAATTTGAGCCACAATTATTTGTGAGTAGTGTCACAATCAGCTCCACGCAGTACACGTGCTAGGCGCAATTTACCTACGTTTCTCTGGCGTAACATGACGCAGTCGAGAATGTGAGAATGACCACTTGGTGGGTCTGTGGTCATTATCACCCAGTGCAAACAGTGTGTCCGTGTTCGTCAGCTATTCGGTGGGACACATTGGGAGTAGCCGTTCATTGTTCCCATCTGCTACACCAATACCATAGTGCCAGGTGATGTTCGTCCACACCGCGGCATCAAGCCCAACGCACATTTCGAAATCATTCAGTAGGAATCGCCGGTCGGCACGCGCTGTCACGAAGGACAACTAAGTGTACTACTAATCATTCGCTTCATCATGTAATAAGGGGCAAACGTACAACATTCCATTCGTACGCGAAAATTTATCAGTCCTGAGCTAATGACCGTCGGCTCAGTCCGACCCCATATTCATGTGGAGCATTCGTGACTTTTCCATCCGAGCATAACTATCTAGTAATTTGCCTAAATCGGCACGCCGATCAAAGTCACTACCGCAATATCAATGCCTTAGCGTGCGATTTTCTCGTAACCATTGCATGGTTCCAAAATACTGCAGTGTCTTGCTCATGAAGCTCGCTCGCTTTCCGGTCGAGTAATGTGCGCAAGTTCCTGCAACCATATGTGTGGGTTTTGCGCGGTAGCAAGCGATTTCGGCAAGTACTCGTAAATGTGGGTTTCGAAGTGGATGTGTTCCCGGTTATTTTATACAGGGAATCGAAGCGTTGAGTTGTGAAGAGAAGGTCAGCAGTGTATAAAGCAAATAAGTTTGACATTTTCGCTTCCCACCAATAAGCGAAGACCGAAGCAGCTTCATATTATATGCATTGGTGAGGTTAGTTGTTTGGATATAAATGATGCTTCGCCAAGACGTCCAAATGCGAACGAGTAAACTAGCGGAGTTGAACTATATTTTAGTTCAACATCCGCTAGTTTACTCTTTCGCATTTGGACGTCTTGGCAAAGCAACATATTAATCCAAGCGACTGACCTAACCAATACATATAACTTGAAGCTGCTTCGGTCTTCGCTTATTGGTGGGAAGCGAAAATGTCAAACTTATTTGCTTTATACACTGCTGACCTTCTCTTCACAACTCAACGCTTCGATTCCCTGTATAAAATAACCGGGAACACATCCACTTCGAAACCCACATTTACGAGTACTTGCCGAAATCGCTTGCTACCGCGCAAAACCCACACATATGGTTGCAGGAACTTGCGCACATTACTCGACCGGAAAGCGAGCGAGCTTCATGAGCAAGACACTGCAGTATTTTGGAACCATGCAATGGTTACGAGAAAATCGCACGCTAAGGCATTGATATTGCGGTAGTGACTTTGATCGGCGTGCCGATTTAGGCAAATTACTAGATAGTTATGCTCGGTTGGAAAAGTCACGAACGCTCCACATGAATATGGGGTCGAAGAGAGCTTACGGTCTTCGGCTCAGGACTGATAAATTTTCGCCTACCAATGGAATGTTGTACGTTTGCCATTTACTCGCATGATGAAGCGAATGATTAGTTGTACACTCAGTTGTCCTTCGTGACACAGCGCGTGCCGACCAGCGATTCCTACTGAATGATTTCGAAATGTGCGGTGGGCTTGATGCCGCGGTGTGGACGGACATCATCTGGCGTTTTGGTATTGGCGTAGCCGATGGGAACAATGAACGGCTGCTCCCAATGTGTCCCACCCAATAGCTGACGAACACGGACACCCTGTTTGCACTGGGTGCGAATGACATACAGACCCACTAAGCGGTCATTCTCACATTCTTGACTGTCTCATCGTAGGCCAGAGAAACCTAGGTGAATTGCGCCTAGCACGTGTACTGCGTGGAGCTGATTGTGACACTACTCACAAATAATTGTGGCTCAAATTGCACCCGTATTTTCATAAATCTATGTAACAGATACTTTCATTGAAACGACTCAAGTCTAATGTTCGTTACCAAAGCGCTTTTAGGAAAGGGATGAACTGGGAGAAGAAGATGGCTACCTGTCTTGGTAATTTCGCGTCATTCGGGGATGTGTGCTATCATATCCTAAAACAGGTGTTCGCGACCTTCGATGATACCATCAGGCGCGTAAACTTTAATCGGTCTAGTTGATTCGATGACAACACTGCGACCACTGGCGTATTGGTGTTTTACAAAATTGAAGCACATTGCTGCACATTTGGATGGACCTGTCTACATCGCGGGAAATCCATCTAGCATACTTCAGCGGACATGAATGCGACAGTCCCGACGCATCAAAAATATAAGATGAGCAGCGAAGGCGAAATATATTGAATATTGTACCTAACGAATCCAACAGATCGTCGAGCCGCTGCTGTTAATGTTGTGCTATGATCTCATATCTTAGATGCTCTTGACATGTCTTAGACTGCTTTTGCAAACAAGGATCATGGGCGGCATTTGCAGTTATATCTTTACAGTTTAACATTATATAGTCAACGACGTACCACCAGATCAAATACTAAGTACGGTTAGATTAAGCGCAGTAGGAATAAACGCAGCGTTGCACTTAGCCACCGAAATATTTTCAACTGTTAGTTGAATCAGTGGAACCGATATTGAACCATCAGTCGCTGATAATACTACTTATTCGCATTCCGTCATGTAAGGTTTTGTGGCCTCTACCGCAATAATAATACAAATATTGGAGCAGAATACAAATAATCTTGGATCACAGAGCCATACGTGGTTCAACCCAGGTTACATAAGGTTTCCATTATTTGGCGTTGCATTCATGATGCTTCTTCACCGCAGATGGGCTAAAACAACTTAAACTTAAACCAGGTATTTTTAATGTGGATACAATTCATTGCATGTAATTTGATTTGTTCTGCGTACTTGATAATATTCTCCTTACTTGCACACGTCGCTCACGCAAATTGTGGTAAACTTGCGTAATTTTATCAAATGGTATTTTTTAAAAATAACTTTCGGACATTTTATACTTATCAAGTATTCACTTATAACCAATTTCTTCTATATGCACATTTGGCGAGAATTTATGTCGTCGTAGGCGTTTACTTTAATCGATATCGGCATTTCGAGTGATTGGTTGTTGTTTGACATCCCAGGTGTGGCTGCGCTTGATGTGCATGTTGACAAGGTGCCTACCTGTCTACTACCCACTACCTCGTCCATACTGGCTCCAGGAAACAGTTGGTCGTTGCTAGAGGGGACGGGGTGCACGGTCCTTGTGGTCCTGCTAGGCACGAAGAGTGGTTCCATGCACTGAGTGTGGAGCGGACTACTGTTCAGCCACGGCCTTGTGTGCACTTGATTCCCAATATACAGTGTGCTTGTGTTTGCCTGTGAAGGAGTGTGGGCCTGCTCCGTTGATGAAACGTGGTTCCCATCCGCATGCCTCCCGGTCTTATTCCTTCGGGTTTACACTGGATATGGGGTGTGTGGTTGGAGCTGTGGGTGATGCAGCGCAAGCCACCCATGGTCCCTCTGTAGGCGCAAGCTTCCTGTGGCTGACCACAGTGACAGGCAAATCCGAAACCGGATGCCGCCAACCATGTAACGAAATAGGGACGAGACGGAGGCAGGGATTTTACAAGGTACGTAGGAAGCGCCATCAACTGACACTGGTGCAATTTCGGCAGTCACCCGCACAATTATGGGTGCGGTTGTTACAGCACTAATGTTTGCACTGTTACCGAAATTCATGTCTCTGGGTTTAGCGTGTCGGTGATTGATCGTGAATTATGCAAGCGCAATGAAGATACATAAATTCCTTTGAGTGTGTAGTGTGCAGTTGTCAATGGAGGATCCACACATCCTTAATTCGATATTTACATGGAGAGTTTCTAACCTTCTAACTAAGTACTATTGGAGCTCATATACCAGTGTTGGGCAAAACACAGTGTAAGGACAAAAATCCGCAGATGCATGCATTTTTATCATCTCTGCAGTTCTGAAAACGATAACTGGAAATGAAATGCATCTGGCGATTGACGCAAACGTGCAAACAAAAGGAAAAACAGGAACCATGTCGCTACGTCCAAGGCAGCCTGAAACTGACTAATATTTGCTTTGTACCACGATGCTTCTTTTTCAACATATTTATTGACAACAACCAGGGATTTGAAGGAGACGGGCATTGATGTGCCATGAGAGAAGGTTGAACGGCCTGCTGAACACTAACTGTTGGCATAAGTCCTATAAATGCAGCTAATCGAAGATGCTGGCGGCTGTTTGAAATGTCAAACCGAAGCTGAGCAAGAGTTCTGAACTGTCTGGTGTTTGATAAACATTGGAACGATTCTTTTATCCATTGTCTTGTTCCTGTATTATATGAAAATTAGAACCATGTTAAACGCTTTGCGTGCCAAGAAACATAGCCATTTTATTGAGGGCTTGAATCATGATCAACAATTAGTTAGTTTAGGAATCTGAGATTGCAGATCACAAGATAGCCGAAATCTTAGAAGCTATGTTGTAAATGATAGACAAGGAATTGCCACTATAAGGGGGATGTAATATGCTCCTATAGTTATCAAGTTTTCCATTCGTGGAAAAATGGGAGTATGCCTGCTCCATAGGTAAATTCGAATCTCTTTATTCGATTCGGTAGCTAACAGTCGTATAACTGTCAACTTCGTCGCATATTAACAGCTTGGCTAAGATTGCGTCAAAAGCAAATGGCCAACCTACGAAGGCATATTATCTAGTCCCTATTTCGAATGCTAGTATCCTTACTCAGCTCCTTAACTAAGGCCCAGTGGTTCTCTACCCGATACAAGTACATGTAAACGAATGCATCTAACTTCCTGCTACTTATGAGTAATTTAAAATAAATAGTCTTACCTGCTTTCATATGGTATGGATATTGCGTCCAGTGAGAGAGCATCACCTCCTCAGGCGTGTCACGGTCAGTGAATGTGGTATATGCCAGTTAGTTTGCAAATTAAATAGCTCAGCCATCTTTGCCCATGCCGCAGTGGCTTTATCTGCTTCCTAGTTGGCATCCACCTCTAACAGTCATTGGTTCGGTCCACATTAGTGGACCGAGGGAATGCGCAACACTGACGAGCACCAATAGGGCGAAACGCGTCTGGTGCTGTTCCGCACTAGGCTGTACTATGTAGCTCGTGAAAAACTACGATAAGTAAGTTAAACCTTATGAAAACTTGTTAGAGTCAATCCTAGCTATGCACTAATTGGTTAACTCAAAAGCGTGAATATGATGGCACCAAAACAACTCAGATTCCGACAGTGTCCATCATATATATTTAATCCTGGGATTGCGCTTGGCTTCATTATCAATTACAGTACATCAGCCGTCTGATCTGATGCTTCGCTGTCGTACAAGTATAACGCGCATTGAACGAAGAGCACAATTAGAATGATAAGTGGTAATTTTCGGAAAACCTTATTGGCTTAAACAAACTTTTAAGCTGAGGGAGCTTACACTTTGCAAATAAAATGCCATCACAAACAGGTGGCTATTGTGCATATCTAAGGCGTCATCAGCGATAAAGCATCACTGCAAAAGTCGCTGTCCCACTTCGCAGTCAACCATTACTCCGCAAATAACTCAGCATGCAGCAAAGTTTAAACAGGCTGTCATACTAAGAGATGGCAGCACGCACGCCACTGGTGTTGACCACAGTCTATATGCTGTAGAGTCTCGAGGCAAGTGCATGCGGCTCACGTGGACCACATCCAGAAAGGCGAGAAGGACCGACGTCTACTATTTGGGTCTTCAGTGATGCCGTTTCTAACTGTCAATTTACTGTTTGCTTACCTCGTACGTTGCACCATCCTACGTCTGGCAAATAAAACGAGACCCCCTACAGTATGCGGTGATCGGGAAAATGGAAGGACGTGCCCAAACCAATGCAACTTATCCAGCGTAATCGCTTTATCTAAAGAATTCCACTGATAATAGCTAACTAGCAATAACCTGCGCACTCCATCGTTACAGACAAGGTGGTGCCAATAGACACCAGCATTTTAGTGCAATTTGTGTAGGTCACAAAACGAGAACTACTAGCGCTAAGTTTTCCTTTTACACAATAGAGGTTTAGAAGAATCCGTCGGTGTGTAATTCACGGAGTTGAGGTTCTTTGCAGGAACCTGCATGTTCTGTAAATGCATGGGCGAAAGCCTCAAACGTGATCGGATCTTTCTGGAAATCAATGATGAAATTATAAAATATTTGGGTTTTACGACAATGCTACTTATCACTGCATCGGTGCATCGATATCTGCAACAGTGAGTCCTCTACCGCCTAACCGTAGAAGCAAATGCAACTCGCAACTGACGCAGAACTGCGTGCCGTTTCCGGAGGCAACGCAGCAAAGTCTACTAACGTGAGACATGGGTTCTGAAAATTTTCCACCGCGCGACACATGAGCTCCCGCGTACAATGTTCGGAATTGGGTCGCAGATGAGCCAGATGTGGAGAAAGGCACTACTTTGCTCGTTGCTGCCGATCAACCAATATGAGTGAGATTGTTCGTGATAAACCACTCACAGGTGCAGAACATTCACTTGGCAACGTGTCTCGGAGGGTGTCGCAAAGTGTGTCTACGCAAATCTGTTGATCGGAGGCAAAGCCGTATAATTCCGGTGAGATAGGGGAGCTATTGTCTGCATTAAACCAAAAAAGCATTGTCATGGATTGTGCATTTGATCCGACCAAGCTTTTCCTGCGTATTTGCATTAGTTCCAGACTTCATCCGATGGCTTGAGCACAACGATAATGGTTAACCCAAGGGTCGGAGCCTTGCATCGACTGGAGTTTGTGAATGCGCATTTATGTGCTTCATTGCTTCGCTCCAGTATCTCCAATTTGTTGTTTTTATCATGATCGTTTTGCGTACATGTGCTATGGAGAAACGGAATTTAGTTTTCAGTGTCCGTGGTTTAGCCCGGGTTTGGTAATGTTTGAATGCAGCGCTTACCTGTTCATAGATCCTTTGATACGTCTGAAAGCGCGACCACCTAGGGGTACCATTTGCGCTGCACGACCGGTTCTCTGCCCAATTATGCAAATTAGTGATAGAGGGTTCGATTCTCCCATTCGACGTGCTAACTGACTGGGTTAGTCTGATCGCAATCATTAGGGAGAAGACGGGAGAATTACGCGTGCGTATTGACCCGATACCGATGAATAAGGCCCTGCGTAGAGAGCATTACTCTCTACCTAACCTGTAAGACATTTTCCGCCTTCGGCCGAAGCAAAGTGTTACACGAAAGTAGACCTCTCCGGCATTCTTGCACGTAGAAGAAATTGATGAATCCAGTTACCTTGCTATCTTGGCCACATCGTTTCGAGCGTTTTCGTCAGCCGGGTTTACCGTTTAATTTTAGTGTAGAGTGAAATCTGTCAAATGCGGTTGTTGCAAGTAGTAGACGAATTAGATGATGTAACATGCGTGGCAGATGATGTTTTGGTCTGTTGCCAGACAGAAGAAGAGTATGAGGATAACATCCAATTTCGCCACCTATCTGTGGGCGGAAGTAGATCAAGATTAAAGTTAAGTAAATTTAACTTCAAAAAGATGAGGTGAATTTCCATGGGCATTTGCTAACAACCAAAGGGTTCAGGGTCGATCCGGTAAAAATTAGGGCAATTAGAGAGATGTCGCCCCTTAACGACGTGAAGCCAATCCATTGCTTAAACGGTATGATGAATTGCTTGAGCAGATTTGTGCCAAGATGCGTTGATACCATTGGCCGATCAGGAAGTTAACTCACGAAAATAGTAAAGTAGCATTAGGCAAAATAAAGGCGAACCTCATGCAAACATTTTAATAAACGCGCCTGTGTAACAGTAGCCAAGACGGAATACGTGCTGTTCTCCTACAGAATGGAAATCTTTTGGAATGGAATACATTTGTGGGAAATTATGCTGACCAGCTGGGAAGGGAAATATTTATCCGGCTTTTTGATAAATATGTGCTTTCACTTTGTAATAGGATAAGAATTGATGTTATTGATTTCTGCACCAAATGACGTCATTTGAATGCATGCGTTGTATTCCTCCATGTTGTGTATGAACGTTTGTTTTGGCTGCATATCCAATAGGCATTTACTTCCATGGCTGCCGTAATTCTGCAATTGAGGCAGCTTTATTTTTCCGGCGGCGAAACGCATTCCTTTCGTTCCGCCATGTTATACGGACATAATTCATTCATGTTGCCAATGTGGAAACATGCCGACTCAAAGCATAATATTCAGTTGTTGTGTACCGGAAAGCAAGGGGATTGTAATAACATGATTACTGAACGCGGTATAGTGTTTGACAGGGATTTGCTCATTCCAGTTGACGTCACGCAGCATTGCTCAGACTTTCGCGTTCATTCTGTTGATAAGCATGCTTAGTTGAAGCCACAGATCACAATGGTCGTTTTGGTAACTGTATATCCTTAAGTCTGGCTAGATGTCACACTGCTGCTTCCTTGGCAACGATTTGCGCAATTCTTCAACTGTTTTGCTCGTAAGCTGATTCCGGTCGTATCCATTTTGTTATGCACCTATACATAGAATTCTTATACCTACGTCCTAATTGTACACTTAAACTAAGTCTTTTTAAACTAGATAAATTTCATTTCATGTTAATTTACTGTTTGTTCTGCCTACCTGAATAATCTTCTATTAACTGGCCACGATGCTTGAGCTGAATGCGCCTATCTTCTTTAACTTTGTTGCGTTTGTAACGTTTTTAATTAACTTGTGGACATTTTTCCTTATCGCGGATTCTTTGCTAACCGACCATACTTCGCACTAATTACGCTACCCTATTGCCATCGCCAAGGATGTGTCATATGAAAGGCATTACTCTGATGAAGTAAAGCAGACTGACTGGCCAGGTAAAGTAGCGAGGATGTAATGGAAAATGCATTTAAGAATATAAAAAAGAAATGGAAAAACGAAATAACAAACAATCTAACGTTCATAAGTGTTACCGATGTGTTTAGATTCCAATGTAAATCAAATACGGAGCAAAATCCACCGTCTTTTGCTTTGAAAATATATTGCGAAGGCAAACGAAATGCAAAGAAATAATAAAAAGCGATTCAATTATCACTGGTGGAACGCAGGGCGTTATGACAAGTTAGTACAAAAGCAACCACGCTAGATTATAGAACACTGGGCCTTTAAATACAACGGACATGACCCAAGCAAACGAATCAAAAAGCAGTATACTAAGATGTAGTGTAATGAAATAAACATGTAAATGTTTCAAGATTAAAATGTAATTATATAAATGCTATTTATAAAATAAACATTACATACAAATCCCATCAAATCTACAAGCCATGTCAATTCACAGCAGACATTTTTGAACATTTTTAAGATATCTATCGTGTATACGGTATATATATATAGGTATATATATACATGGTTGGTGGCACCCGGTTCCGGAGTTGCCTGTCACTGTGGTCTCCAGATGGACAGCCACAGGACGCCTGCGCCTACAGAGGTACAATGGGCGCCTTGCGCTGCATCACCCACAGCTCCAACCACACACCCCATATCCAGTGTAAACCCGAAGGAATAAGACCGGGAGGCATGCGGATAGGAACCACGTTTCATCAACGGAGCCGGCCCACACTCCTTCACAGGCAAACACAAGCACACTGTATTTGGGAATCAAGCGCACACAAGGCGGTGGCTGGACCGTAGTCCGCTCCATACTGAGTGCATGGAACCACTCTTCGAGCCTAACACGGCCACAAGGACCGTGCACCCCGTCCCCTCCAGCAACGACCAACTGTCTCCTGGAGCCAGTATGGACGAGGTAGTGGGTAATAACAGGTAGGCACCTTGTCAACATGCACATCAAGCGCAGCCACACCGGGGATATCAAACAACAGCCAAACACTTGAGAGAGAGAGAAAGAAAAAGAAAAAGAGAAAAACGATTAATGCTTTAGGAAACGGTGATATAAACCTAAATTAATTAGCATATGTAATAAGTTGTTTACAAACAAATCCTAGCTAAGTGCACAAGGTCAGGAAGTATAGTTCACGGAATGCTACGAACACAAAAATGTTATGGAAATCGAATACAATTGGCTGAAGCGATGTGTGCAAGTTAATGGAATAGAGTACAGGGAGATATTTATATGAGAAAGAAAAGCATTAAGGTAAAAACTGTAAACTCACCACCTGAAATAAAGAGACTTAGCATGTAAGCAGGCGGTTAGTAAATCGAATTCAGCGTACCTACAAACGCTGCGCCGGCTCGTCGTAATTCTCTGCAGGACCCGTCGTCGCTTCTGTAGTGGCCCCAAATGGCACACCGCATGGTTCACTAGATATTTATATGAGAAAGAAAGGCATTAGGAAAGAATCGCAAACCCACCACCTGAAATAAAGAGACTTAGCGTGCAAGCACGCGGTTAGTAACTCGAATTCAGCGTACCTACAAACGCTGCGCCGGTGCTGCCTACGTTCACTGCGGGACCCATCGGCGCTTCAGCAGTGGTCCCGAGTGACCCCTCTCATGGCTCACTAGGCCTGCCTGACTAAGGCACTCGCGACTGCATGTTCTACAGCACAATGCGCTCGATGTCGATGGAGTACAATTCATCGGTGCTTGCCGCTTCCGCACTTGCCGCTTCTTCTCTGCATGCATGAGGGACTTTCTCCCGCACCTCAGCAACTGCCTTCGTGATTAGATCGCGCCATGCACCACGATCAACCGCCTTCGATTCCCATGATCTGCAATCAAGATTAGAACGTGTGAGGCTCACTTTAATCATGTCCTGGTAACGTAACTTTGGTTTCCCAGCATGCCGCTTCCCTATACTCAGCTGACCGTATAAAAGTTGTTTCGGTATCCGCGTCGAATCCATACGGCTCACATGACCGAGCCATCTCAGGTGTCGCAGTAAAAGTATGCAGTCCACTGCATACATCCCACTTCGGCGCAACACTTCCGTGTCTGCAACTCTGGCGCCCCAGCCGATCCGCAAAATTCGTCGCAGACACTGCTGATGGAACCGCTCGAGATATCGCACATCCCGACGGTACATCGTCCACGTTTCACTGCCGTATAGAAGAACGGACAGTACCATGGATTTGTACACCATCAGCTTCGTGCCAATGCTAAGCTGATGGTTGTTCCACACTCGGTACTCAAGCTTCCCGAATGCCGCTGCCGCCTTCGACACGCGATTACGCAACTCAACGTGTAGCTGCTGATCAGTCGACATCACACTCCCAAGGTAGCAGAAGCGGGAGGTGGTTTCCAATACTTTAGCACCAATGCTGATTTGCGGCAATATTGAAGATTGCACCTCCGGTGAAGGCTGAAAGAGACAGACAGTTTTGCTTGTGTTGATGGTGAGCCCGAATTTGGCCGCTGTCGAAGCCAGAGCACTAGTCATGTGCTGCAACTCATCCGCGCTGTGTGGAAAACAACGCACAGTCGTCAGCAAACAGCAACATACGGATAGTTGTCTCACAGACTAGAGTTCTCGCACCGAAACGACGGATGTTCAGCAACCCACCATCAATACGGTGCTCCACACGAACACCGTAAGTACAAGCCGCAACAAAAGCACAAGACATGATGACCCGAAGCTATATATTAAACAGGGGAGGAGCTAACTCACAGCGTTGCTTCACACCAGTGACAACTGCAAAGTCATTCGGGGTATGTCCACTCAGCTGCACCCTCGCCCGCATACCACTGTGCATACATTCAATTAAACTTACAAACTTACGCGGGCAACCAAACTTACCCAACACCAGCCACAGTGCCTCGCGGTTCACCGTATCAAATGCCTTGGTGAAATCAACAAAAAGCGAGTACAAAGGCTGGTGTCGTTCTCTGCACTTCTCCTGCAACTGACGAGCCGCAAACACCATATCTATAGTGCTGCGACCCGAACGGAATCCACATTGCTCTTCCGCCACGTTTGGTTCCACAATCTGACTCACGAGGCGATTGAGCAGGATTCGGACAATCACCTTGCCCACACAACTCAGCAAGTTGATGCTAAGATAATTCGTGCAACATTGCTTGCTACCTTTGCCCTTGTACAGTGGTAGCACAAGAGCATCCTTCAGCTCAGAAGGCACTTCCTCCTCAATCCACACGCGTTGCACCAAGTGGTGCAGCGCAATCAACAACGCGGGGCCACCGTGTTTCAATACATCAGGTGGAATCCCGTCACCTCCGGCACATTTGCCGTTTCTCAGCTGAGCAAGTGCTCTCTGCGTCTCATCCTGTGTCGGCGTATCCGCCAGATCCGCCTTCGCATCGTGCTGCTTCAGGCCATTCAATGTAGGCCAGTCGATCTCTGAACGGTTTTTCAAGAGACAGTCAAAGTGTTTCCGCCAGACCTGCATTATGTCTGCAGTCTGGGTGCAGGTAGCGCCTGAACTACCATCGATCAGTGTCCTCAGCGGCTCCAATCTCGGTCCATACACCGCCTTCAAGGAGTCAAAGAATTCCTTGTGTTGGTGGCGTTCGGCGTAGCATTCCATCTGCTTCGCCTTCTCCGTCAACCATGCATTTTTAATGCGACGGAGCTCTCGGGTCAGTCGCCGTCGAAGTTTGCGAAACTGACTAGTCTTCCCCAATTCACTGGGGTCTGCCACATGTGCAGCAAATGCTGCATTCTTCTCTTACACCAATGCGTCAGTCGTCACATTGTTGTCCTCAAACCAATCAGGCCGCTTACAGTTTGCGCGCCCGATGGTCTCCTCGGCAGCAGCTGTCACCTGGTCGCGAATGTGGTGCCACAGGTCGCCCACTGTGGCTATACAGTCCACATCACCACACAGGCGTTCAGCCATCGCCTTCTCCAGCTCAGTACGTTTCGCCACAGTACCGATGGAGAGAATGTTAAATTTCCGCCGATTCACTTCAGGAGTGCAATGATTACGAAAATATATGTACAGTTTGGTCCGAACCAACTTGTGATCAGTGCCACACTCAGCTCCACGCAGTACACGTGTCATGCTCACTTCACGCATATCACGCTGACGTACGATGACATAGTCGAGCAGGTGAGCTTGACCACTCCTTGGGTGCGTCCACGTTGCTATATAACTCGCACTCAGTGCAAACCGAGTGTTCGTGATCGTCAGGCCGTGAGTGGCACACAGTGAGAGCAGCCTGTCACCGTTCGCGTTCGCTGAACCAATGCCATGCGAACCGATAACATCTGTCCACGCTGATGCACCACGCCCAACGCGCGCGTTGAAGTCACCCAGCAGAAATAGTCGGTCGCTCCTCGGCACAGACCGTATCACGGAGGATATATACATACTTAGGTATATATATACATGTTTATCTGCATCCGGATTTGTATTTGCCTGTCACTCTGGCCTCCATAAATAAGCCACAGATCACCGGCGCCTACAGAGGGATGACGGGTGGCATACTTTGCAATACATAAATCACTAGCTACACACCACATATCCAGGTGGAACAGTGGAATTGAAACTGGAAAGCACTTTGTTGGGAACCGCGATTCACCAAGTTAGCCGGCCAACTCCCCATTAACAGGCAAAATGAAGCCCATGGTAGTTGAGGAATCAAGCGTACACAAGGCGATGGCTTGACCATAGTGTATCTACACTCTGTGAAACCAATCTTATAGCCTGGCAGGTCCATGAGGTTTATGCACCCTGTCCCCTACAGAAAGAACCATCTGTCGCCTGTAGCCAAGGTAAATGACATGGTGGGTAATAAGTACCTTGACACCTAATTAAGGTATATTTCAAGCCTAGCCATACCGGGTATGTAAAGCAGCAGCCGATCACCTGCAATAGCAACATCAATAAAAATAATTCGAAAACACGACACGGATATGGTGACATAACTGTTCGCTATATATTAGTATATGAACTGAATTGTTATCAACATACCGGCGAAAAATACAAAGCGGCACAACATGTGATCAAAAACAATTTCAACAAACGAGAAATACTTAACAAATATAACTGCTATCCATGTAAGCGACCTGTGTAAGTTAATAGAAGATTCTTCAGCTAGACAAAATGAATAGATTACAAAATAAGCAACAACAAAATGGCAAACCAAACACTTTGAATAATAAAACTCGGCACCTAAGTACGCGTTTAGTAAATGGAAGTAAAACGATTGGGGAATGCCTACCCACACTACACCGGTAACGTTTGCGTTCTAAGCAGCACCAGTCGTCGTTTAAATATCGGGCCCGAATGGACTCGTTCGTGGTTTACCAGACCTGCCTGAATCCGACACTCGCTACCGTATGTGCTACAACACCATGCGCTCGAACTTCATGGAGTACATTCCCTCAGTGTCTGTCGCTTCCGCAACTGCCGATTCTTCTCCCCATGCAAGAGAGCTTTCTCTTGCACCTCCGAATGATGCGAAATTACCAAATCGAGTTGCCAAGGTCTTCTCCAGGCTCATCCTCTTCCTAAAATACCTAAGTAACGAACATTATACTTGAGTCGGTACACGGAAGTAAGTATTACATAGATTTATGAATAAATGGGTGCAATTTTCGACACCTACTTGCGACTAGTGCCACACTCAGCTCCACGCTGTGCACGTCTCAGCGCAATTCACCTACGCCTCTCTGGCGTAGATGACACAGTCGAGAATGTGAGAATGACCACTCGGTGGGTATGAATATCATTCGCACGCAGTGCAAACAGGGTGTGCTTGTCCGTCAGTGGCGGATGGCGCACGATGAGAGCAGCCGCTCATAGGGCCCGATGATGTCCGTCTACACCGCGGCATCAAGCCCAACGCACATGATGAAATCATCCAGTAGAAATGGCCGCTCCTCACGGGTTGTGTCACGAAGAACAACTGAGCAAATAACTGCTTATTCGCTTCATCATGCTACTAGGTGACAATCTTACAACATTCCAGACATAGGCGAAGGTTTATCAGTCCTGAGCTGGTGTCCGTGGACTCTCTCCAACCCAATGTTCAAGTGGAGCGTTCGTGACTTTTCCTACCGAGCACCACTATCTCGCAGCTGGTCTAAATCGGCAAGCCGGGCATCAGTCATTGGGGCAATATCAATGCTGTAGCATTCGAGTTCAAACGTAGCTAATGCACTGTCATGCTCGGGATGATCGATTGCGTTCCGGTCAAGTGGTGTGCGCACGTTCCAACACCTGATTTTGTGGGTTTTGCGCGGTAGCAAACGGTTTTATCAAGTAATTGCTCATGTGGGGATATTGTGTGGAGGAGTTACTATAGATTTTACACAAGGAACCGCAGTGTAGTTTTGTGATATGCAGCGAAAGCAATGTATGCAGCAAATAAGGTTGAGACTTCGCTTCTCACCACTGCGAGACGACCCACGCAGCCTCCCATAATATGTATTGGCGAGGTGTATATAATGGTTTTTAAAGGTTCATGGCCAAGACGGCCAAATGCAATCACAAAACGAAAAATCCCTAATAAAAAATTGAAAATAAGTAATCTCTTATGAAGTGGGAAATACAAGTTTAGTAATTTAGACGGCTAAAGCGAAATTTTGTCTTAGCCAAGACCAAGCCGGACTGAAATTTTCCGTCAAATTACGGAACATGAAAATAAGTCCCAGTAGTTCAATGTGCACATCCACCAACTAATCAATCGTTCAGGGTACTTCTATTCCCGTTGACCCTGTACAAACCGAGCGCCCAAGTGTAACAATCTCTCCAAGTCCATTTGGTTTGTGATAACACATGCTGGACGAGCTTGTGTACAATCTGCTAAGTGAGGTGACGCATTTATCGAGAATAAATTCGTGCACAAAGGGGTCGTTATTAATCCGGAGGAGCGACGGATGAACCACATCATACGGAATCAACTGCAAGTAGTCTTCTTCTAAATGCTGCCAGGGCGCAGTACTGACATGTGTACGGCTCCTAGGACAACCTGCTGAATAACAACAGGGGTTTCAGTACCGCAGACAATATATTTCTAGGGAGTCTGAGAGGAAAAGTTCTTGAGGAAGCAATATTGTGCAGCACTGTATTTGTCCAGGTGGTTCTCCACCGAACTCTTATCAATTTTCCAAATAACTTGAATTCTCCGGTTGTCAAACAGATATATTGGTACTTCGACAGGAGATTCTTGTTACCCCTCGTAAAATCTGACAGCTGATTGCGACCATCCATTCAGAAGTAAATATGTGGCTACCAAGCGATTTTGAAAGCACACATCTGAGAGCGCCAATAGGTTCAGCGGCCGAATAGTAAAACATTTTCAGCTAAACGGAATTAGCGACGGAAATTTTATTGCGGTGTATGACTTGCATAATTTGAATAACTGCATTTCTGTTATTTTAAATGTAGGTCTATGAAATTGTTCTGCAAAATTTGAAATCTGTTATAACCCTGTGTTAAATTTGTACCTAAAGCAGAAACCAGATACCGAGCTTTCAAAACGTTCACGATAATGTTTGATTCCGCAAGAGTAAAGTTGACATTCAAAATGAACAATTTGCAGCTTGATGAAAAATTGTTGAATGCGACAGTAATAATTTTATTCTACGAAGTAACCGTAATTGAAATGCATTAGGCTCAACCCCATAGCTATCAGGGACAGTGTAGTATCAACTCTTAGTTTGTGCACACAGAAAGGGTAGTAAGTGGATTCGGAAATGCGCTTAGCTGGTAGGAACAGAGAAACAGGAATGACACGATAATGTTCAAGAACAATTACCACATCCCCTGCGGTGCAAATGATGTTCTTGGTATTTGTATTGACTTAATATGACCAATAGAAACATAAAAATCTTTAAAGTCAGGGCATTTGGACCATATTAATGGTGGTGTGGATTATGGTTTACTTCAGCAAATCCTTCATGATGCTGGCTAAATAATATTTAATTGTCAACCTTCAGATCGGCGGCTGTCACCTTATGCGAAGTGGTACTATCTGCTTGCATCCTGAAGTTATGGGGCGGAATTCGGCAGGGGTCGGCTAGAAGGTGCATTAATGACGAGAGCAAAAATGTCGAAACCCCGACATATGTTGCTGATTGTGCGTGACGATGATGAATTAGCTAAACTTTTCAGTTTGTAGATGCTTATATTGGAAGAGTTAAGTTTAATCTAGCGCCCGCTTTGTTTCGGGTGCGTAGGTTTAGGCAGAGGGCAATGTGACTTAAGGGCTTGCACATCAGGAAACTAATATCCGTTGCAAAACTTCTCATTCTCAGTTAATTGATCTGAGTAGTACGCGTCATACAAGATAATGCGCTTCAATGACCGATGGAAATGCACTTGTCCATCAGCGCGTCAGCTCGATCCTGTCTTCTAAAAGGAGAGTTTCACAGCCCAGCGGTCATTACCTTGAACATGATGCGATACACTCGCGGATGCGCTAAAGATTCAAGCTGTTAATAATAGGTCAGATACATAGCCTTATGTAGTCGGCGCAGGTACATGCTAAGTCCAATGACATGTCGTGATGCAGCTTATAAAAGTCATGTATCGTGGTCTGAGGGTAATATTCTATTTATGGTAGATTAAATGTGCCACGCATTATTTCGAGAAACGAGGGTAGTTCTGAACCATGATTGAACAGTGTAGGTAGCTCTGTAGCACATTATTGATTACCGTGTAGAATATTACACATATTACTTGTCAGAGAAATTAGTTGTCACCCAGTGCTCTCTAACTAGATTGAATATTCTTTGTTAACATGTTGAGGTTGGTAAAGCGCTGTGGATTTCCAAGATGCCACATCGCACACATATTCCTACGCATGTATTACATGAATACAATATAAACTAAGGTCCGGAAGATATCATTTCATTTCTAATCCTATAGCATTTGCTGCACGCGATTAATTGGTTCCCTGGTTCCTCACTGCATGCGGTCACTACCTTTTAACTACGCTTCGTCTAGGAGCGCTACTGATCAATTAAATTAGTATTCCTAATAATTAACATCTAATTAAATATCGCTCTAGGGGATACGGCGTTTCACATAGGACACTTGGGCACATCACGCTTTGCGATCGCATAAATTACTGTCAATTACACGATGCGAAATACTCACAAATGCCAGTGGAACTCTCACCCACCCACCAGATCCACAGCGCGTCGCGTTCTTTGTATCAACGACCAACGGTGCCTATATTTTGGATTATATATCCTTAAGCGCAAATATTATTCTATGTTTAATATGCATCACTCAATGGGATAACAGAATAACCCGACAGCGCGAGATATATTATGCGAAATTTTATAGATAATGCGTGCCAAAGCTGTGAGGCAAGTTAGCACTATCCTACTAATGCCAATTTCCGCATAATTTGGTAATAGGCCTATAAATACCATCATATGTTAACCGAATATGTAATGTTAGACAAGAAGATGAATTTCCTGAAGATCGTCGTAAGTGTCAAGTGATTTTCTTCAGTCAAATGCGGATATAATTTAAATTTATTTTGCTCTCATTTATATGGTAAATAATCTTTTAGAAAGTGCCCAATTTATTCGTCCGTATTTATTTTTATTCATATTAGGTCACTGCTTTATGCTTCACATTGGCATTTTCCATCAAGTGTAATACACTGGAGAGATGCAGACAAAAATGTGTCGAATCACAAATGAGAGCATTTCCGTATTTCCGCGAGATCATAGATGAACAATACCAGTGGTGTATTATAATATGCTGGGCAAACGCAAAGTAAACACTATGAGAATATTTTAAAACTTGCCATTTAAACAATACATTTTTGGTTAAATCCTCATGTGTTCCGCTTTTGCATCCGATGGTGTTTTGAGATTGAAGTTGATTTCATTATGTTGCGTTACAATTTACTGAAAGGCAATACGAAGATAACGGTTTGACACTAAATGGGCTGTTAAAATTTCTGCCATTGAACAATGAATGTATACTGGTTAGGAAGCGTTGCTTTACAAGTCCCATTACGTTGGATTAAAAACAGCAGTAAACAAGTTAAATAGTATAGGAGAGGAAGCACAGAAATCCTATACAAGCATACACACAACTACTTAGGCAGATAGTCCGATATATCTCTATTTTGAACAAAGCTAGTGTTAAGCCCCATCTCAGACATTTGGGTATTTGCAGTTGCGCGTCCATCCACTGGACTATGAAGTGACTGATCACAAGGATTTTATAGCATATTCCGCCATACAGATCGCGTACGGTCCGAAGGTAAACGCCACTTCAATCACCCGACGCATACTTGACTATCGCACATGTGAAAACCCGCATGAATCATTTAGGATAGTCGACCGACGGAGAACCGCTCGCCTGCGAAGGCTTCGGCAATTAGGCAGCTAAAACCCGCTATGTGTAAACAAGCCGCATTCATTCCCATTCTCGCCTTGCCTTTGTAACCACATTTTCCTAAGCAAAATGCTGGCCAACGTCAGATGAATTGGACAACATTGACAGTCTCTTTATGCCATCTACCCAAATGCTTAATTGCATCTAAACGGCTGACAAGGATGGTGGTAAGTGGTCGGCACGGATCCTGAGCGTTTTGCTGTCAAGCTTGATTGATCTGGCTACCGGAATATTCAAAGTGAATTCTGCACCAAGCATATCACCAAGTGTCTTTCTAATTGGTTCCCCGTGCTCGACAAGAATTGAAGAAAGGAGTGCGTTGAATGTCCAAATTAATGGGCTTGATACGCATGCCCCCTGAGGATTTCAAACATTGTTCAGCAATTGGTCAAGACTTGAAATAAAGTGTGTCGGATAGTAGTGTTAACGAAATGTCCAGCGTTTCCATGAATTTAAATGCTATGATAGAATGGCCAGAATCCATAACAAAGCGTACACGCTTCACTTGACTTGAAGTGACCTCTGGCGGAATTGTTTCACATGAGCCAAAAATAGAAAGTATATGATCAGCTATGCCTTTAACGGTAAGTGATATTGGAACTTTCGGTGTCAAGGTCTCAAAATGTAAACTGGGAATGAAGGTCACATTATCGCTTGTGTCAATGATAATTGAAAGTGAAGGTCCAACTTTTTTGGCACTGAAGAGACGATATTAAAAGCATGCACCTGCGGAGATTTGTTTACACACTGTGCTTTGCAGAACATTAATGTCTTGGCTCTAACCGTATCTAGTTGGAAGGTTACAAACTCTCGATATAAATAAAGAATTGAGATTTGATCAAGCCTTCACATGAATTCGATGTACTTTCATTGCGTTTGCCCAGCTATTAATATTGTACACTCTATCCGTGGGGATAAGATTTTAGATAAAAAGTGCAAAGATTATTGCTGTAACAATCGCACACATAAATTTGTATGTGACTGTCGTATTGCACCACTGACAGTTGATTGCGCTTCCGACGTATCGTGTAAAGCTGCTGCCTAGGTATCGTCGCACTTTTGTTACACACGCACTATTACAAGAACCTTATGCTACCTGTGTTGAATCGCTGACGTGTTGTAATCAAAAATAGTTTGATTTCTGCTCCGATGTCTTGAATATTAGTGGGAAAATACCACGACATCTTCTTTGTGGAAATGCGAAAAAGGTAGCATTATCAACGACTGCTGGTTCAACCGTATACACTGACTCATCTAACAGTTGCAAACATTTGGGATGCCAAGTGTAACGCTGCGTTTATTCGTGCAGCACTTAAGATAACAGCGATCCGGTGGCTTAGGTGTAGCGGTCGCAACTAACATACCTATGGTTCCTGTTTCGATGCATGCTAAATCTATCTGATGAGATGTAATAACATCGAAGCGCGTCATAGTATCGCCCTGCAAGGTCAACCTCGTCCGACTAGAGGCGTTATAACCTGGTAAATTTCACGTGCCGGAGTACGGTGATCCAACACCCCAAGTGCGCTACGATCACGATGTCGTTTATACAGAGTCTAATTGACAGACTCTTCGACGCTGATGGGGACCCGGTAAAAGTGAGGCAAATTACCCGTATTGGAAAGCAAGGTGCTCAACGAAATCGGCCCATGAGAATCCCTTTTGTGGACGAAGCCAGTCCAAGACTAAACATGTCCCGTCTAAGTAAGCAGAGAGGTTTGAAGATTCATGTTGGTCCAGACCTGGACACAGTTGGAGAGAGGCAGGCTCAAGCCTGCCATCTTTGAGCTGAAAAGATGTACCGTTGAGGGGAAACAAACCTTCGTATCGTAAATGTTTGGGTGGTTTCCAACAATCTGCGACCACCATAGTCGTCCAATTTAGTCGGCCGTTTGCCGGTTGGTCTGCGCGTTTGGATTGCAACCCTACGGTCACCGGTTCGAATTCGCTTAGGGGTGGTCATCCTAGCGGTGTACTCAGCCCACGCGCGACTGTTGGTGGTCGCGCCGCAGCGAAGCGACGTTACGGCGTACAGCTGCCACAATATTATTATTTACTATTTGTTTTCGACGTTTAGACGATGCACTCACCACTTACACTTTGTTACTTAACGCTACTTCTCCTCCCTACACCTGGAGTTTACCATGGAATTATTTTCTTGTTAACTGTGTGCACTGAATCTAAGAGGATCGCAGGTCTACAGCGAAGCAAACGATAATTCCTTATTTTCAAATGTATTAACTATTTTACTATCCTTATTATCATTACTGTTATGTTGCTATCCAAACCAACTCTCCAACGTGACTTGTAAAGCAACGGTTCTTAACCCGTACAAATTTATTTTTTCTTGTTGTTTATCATTTTTCTTGTCGTGGCTGACATTTTCAACAATTTGCTGTCCGAAGATTCATTGCCGGTTGTCTGGAAATGTTCGCTGATGAAGTCTAATCCGAAAGGCTGCGACCCTAGCAAAGTAGTCCTCTACATGCCAATTTGTCTGACACCTATTTTAGCAAACGTTGCTGAGAAAATCGTGAAGAAATGATTACTGAGGTATCTGCAGTCAATTGAGGTCCTGACACTCGCACAGCACGGTTTATGCAATGCAGCGCATGCATTACGAACCCGCTTGTGTCGAGGCATGAGTGGTTGAAGGCAATACGCATGTGGAAGTTTGTCGACGTGATATCGATTTCAGTAAAGCATCCGACAATGTCAGCTATGAGGTTCTTCTTCACATGCTCAGTATGTGTGGTGTCGGTGGATCACTGCACCGGTGAATCAGCGAGTTCCTTGTTGGACAAATTTGAAGGAACGACTCGATGACCATCTGACTGACGTTTATTCCTCTAAAAGTGGTGTGCCTCAAGGCACTCTGCTGGGACCCACTCTGTTCCTGATTCACATCAACGATCTACCTCAGCTTCTGCGGTCGCCGTGTGTGTTGTTTCCCGACGACATGAAGCTTTGGAGAGAAATTGACTCTCAAGATGACTATGGTCTACTTCAACAAGACCTCAAACGCCTATCCACATGGTCTGCAGAAGTTTATCTCCCCGTCAACCCGGCCAAATCTGTATTTATGAGCTTGGGGAAGTGTGCTGACGGCCGAAACTACACCCTTGACGACCAACCGCTATAGCCCACACCATCCGTGAAAGACCTAGGTATACTGTCGCGCTACAATTTGAAGTCTGTGGACAACACGAACAGGCTACATCGAAATGGACTGCGCATGCTTTGGGAGCTCAAACGTTGTTTCCGCACATGATCTGAAGTGGTTGCCACTCGCCTCTTCTCTTCCATCATTAGACCAATGATAGAGTACGGTTCGCCTGTTTACTTTCCGGTTACCCGAGGAGAGGCACAAAGATCGAAGGGGACCAACTCGTTGCAACCAGGCTCATTCTGAGTTTACGTGGTATGGAGTATGAAGACGGGTGCGAGAAATTAGGACACTACACCTTGTTCTACCGTCGGGTGTGAGTCGAACTCAATATGACCTACCGTATTCTACATCGGTGACTTACCAATGATAAGGTCAATGCTGCACTTACGAGGGCCATGTAGCACACTCGGACACAGATACAAACGTGTCGTGCCGGATGTGAAATGTTTTTCCCTACACTCTATGCTACCAACGGAGGGTGCTAAATATTTGGAACCGTTTGCCTAAACATGTGATGGAGGCAACATCTGTGCAGCAGTTCAAAACGTTGTTAGAATTATGTTTTACTGCAATTCGATTTAGAGAACGATTGCACAATTGCAATGGCATGTCATATTTGTGAGTTCTGCAATACCTTGTGTCACATATTTTAAATGTTACCTGAGAACGACAACGATATTCACGGTTAAATATTTTATACTTTTTAACCATATTTCGAAGGAGTTGTACGTAATTCATTTCTACGCATTATAATACAGCATTCCATATGTAGAATTGGTTCTACTGTTAAGTAGTCGAATAATAAATGTGAACCTGTGAAAAAGTAAGTGAAGATGCCGACTATGCGCCTTGTTTAAAAAAGCAGTTATGTCTGAGTTGTCGAAAAACATTTTGTCGTGGGTTCTTTCGGAATCCCATTAGATAACTTGGAATCCAGGTCATGAGGTCAAGGAATATTAATGGATTGCCCATTACGATTGAGAAAATATCACACATTTAATAATCCTATTTTGCGCTGTTCCAACATGCTATACGTGCTGTTCTTGAACACAGTCTCTCATGTATAGCTACACAATTCAAGCGTGCATTATACTGACATTTTCCGTGCTGTATTCAACAAAATGAACAAACGTGTTTGGTAGCAAGAATTATCTGCGCACTTGTCTCGTTAACTGAACAATGTACAATATGCCTTTTTGCACAGTTTTTCGTTCATCTCGGAAGCAACAGCTTAAGAATTCATCAGATAGTATATCAATGTTTTTCGAATTAGCAATTGTTTGAATGAGTGCGACCTATGATTTATGTGACAATTCTCGCCAATACCTTCTCGCTTAAACATAATTCGAGCAGTCATTTGGCACTACTTACCTTTACTGAGCAGCAACTCGAATTTTCGTCGTGCCATAATAAGCATGCTTTTTCGCTGAGGAATTTTGGATAATAATATTTGGACGAACACTTGAAACCAAATTTGTCCATTTTCATTTTTGCTCTGACCCTAGGCAATGCGCATCAAATACAGTGGTAGCTTAAAAACGTCTCATTTGACGATATTTATTAATATGTGCGCTTATTCCATGTATTATGCCGTTTTGCATCCTGATTTACTCTTTTTGCTGTTCGTCATTTGATTTCTTTATACACGCTAATAGTTGGCTTTGTTTCACTATAACATGTCTGTTTCAATATACGTCGATTTGAATGCATTTCAAGGGATCTCATATGGTGAACGTAATGCTGCTTACGATAGCTCTAGCTGTAATCTGTCGGCGACCTAATAATATAGCGGCATTTAGTAGGACGGCTCCAACCACTGGTACCAACAGCAGTGTGCTTTCCTGACTACTTATCAATAAACATTACTGTACATTACTGTACATTACTGTACGCCCGGATTTTTACGGTCCAAACGCCGAAACTGTTGATGCCAGAGTGCAATGGGTGGATCAAGCGGTCAACATCGTCACCACTGTGGTCGACAACTTGAATCACAAGTTGAATTTAGTTACGAAGGCGCTTTCGGTTCCTAGCGCAGGGGCTTTGAGTGATCGCGTTCCAAGGCAAACTGGCAGCCAACTTATGACACACCCTCGGTGTACCCGTCCCGTTGGCTGTGGATAGCGCCTTTTATCTACTATAAATGACGCTGAATTGCGGATTTATGAGCACATTAAGAAAAGCAAAAATAAACTTGGAAATTCCAAGGACCCTTGGTTAATTCCGGAGTTTATATATTCTCAGAACCGAAAAATGTAGATGCCGTCATTTCTTAATCCTTCTTATGGCTGTGCAGAGTATGAAGTTCCCACACGCTCTGCTTGTCAGTTGATGGTGCTGACATTCGGCTGCCACCGAAAAGGCCGGTAATGGAAATATATTTCAAGCTTCTCAATGCGATACAACGTCAAGAGCCACTGCTCCCGCTATCAAAAATTTAGACAGATTGATGCTGCCTGTAATACTTCCGGTGGACTCGATGCCTCTAAAATATATTACGTAGACAATAGTGCGGTAAATATACGTTGCCCTTTCTTCAAGGTCTTTTGAGGAAATAGAGATAATCCCATCACTAGTGATGAAGCCAACAAGCCTATGTCTTTCCTTAAAGACAGATAGTCTAACAACATTCGGCCTTGGTTATTTTCGATAGCTAATAGCGCTGTATTCCGTAACGTTATGAAATCTGCAGCAACCCTGCCAGGTTTTCGGATGATAAATGAACTCAAGTGATTCAAACTATGCATCACCAGGCTGTAGTCACCACATTGCTTCCTTATTGTCACTGTCAGAAAGCTGACGAGAAGTGGTAACGATCATTTTGGTCCGCCTAATCAGAGAATCCGATCAATTCACATGGCCATTTCACCTCGGAGGAATGCAAAAATTTACCGCGCTTTCATTCATACTTAGTGGTAATAATAACAGAGTTCAACTTGGCCGTCAACTGGCAAATAAGCGAAAGTTGGTGGATCGCTTATGACAAATAAAATTAGGCAAGCTATTGTAGGTGAAGCATCCTTCATATGGGTATTGAGGTGGTTAGCCGGGCGTCAATTTCCGCACAGGATGCAACCATCCAGTTGGCGAATTACTCAGCGATAGCCGTGCCGAAATCCTAGAGGTAGTACTTAGCAAAGTGTGAAGCGTAAGGAAAAAGGTGCACGAGTTGGTTCTGATTGTAGATAAAGCTCGTCCCGACGTCCTATCTTTCAAGGAGACATCGTTTTCCCCGGAATGTACGGAGGTGTGCAGGCTTACCTGGATGCTGTCTGCTGAGAACTGATGGATCTGTGGGGATTTAAGTCGAAATTATTGTGGTTATGTAAGCCGTAACAGATGTGGTGAGGACCAGCACATTTCAGTCGTTACATTAAGATGTTGAGGTCATGTTAACTGTTAAGTGTATTTCCTCTCCCCGGTTTAGAATTGTAGTGGTATTCAAATATTCCTGGTGTGAACTACATGGGGAGTATTGACTTTATTCGCAGGCAATTTGTAATGTGTTTTTAGTTCTAATGCAGTTTCTCTTCCCAGAAATCTGTTTGGATGTTCCTTCATGCAAGTCGGCGTCATGAACATTTGGCGCAGACTTTCTTGTGCGGTGCCATCAACTTCCATTCCACCAGTTCGTGGTTTTCCGCAATAGGCATACGAACAACCAGGTATCAACTAGTTGCAAGCAGGTTTATATTAAGTACCTCAAAGTCGTAACTGAGTTTTCATACAGTACACATATGGGAGGGACAGCGATCACATATGAACATCCATTCGGTGTGCTCTTTTAAGGCTCGAAAAGACTGTGGATGTAGTACATCGGTATATTTGGCAGAAGGACTATGGTGCGATGTGAGCTAAGAATTTATTTCTGAACTGTGAGATCTCGATGGTGGACTCTTTCCAGTTAGCTTGGGATAAATTTTAGGCATATGTTGCGGACGTTTCTGCTCCCAACCTTCCACTGATGAGGAATATTGACCTATCTGCACAGCTACAATTGTTATTGATTCCACTGTTAAACACCTATCCAAAAGACGGTGTAGATGCTAGCGAATATACCAAGCAACTCCTGCACAAGTGTCCATGACAGTTATGGCAATTTTCAAAATGTTAGGTGTATTTCTCCCTGTAGCTCACAATATTTATAGAACCATCCCAAATCCGGAAATGCATCAACTAAAATCCTCTTACTCGTAAGTATTCGGAATTTTGGCAATAAATGTAAGCAACATCACTTGGATGCTCGTCTCAACTACGAGAATTAATGTCAATTCAGGAATTTGCATTCATGCAAGCGCGATTCATTAATTTCCAGATATAGCACATCGGCGATCAAAACGGAAAAGATAAAAGACATAATAAATGAAAAGTGGTAAAGACTGTAGATGAAAAAGATTTCGTGTGTGATAAAGGATCACAATCCGAATTTGTTGTTTAGTTCTTGAAAGATCACACAGACCTCTGGCTAGATATTTCATGACAAATGAGCCGTAGGCGCACATTCGGACATATTTGGCTCTGTGGTTTCGTCGTGTTGAGGAACTAGATCTGTATTTGGAAAAACACTATTTAAAGGATGGCTGAAGACAGTGAGTATTTTCCAAGCAAGTTTTGCACCAGAATTAGCATACACAGATACATTATGTTGAACTAAGATTGGTTTAGGAAAACCACTTCCTCGAGAAATGCGTTTCAGTAATCGATGAAGAATTTGAAATGCTTAGCCAATCGACCCGGAAAGATCACCAACGAACAGTAATTCCAGCGTGGTAGAACACACATGCAATGATGATTCGCAGAAACAAGTGTTGGGTGACTGAGGACGAACGAATATTTTAGACATAAAGAAACAATCGCCTGGATTTGGTGAATAATTCATTCAAGCAAATTGACCATGTTATGTCGTGGCTCAGTGTAATTAACAACTACTTCACTGACTTCGAGAAGCTCCGGGTTTCACCACTGATGTGAAGTTGAGAACAGTCATTGCCGAGTATCTGGTAACTTTCTGCCTTCTGCAGCGAAAGCAATACATCATTGTATTTGGAAATATTCAGCGTTAAGCCGAGGGAGTTGGGCCAATGCACGATTTTATCCAAACAACAATGTAGCATGGTCGCATCGGTTGAAAATATATGATGCGCGTCGATTAGTATTTCATTGGCATATTTTAGCATTATGTTTTCTTCAGGGACAGAGATGGAGCCAACATAGATATGGAATGAGTGTGGCTAAGTAATGGCTCCATGTAGGACAACGGGAGTGGTGCAATGAGGCATGGAGCTCCTGCAGTTAAACCCGGTTATCTGAGTACGCTTAACAAACTAATCCAGTAGCAAGAAGCCTATGGATTGTAGGATACCAGAGACCAGGAGATTGTGTAATAAGATTTCACGGTTAACAAAACCGAAGGCGTTGGCCTAGTGAAGATTGCAGGAGAGTGTGACTGTCTTTTTGTCTAAAGAACTTGGCACTGATGCACAAAACAAGCCCCCACATGTTGCGTCGACCTCGAACTTCAGTCTGCGTATTGATGTGAGTCATTCAGACAGGATTTGGTTAGCAATTTTGCAAGAGTGAACTACTCGAATACATTTAAAGCCACCGAAGTACACGCGATTGATCCATGTTGAGCTGCCGCTTTCTTCGGCATTGTTTTTATGCTTGCAGCTCTAAAACAGTCTGCGATCTTACCTTGATTTAGGCCCATGGTGAGCAACTCAGATAGCGGTTGTGCTGGTACATCTTTACATTATATAAGGAGGAATGGAGATATCCGTTCTGGTCCGCTAAATTTGTTTGAGTATAGCTGGGTAAAGTTTGTGTGTAGTGCTGCAACATTAACCACTGGCGATGAGTTTATAGGCCACCGAATCTCTGCAGTTGATAAGTTGGTGAGTGAGTTCATGCTGGAATAGCAGAAGTTAGTTATCATTCTTCTACGTCTTTGTCAGAGTTCGTACTATGACGAGATATTCCACTAAATTGTTTCATCATCTGCCAAATCTCAGGAAAATTATTGTCCACCAGAATTTTCTGGTCTTGGGCGTGATGGAGGTGATGAATTTCATCACTAGTGCGTAAAGAGAGAAACTTTCACGAGGTACCATATTTAACTATGATAGCTCTCTTCTTATGTCGACGCAAGTATGTGAAGAGTGGTGAGAAGAAACAGTCAGCATGAATGAGAATTGTTTCCATCGGACAGGGGACATAAAACTCAATACAGATATCCTGTCATCCGGTCACAATATATTGAGACATCTGTATAGAAAAACAAACTGAAATATGTACAGGCAACGCTGTCTATCTGTTGTGCCATGTTCGAGTGAATGGTTTGTCGCCGTTTAATTTTACGTTCCTTACAGCGACCGACTTCTTTGCGCTTCCTCTTACTCAAGACGACAGGAGATAGATTTACTATTGAAATATCAAAGCTTCCAAGTTGTCCACGAATACGGAATAAAATACCTGCAGGTTGTCATCAAACACTAAGTCTAGGGTTGCGTCTAACCAAGTGCGGCATTTTACTATATTCCGTAATCCAATTGTATTGAGGAATGCGGTATGAAACCTATTCAAATCATCAGCAAATATGCATTGAGTATGGTCGATGCGTACTTGACAACAGCCGTGAATTCGTCGTAAAATTCTTTTGCTTCTGAGCTTGGGAAACTGGGGAATATATTAGTGTTGGCTAGCAAGATTGTGCTGCATCATTTTTAGCCCTAAGCAGCCGATACGATGCAGCAAATAGCCCAACACTTTCTTCAGTGCTGGACACCAGGAAGCGTTAATAAAATTGATAACCACACCATCCCGGTTGCAGGACATTCATGGGTAATCAGCGCGGTGGAATTTACAACCTTCATCTGCTACAATAGCGCATTCATCCTCTTTGTGAACGCAGGATTCCTGTAGCAATTAATACACGCACCAAGGATTAAATCCACATCCCCACATGAGCGACTACGTGTCGCAATTGCTTGCCACCGCGCAAAATCCTCAAATTCGGGTGTTGGAACGTGCGCAAACTACTCACCGGAATATGAAGGAACGTCTCGTGTAAGACATTGCAATGGGTGCGATGAAACTCGCAAGCTACCACATTGATTTGCTGCAATGACTATTACCGTGCTTACCGATTTAGGCAAGCTGCGAGATAGTATTGCACGGTTGGCAACATCACGAATGCTCCACGCGCTTTTGGGGTCGTAGCGAGCACAGGGACATCAGCACAGTACTGATAAGTCACCGCCTATGTCTTGAATGTTGTACGTACCTTACTTTCACCAGCTTGAAGAAGCGAATTATCAGTTATACAGAAGGGATAATGGGAACTGCCTTATCACGAAGTTTGGAAAATCCTACTTCTATGTGACATCCATAAGCCAGGATAGAGCGCTAAGTCGTTGAAAGCATCAGCTGTCACATTGCAGCTAACCTATTGGTATTGTTCAAATCACTCGTGTATTAGATATTTTAGATTTAAGATGAAGCATCGGGAACGTTTAAAGACCCGTCCAGCCATCTGCATACAAATAAGTTTTGTCATTTTACATGACGGAGATGTGTTACTTGATGCATAACAAATGGTTTTGGCTCCAAATCATTACCGTACGCTACTCCACTGTTTCTGATACTAGGTTCGTTCACACCAGGTGTGCGCTGGACGAATCTTACCATCTTCCTACGACCATCCCGTTTCATGCGTCAGTAAGTGAGCCGGGGCCCTCGGCACTTCAGCTTCCAAACTTCATCACTTTTGCAAGCATGGAAACACGAGTATGAGCCATCTCTCATGACATCATTAACCTATCTATTACATCTTACCAATGACAGACAATTTGGTGTCACATACATTAACATCAGTGCTGACACGGGAACAGAGCCGAATAATTCAATTACGGGCCTCTTTTATATATCCATCTATCGCATTCAATAAGTGCATGGATGATTGAATTACAACTAGCTTCGATGCGGTTCGTGAAAAATGTTGTCTGGATATCCAGTTTTGACATATGCTGCATGAGCTTCAGATTTCTTCTTGCAGGCTTTCCAAAGTACCTATACCGAAAATTTTTGTAGAATGTCTCTGATACCATTTAAAATTTTAAGTGTTTCTGCTCTTCACTCGTACTGCGAATTCCACTGAGAACAAGACTTAATTAGATATTTCGTTAACATACGTCTTTTCACGCTGGACTTCAATCACCTTATTGTCAGTGGTCGCAATTTTTCAGAGAAAGCGGCATTCTTTCAAATATACGGTGCCCAAGTCTGAACACAGTACCGTAGTTGCCATGTATAAATATAGCTACACCTCAGATCTACTATTGCACTCTACTCACCTGAGGTGCAATGTCTCAAATCGTACCTCTTAGTCGCATTGTGACACTGTGCTGAAGTTTTGAAGTTACCCTCCACGCACCGCAATTCCTTACTTACTTTATGTCAAAATTTGCTGTGTTGGTATTCATTGACAAATCATGTAATACGGACCACTTCGCTAACGTAGACAGGTCTTTGGACAGGGTATTACTATACCATTCCCCGGCCAAGTTGTCCTTTTGGACAACAGAAATAATCTGGGAGGTGATTCAACATGAGCCTGCTCAATTAATTATTTCCGTGCGTAACCCACTCACTTGTGCATGTGTGTAGGTTTGCCTGTATAGTCCGTCGCCTTCAGCCATTTGGCCCTCAGACGCAATAAGTCATAGGGGTGCAGATGGGACTGTTCAGCTCCTTCCAGGGACAGTGTCGCTGGCCGAGGCACCAGGTTGAACTCCTTTCTCTGTCTTAGGAAGCGATTCAAACCAATTAGATGCAGAGTAAACATTTGTATGTAGATTTGTATGTAGGACAAGCAGAACTAACGTTTATCACGCCCCCTAGGGGAATATTTCCCGAGGTGTATTCGAACACACCACCGGATTGCGAAGGGAGAGGATGCTTTAAAGTTGCAAATAAAATGTACTCGCTTCGGCGAATCAAAATTACTCGTCGGGTTGTAACATCTGCACAGGGATGAGCGGCTCCGTATGACGCATACCACACCGTGCGTTCATATGATATATGCCATTTGCAAGTGGAAGTTGCTATTTCGTCCCATCTTAATTCTACGTGGGTAAATGATGCGGTTACAGCCGGACACTGTTGCAATCAAATCACGTGCTTGTTATCCTTATCCTTCCACACACCTCAGGCTTCGTGCCCCATCGCCAGCTGTGCCTACACCGTGCAGCTAATTACGAGATATAAATCAGTCGCATTCACCATCCACCTCGGACTCCTAGTAGGTGGTTGATATAAAACGGTCCAGCCGGCTACCAGGTAACTGTTTCGCCATTCATTCCCCTGGATCTTTGACGACCCAATATACGCCCGGATAGGAAAGTTGTGGGTACTCTTTCCACGACAAATATTACAGTATGCGCGCGATCCGTCGAAACTTAGTTCCAGTGTTGTTGTGGGGAAAATGCGCTGTTACCTTAAGTCCTTAATATCTATTGACTATAATTTCACCTGTTTTACTGGCGCATTCAGCCAAGCGGTTTGCATCAGGAACGCCGTCTACATTGTTGTTAACCTGGTGTATGCGCTTTGGTTTTCAGTGCACTCGGTTTCAGTTTGGATAAAAAATTATCGATGGTTGAGCCATGGTGTCGTTGCTGGACTCCCAACACGTGATCGTTCTTAATGACCGGGAGTAGCATTAAATAGACGAAGAAATGAGTAATCGGCTTTGAATACGTTTAGTTGTTTCCTTAGCATAAACGCCGTAGGATGGCGTGTATGCCGTCCTTCCAGGGCGGCGCGTGACACAGGGCGACATTTTTATTACGGTCGTAGGTTGGATACCAAATATTAATGACAATTTATCCGGATAAGCTATGAGTTGAATATTTGAATGTTACTCTGTATGATCAACAACACATTTGCGCCTGTGTCACACTTGTGTATCACACTTGTGTGCTCCTCTTATTTTTGTTTCACAGTGGTCACTTTCAATACATTGACCTCAAGGACCCAAGCGCATATTAGTTTGCATCGAAACCTGGTGTGCTCTTTACTGATCGTTTGGCTTTTACGCGCCTATGCTGCCCTCATTAAGAATGATAATTGTACAACCCCTCGAGTAGCAACGTAGCTGTCACTATCCAAGCTGCAAAGTGGCCCATCAACGGACGGTATGTTCGTAGGCTGGTGAGAAAATTTGAGAAAACTGGCAGCATGTGCATCGCCAAAAAGACAGTGCGGCCTCACATCAAAACGGATAACTTTTCTGCTTGTGTGGTTATTTGTGTGGTGTCCAGAAGCTGCGATCTAAGCGTTTGTAAACTCGCCCAGCATTGCGACACCACCAGATATGCTGTCCATAGGGCTTGAAGGAATGGTAATTCCGGGAGTATAGCGCCTGTCAAGTGCAGGTTGTAAACCTATGTGATTGGGAGAAGCAGCTTCATTTGTGCCGCAGGTATTTGAGTGTCATGGACATCCATTCAATTCTGTTTAACGATGAGGCTGCTTTCCCTTTGCACGTTGCGGTAAAGCAACGATTTTGGGCAACGTATAATCCACGTCGATGCAGCGCTGCACATATACAACATGACGCAAAACTAATGGTTTGGGCTGGAATAACTGGCCAAAGAAATATGCGATTGTTTTGCTTTTTCGGTAATGTAAACGGTAGGTTGCCTTTTCGCCCTACTAATATTTTGCGCTTTCTAGCATCCTTGTCCAAGGATTTACTGAAAAGTTGTGCCATTCCGGAACTGGAAGCTGCTGGGTTATTAGTTACCGTTTGATTGCTACAAGATAGCACACCTGCACACTATGCACAAACGGTGCGGTATATTCTCAAGCAGACGTTCTGTTACCGTTGGGTCCGGCGGGGAGGACCTATAGCGTGGCCTGCTCCGTCAATGGATTTGAACCCTTTGGATTTATTCCTCAGGGGTTACTTGAAACAGCGTGTTTACAAAACAAATCCAACCGCTCTTTAGGAATGGAAGCGCAGCATGTTACAAGAATGTCGCAGGATCACCGTTGGTAGCTGGATAAAGCGCCAGCACACACCATCAGGCGGATGCTGCGCTGTACGCAACACGCCGGCGGGCACTTCGAACATCAACTTAATTGACAATTCTGAGCATTAAACAGATTACCTCTAAATATATATATCATGTACACATTTATCGACTGAATTCGTGCGCCGGCTAATGCTCTCTTCTTCTTGGGAATGTAAGTTTAGAGTTTCTCTTAGCGTTTTGTGTGCGTGTCATGTTATGAATAGCTAGGGATATTGGTTCTCCCGTAGGTCACCCCCAACTTGAAACTTGTCCCTATGGTTCATTTTATATATTCCATCAAATCCATGTGGTAAAATAGCAGTTGAGCCTCAGTTTGCACGTTTCAACGAACAGCCTTTCAGTTGAACAGAGACCAATCAGGGGACAAGCGGTTGATTACAAATTCGAGGTTCGAATTTACCAAACAGACATGCGCTAGTGACACCGAGAAGTAACGTACCATGACGAAGGATCAATAAGTCCTTAATGTAACAGCTACGTAATGAAAAGGTTGAAATACTGAGAAAGATATGGGATTAGGTGCAGTGGTAATGTAGAAACAGGGCTACCTCCAGAAATTGCAAAAATTGCTCGCAGTCTTGTCGATTGGTTATGATGTGACAGATAACGATAAAACCAGACATGCTATGAAATTAAACGTTCGTGAACTAAAGACCCTAACGACGGTGAGATGGAATCACGAAAAAAATCGACACAGCCGGTCACTCGAGCATCTTGGCTTCCTTATTTGTAAGGACTGCAGAAACTCCATAACGAAAATATCCCCTTACCACTGATTATTTCATTGGTAGCGCACCGCATAAGCGGTCGACCAAATGCCTGACAAATGTAATCGAACCTATCCTATGGGAACTAGCAGACTACAGCGTTAAAGACAGCTTTGTGGATAGCATTCATTCCACCGCAAAAATCAAGTGCTTACCTGTAGTCAAGGTAGCAGCCCGCTACTGGAACCCCGTTATCAAGGTACCAAGTTATTTTGTCCAAACACAGCAACAAATTTGTAAGATATGAATTCTTTCCATAAAGTCATGCTGCTTCATCCCATGTAAGATTTTCACAAGTAAGTGCTTGTAACGTCGGTGCCAAATAAACTTCTTCAGGTACTCAAACAGAGTAATTAGCAGACTGGGAGTTTCAAACTTTTGTGGCACCAATCGTGATTCCATTATGAAGGGTCACAATAGTCATCATTTTGCAGTCCTGCTTTCTTGTAGATAACGGTTGTGAAGATCCAATTTAGGACACTGTAGATTATTTGTAAGCGGTTGGAATATCGCAGAAAGAACTTTGTTAGGGTCTGCCGATTTATACGGGTTTAAAATGGCCAGGAACTCAAAATGCATTTAATTTGTTCATTAAAACAACATGCGTTTCATTTACAACAATGGACTACGAGCGGAGGGCATAGTCATTGTCCGGAATGTGCAATGTTGAACAACACGCAATAACAGCACCCATTCGCTGCATCTTCCACAGCCTTCGTACCGTATTACTTATTCAGGTTAACAATCCCCTAACTCACGGAACCATTGTATTGTGCATAACTATAATCCAACCGGATAACATTGTTTATTCTGAGCTGACTTTAGCTCATAGCAAAATTCAGCTCGCACCTGCAAATTGCTTGCTTCAAATCGGTTTTTAATTAAGCGATCGTCGAACCCCCGAATACTTGAAACATTTCGCATCAAGTGTTATGGCTCTGATAGCGGCGAGCTGCTCCCTATCCTTACATGCGGGAATTATTCTTTTCTTTCAGGGCCACATGCAGCATTTGCATGAGATTAAGCGTACGCATAGCACAGTTTTGTTCTAACTTGTCATGTTCCTTAGCCGGAACCCGTGGGAGCTGAACGACCTAGTCCCGCATGTATTTATTACCAATTCACTCAAATTTCCGCATGTAATATTGCACATTCAGTGAAATTGTATGAATGCAGCTACCACTCTTACCTATGGGAGCCACCGATCACCATACTGTTATGAGGCCGTGTCTACTAATCATGACATCTAATTTGAGGGGATAGTCCCAAAGCAACTTTTCGTCGGAAATATCACTTGTTGGATGAAGGTATTCCCGTGCACCTAATTTAACAATTGTCACTCCAGATACTAGTCTATTTGTCGGCACAGTCTACATAAATATTTGGGGGCTTCAGGTCATAAAGTGCAACAAAAATCGGCGCAACGATTGCCGCTTGGTTTAAGAGGTTGTTGGGATTCCTATCCTCCAAACTCTTGAAGGGGCAGTGCTGCGATACACACAGACGAACGTTTTCAATGCGCCTCCCACGCAATAAACATAAAACACTATAATTATATGTTGTTACCGTAGAGGTACGAGCTTCCAATTGCTAATTACTTCGGTCATAAGCAAAACCATTACCCCATCAACCAGTTGCCCGCAGCGTTCCACTCAATGAACCACTTTAAGTGAACTGACCTATTTTTAGTTGAAATAACGTGGGAAACAGTGTTTGAATATATACTTGAAACAAAATTTGAGTATTGTCAAATTTCTTCTGATCCAAGTAACCTTGGATCGATTAAAGTGGTACTGGCCAAAGCGTCTTCCTGAAGCTTATTGGTTATTTTGCGGTGTTTCTTTTTAATCCCGTTTTACACCATTTCTTGCCTTTTTATTTTGGTAGTTTTACATCTGTATACGTATTTTTAAATTCTGGGTTGTTTTCCACTTCAACTTGGTCATCTCGCGAATAACCGATGCGGATGAACCCCTTGCGTCTTCGTTTGATGAGTCAAATGCACCTTGCAGCAATTCTGCCTGATCAAGGCTTGTCACAGATTCATCTGGAGGTATGCAGTGTGATGTTTGCTCTCGTTGCTATCACAACTGTTATACCGGCCTCCGAGTGATTCAATACAAGATGCTATCATCCAGTGAAAGCTTTCTGTTTCGATGTGCTGATGGTTGCGCTAAGAAAGCGAAGCTGCCGGCTTTCACCTGTGATGAAATCAAAGCACTAGCGTCCAGATTTACAGTTGTCGAGAAGGCATTAGCCGAGCTAGCCTCACTTGCCTCGCTCAATTCAATTTGGATTTGGTTATGAAATCCCTGAATATTGTGAATGTGCACGCTGTAACGGACTGTCCTTCTGCTAATTTTCCAACCGTTTACGAGGAGTTCAACCGACCGGACGCTCCTGTTCAGGTGGATATAACAGACACAGATGCCTCAGCTGGCATTTTTGACCCGCCCCAAATGGAAGGCGAATCAGGAGCTCCTGAGCCAATAAAAAATAAGCGTAAGAGGGTAAGAAAAGCGCGCAAACTCTCCGCCCCCAAACCGGAAGGTGACAAATTGCTCAAGAAACAAGCGCCTGCTTTGGAAACACCACCTGGTGTTGCACTTCCCAAAGAGAGAGACAAGAGATGCCGTCGCCTTTGGTCTCACCGATTCCAGTGCAACAACCATGTGGCGTGGATGGAAGAATATGTGGTGTAAATATACCTCGTCGAGGCGATTCTTACACAGATAGCAGTGTGATTTTCATAAACGTCACTGAATCCACTGCAGCTCTTCCTACTGAGCGCATGCTTTAGGATCTTGATTGGCCTAAAGTTTGTGTGGCCAGGCATTTACCACCAGGAAGCTCATTAGATTGGGGAACGTTCCGGTTGGTCAACCAAATCCTTGACCCCGTCTGCTTAGGGTGGTCCTCTCCACCCCAGAAGGGCGCAGGGCCTTACTGAGATTTGCCTTCAAACTCAAAGGTACCAACGTTAGTGTGCAACCAGATCTTCCGTTAGCGGATAGGTTAAAGTTAAAGGAAGCCATCCGAGACCTAAAAGCCCGGCGTGCAGTTGGCGTGCAAGGTCTCCGATTGGTGGGTTTTCAAGTGGTCAGCCGGCGGTCCTTTTCCTCCCTGCCAGAACCTATACTACTAGCGCACGACCAAGGGCTGGTCGTGCCGAAACCCTCCAAGTAGTACTTAGTAAAGTGCGTAGCCTGAGGAACAAGATGTGTGAGGTGGTTCTGCTCGTAGACCTTCATTGGAATCATTGACTTTATACGCACTCACTCTGCGAACAAGTGTCTGGTGCTGGGAGATGTCAACCTCCCAGATGTTTGTTGGGATGATCTATCTTGCAGTTCGACGCTGGAGTCCTTCGGTACAAAACTGCTGGACTTGACTTTGCAGGTACCACTACACAAGATCGTGGACCTCCCCACTAGGTACATGAGCAATCAGCAGCCGCCCATTTTAGATCTTGTTTTTGCTAAGTCACTTGGCTTTGTAAATGACATTAAATATGACTCGACTCTTGGCGCTCGCGATCACGTTTGCTTGTCTTTCCAGTGTGCTCTTATCAGGTCTTGCGATGCTACTAACAGTTGGTTTCCGAACATTTGGGTCGTGGACTTCCAAGGGATGCGGGATAAAGCTAGGTCATTGCCTTATGTGATATCTTAGACCGATACCTTGCACATAGTCTGGGAAAAACTTAAGGATCACCTCGTGGATATTTCTGCACCTCACACCCCACTGGTAAAAAGAAGGGAATCGAGAGCGCAGCCTTCATGGATAGATTCCGCTGGGAAGGGCCTGCCATATAGGCGTTCTACATGCTGGCGAGCATACCGAACAGCTCCGTCGAACAGCATGTTTGACAAGTATCATTTGGCTTTAAATGAGTGCAAGCTGCTTCTTAGGTTGGCCCCGCTTCAGTGTGAAAATAGCTTAGCTAATATTGCCTCGAAAACTCCCAAGAAATTCTTCGCTTACGTTAAACAATGCTACATTGCCAAATCGCCCATACCACCATTGCTTCGGGGAGATGGGACCCATGCCTCTAGCGACTATGAAAAGGCATGCCTGCTTGGTAAGCAGTACTCAAGCGTCTTTGTCCGCGAAACAAATATGGCATGCTAAGAGTTAGCTTCACGAGTCTCTGAGGACTGTGGTCTGGATGAAATTCCTGTAATTAAATCCCAAGTTCTCCGGTTGCTAAGAGAGGTAAACCCAACTAAGGCTTCCGGGCCAGATTCCTTTCATCCAAAATTGTTGCATGAATTGGCAGTGGAACTCAGTGGACCTCTGATTAGGGTGTTTCAGAAGTAACTCAACAGCTGCATCTTGCCTAACGAAGGGAAGGTGGCTGTTGTCTGCCCGATTTTCAAGTGCGGTGACAAAGACCACCGGCAAATTACAGGCCTGTCAGCTTGACTAGCGTAGTCGTTAGGTTACTTGAAAAATTATTATGGGATACATTGGAGAACCATTTAAATAGGTTTAACTTGTTTTGCGTCGAGCAACATGGTGTTCGCAAGGGATTTTCGTGTCAGACGAACTTGCTGTTAGCTCGTGCGAGCTAGGCTGAAGCCGTAGACACTGGACATGCTTTGGATGTGTTGGTCATTGACTTCGCCAAAGCCCTTGACACTCTCCCCCTTTCGCGACTCTCACTAAAGCTGAGGTCGTATGGAATAGCTGGTCGGGCTCTCCAGTGGGTGTCACCGTTTCTGGATGGACGGGAACAGTGTACTCGAGTGAGAAGCTGTCATTCGTTTCGACGTTCCGGCTTTCCGCAAGGCTCTGTTCTAGGTCCGCTGCTTTTTCTGTCTACGTGAATGACTTGCCGGAGTAGCTTGAAATACCATCCCTCTTATTTGCTGATGACCTAAAGCTCTGGAATATTGTTGATCTCCCTGGAGGTCCTGTGGCTCTTCAACGAGCTCTGGATAGACTCAGGGAATGGACTGCCTTGTGGCGGCTGCCCATAAACCAGGCAAAGTGTTCAGTGCTGCGCATCGGAGCGTCTGCTTCCTCCGCAAATTATGTGCTCGATGGAAGTGAACTTCCTCACGTGACTAGTCAGGTTAATCTAGGTGTCGTCCACTGTTCCACACTACACGCTGGAGACAACTGGAAGAAGGCGGCTAGTAAACGGTTCCGGATGTTGTGGTTTATCCGTCGTTCTCTTGAGATCGTAACTGCTGATGTGTTTGTGGAGCATTTCTCAGCGTTTGTACGACCCCACATAGAATATAGCGTCTAGGCATGTCCACCATGCCTTTTCCGGGACAAAATGGCATTAGAAAGGGTGTTGCGTGTCGGCACTAGGTTGTTCAAGGGATTACGAGGGCAAACGTGCCACGAACGCCTAAATAGTTTGGGGATGCATTCAAGGCACTATCATAGGATTTTAGGGGACCTAATCCTAACTTACCGTATTTTTACTGGGAAGGTTGGCCCTGATTTGTCTATGCTATTTAGTCCTGCTAGATTATCTGGTCTTCGCGGACATTGTATGAAGCTGGACAAACCGCGGTCCGATGGAGTTAGAGCGGAGACACGGTTCTCACCTTGATTAATCTAGCGCTGGAACCTGCTTCCTGAACATGTTGTCAAGGAATCTATGGTTAAGGGGTTTGAGCGTTAATATGACCTTCTTGGGTGGCAACACCAAACCTTTCCCTTTTCCTGACTAATTCTCATCTTCATACTTCGATTCTATTTTCTTTACTTTTCCTCTCCATTGGTATTATTCTCTTCTTTTAAAGGATTTCCTCTACTCATTTACCACCGATTTTTCTTCCTCTACAAGTTACTTCACGTAGCGGACATAGCTGTGACAGCTAATGTAAGGAACGTGGCCGTTAAATTTGTGGACCAGGGTGTTTCTTCGGATGTTTTCCCTTTAGACCCCTTAACAAGTCGGAACACCTTTATCAACTCCAGGATCGACGAGCCGCTCAAGAAGGAACACTTACGGGATTCATCCGACCGTTCCAGTCCCACTTGAACTTGAACTTGACTATAGAACACACCACATCATTGCTATTCTTATCGTTAGATGACAACCAGTTGGCAGACAAGGCATCCTCATTAACTTCGCTGCAACTCAACTTCAACTCTCCCTTTTGTAATTCTGGCGCTACAGCATTTATTGTGCCACGCTATCAGGTAACATGTAGTAAGTTTCCTTCCTTTTATTAGCCCTATTTTATTTCCTTTCATGCAATATATAAAATGGAATAGCCTAGTTTTAAGCATTTAGTATATCTGATTGCAATATCAAGACATGGATGGCAAGGTAGATAACGGATTCTGGAACATTTCAAGACACACCATTTTTTGGCCTCTTAACTATAATTGCTTTACAAACAATGCACATGGTCGGCATATTTATTTACAGATATACAGGTAAACATTCCGTAGTCAGCCATTTAACAGTAGAACTAATTCTACGTACGGTTACATTAAACGCAGCGGGAATGAATGCCGTTTCGCCCTTAACCTCCGAAATATTTTCAACTATTTTTGTGTAACTGGAACCACTGTTGAACCATCAGTCGCCGATAATACTACTTGTTCGCATTCCGACAAAGAAGGTTTGTGGCCTCTTCCCCAATAATAATATAAACATCAAAGCAGAAGTCAAACTATCTGGGATCATCTAGTACTGTGTGGTTCAACCGAGGTTTTATAACGTTTCTATTATATGTCGTGTGTAACAAAATATGGACGATACGGTGGCAGCTAAGTAAGAAGCGCCATCAACTGACACGGGTGCAATTCGGCAGTCACCTACACATTTATGGGTGCGGTTGGTACAGCATTAATATTTGCACTGTTACCGGAATTCATCTCTCTGGTTTTGGCGTGTGGGTGATTGATTATCAATTAGGCAAGCGCAATGAAGTTACATCAAATGCATTTGAGAATGTAGTGCGCAGTTGTCAATGGATGATTAATACATCATTAATTCTACATTTACATGGAGAGTTTCTAACCTTCTAACTAAGTAGTATTGGAGCCCATATACCAATGTTGTGCAAAACACAGTGTAAGGACAAAAATCCGCAGATGCACGCGTTTTCTATCATCTCTTTAATGCCGAAAACGATAACTGGAAATGAGATATATCTGGCAAGTGACGCAAACGTGCAAACAAACAAAAGGAAAATCGGAAATAATGTCGCTACTTCAAAAGCATCCTGAAACTGACTAAATTTTGCTTGGGAACACGGTGCTTTGTTTTTAACATATTTATTGACAACAACCATGGAATTGGAGTAGACGGGCATTGATGTGCCATGGGAGAAAGTTGAACGGCCAGCTGAACTCTAACTGTTGGCATAAGACCTATAAATGCAGCTAATCGAAGATGCTGGCGGCTGTTTGAAATGTCAAACCGAAGCTGAGCATGAGTTCTGAACTGTCTGGTGTTGGATAAACTGGAACGATTCATTTATTCATTGTTTTCTTCCTCTTTTGTATTGAACTTTTAACCACGTTAAACTTCCTTCGGTGTCAGGAGTCATAGCCATTTTATTGAGGGCTTGAATGATTGTCAACAAATAGTTAGTTTAGGAATCCGACATTGCAGGGCTCACAATAGCATAAATGATAGGAAGCTGTATTGCAAAAGATAGACAAGGAATTGCCACTATAAGGGCGATATAATATGCTCCTATAATTTTCCTGTTTTCCATTCGTAGAAGAATGGCATTGTGCCTACTGCATAAGTAGATTCGAATCTCTTTATTCGATCCGGTGTCTAGCAGCCGTGTAAATGTCAATTTCGTTGCATATTAGGGGATGGCTAAGATTGCATCAAAAGCAAGTGCCCAGCATACGAAGGCAGAGTATCTTGTCCCTATTTGGAATGCTAGTGTCATTTCACAGCTCTTTAACTAAGGCAAAGTGGTTCACCACCCGGAACAATTACATATAAACGAATGCATCTAAACTCCTGCTACTTATGAGTAATTTAAAATGACTAGTCTTACCTACTTTAATATGCTACGGATAATGCGTCTATTGAGAAAACATCACCTCCTCATGCGTGCCACGGTCAGTGCATGTCAAATAACCCAGTTAGCTTGCAAATTATACAGCTCCGCCAACTTCGCCCATGACGCAGTGGTTTGATCTGCTGCCTTGTCGGCATCCATCTCAAGCAGTCATGGGTTCGATCCACATTAGTGGACCGGGGTAATGCGAAACACTGAGGAGCACCAATAGGGCGAAACGCCATTGGTGCTGCTCCGCACTAGGCTGTACTATGTAGCTCGTGAAAAACTACGATAAGTAAGTTAAACCTTATGAAAACTTGTTAGAGTCAATCCTAACTATGCACTAATTGGTTAACTCAAAAGCGTGAATATGATGGCACCAAAACAACTCAGATTCCGACAGTGTCCATCATGTATATTTTTCTACGGATAGCGCGTGACTTCATTATATTTTAGAGTATATGAGCCATTTGTACTTTTGCTTCGCTGTAATGCAAGTGTAACGCGCGTTGAACGAAGAGCACAATTAGAATGATAAGTGGTAATTTTCGGAAAACCTTCATGGTGTAAGCAAACTTATAAGCTGTGGGAGCCGACACCGTAAACAAAATGCCATCACAAACAGGTGGCTATTGTGCAAATCTAAGGCATCATCGGCGATAAAGCATCATTGCAAAAGTCGTTGACCCACTCCCCAATCAACCATTACTCCGCAGATAACTCAGCATGCAGCAAAGTTTAAGCAGGCTGTCATACTAAAATATGGCAGCGTGCACGTAACTGGTGTTGACCTTAGCCTCTATGCTGTAGAGTCTCGAGGCAAGTGCATGCGGCTCACGTGGACCACATCCTGAAAGGCTAGACGGACCGACGTCAAAAAGTTGGGTCTTCAGTGATGTCATTTGGAACTGCCAATTTACTGTTCGCTTACCTCGAACCTTGCGCCATCCTTCGTCTGGCAAATAAAACGATACCCCATATAGTTTGCGGTGATCGGGAAAAGGAAGGACGTGCCCAAACCAACGCAACTTATCCAGCGTTAGCGGTTTATCTAAGGAATTAGATTGATAATAGCTACCTAGCAATAACCTACACACTCCGTCGTTACAGACATGGTGGTGTTACCAGACACCAGCATTTTAGTGAAATTTGTGAAGGTCAAACAAACGAGACCTACTAGCGCTAAATTTTCCTTTTGCGCAATAGAGGCTCAGAAGATTTCATCGACGTGTAATTCACAGAGTTAAAGTTCGTTGCCGGATCCTGCAAGTTCTGTGAATGCATAAGCGCCAGCCTCATACGCGATCAGATCTTTCTAGAAATTAATGCTGAACTTATAAAAATGTGAGTTTTACGACGATGCAACTTATCACTGCATCAGTACATCGATATCTGCAATAGTGAGTCCTCTACCGCCTAACAGTAGAAGCAAATGCAACTCGCAACTGACGCCGAATTGCGTGCCGTTTCCGGAGGCGACGCAGCAAATTCTACTAACGAGGGACATGGGTTCTGCAAGTTTTCCACCGCGCAACACATGAGCTCCCGCGTACAATGTCCGGAATGGATTCGCAGATGAGCCAGATGTAGAAAATGGAACCACCTTGCTCGTTGCTGCCGCTCAACCAATTGGAGTGAAATGGTTCTTGATAAATCACCCACAGGTACAGAACATTCCCTTGGCAACGTGTCTCGGAGGGTGTCGCAAATTTTCTACGCAAATCTGTTGATCGGAGGCAAAGCCGTATAATTCCAGTAAGATAGGGGAGCTATTGTCTGCATTAAACCAGAAAAGCAATGTCATGGATTGTGCATTTGATCCGACCAAGCTTTTCCTGCGAATTTGCATTAGTTCCAGACTTCATCCGAAGGGCTGGACCAAATCGATAATGATTAACCCTAGGGTCTGATCCTTGCATCGATTGGAGGTTTGTGAATGTGCATTTATGTGCTTCATTGCTTCGCTCCAGTATGTCCATTTTGCTCTTTTTATCATGAGCGTTTTGTGCACTTGTGCTATAGAGAAACCGATATTACTTTTCAGTATACGTGTTTTTAGCCTGGGTTTAGTAATGTTTGAATGTAGCGCTTAATTTTCCATAGATCCTTCGATACGTCTGAAAGCGCGACCACCTAGGGGGTACAATTTGCACTGCACGACAGGTTCTCCAATGAATCAAGCAAATTAAGGATAGAGGGTTCGATTCTCCCATTCGACGTGCCAACTGACTGGGTTAGTCTGATCGCAATCATTGGGGAGAAGACGAAAAAATTACGCATGTGTATTGACCCGATAGCGATGAATAAGGCCTGGCGTAGAGAGCATTACGCTCTACCTAACCTGTAAGACATTTTCCGCGTTCGGCCGAAGCTAAGTGTTACACGAAAGTAGACCTCTCTCCGGCGTTCATGCATGTGGAAGTAATTGATGAATCTAGTTTCCTTGCTACCTTGGCCACATCGTTCGAGCGTTATCATCGGCAGTGTTTACCCATTAATTTTAGTGTCGAGTGAAATTTAACAAACGCGATTGGAGCATTAGACGAATTAGATGAAGTAACATGCGTGGCAGACGATGTTTTGGTCTATGGTTTGACAAGAGAAGTGTATGAGGATAATCACCACCTTATTTTGCATCGCTGTGTGTGAAAGTGCAACCAGAATAGAGGCGAGAATATTTAAGTTTAAAATGATGAGTTGAATTTCCATGGGCATTTGCTAACAACCAAAGGGTTCAGGGTTGATCCGGTAAAAATAAGGGCAATTGGAGAGATGTCGCCCGTTAAGGCCGTGAAGCCAATTCTTCGATTAAACGGTATGGTGAATTGGTTGAGCAGATTTGTGCCAAGATGCGTTGATACCATTGGCCGATCAGGAAGTTAACTCACGAAAATAGTAAAGTAGCATTGGGCAAAATAACAGCGAACCACATGCAAATATTTTCAGCAAGCCATCATAAACGTGCATGTGTGACAGTAGCCAAGACGGAAAAAGTGCTGTTCTTATACAGATTGGAAAATTTTGGAATGGAATACATTTGTGGGAAACTATGCTGACCAGCTGGGAAGGGAACTATTTATTATCTGGCTTTTCGATAAATATGTCCTTTCATTTGTCATAGGATATGAACTGAGCTGTATTGATTTCTGCATCAAATGACGTCATTTGAAAGCATGTGTTGTATTCCTCCATGTTGTGTATGAACGGTTTTGTTTTGGCAGCATATCCGGTAGGCATTTACTTCGTTTTCTGTCGTAATTCTGTAATTGAGGCAGCTTTATTTTTCCGGCGGCGCAACGCATTCCTTTCTTTCCGCCATGTTATACGGACACAATTCATTCATGTTGCCAATGAGGAAACATGCCGACTCAAACCGTAATATTCCGTTGTTTCGTACCAGGAAGCAAGGGGATTTTAATCACGCGATTACCGAGCACGGTATCGTGTTTGACACTGATTTGTTCATTCCAGTTGACGTCACGCAGCAATGCTCAGACTTTCGCGTTCATTTTGTTGATAAGCATGCTTATTTGAAGCCACAATCACAATGGTCGTGTTAGTAACTGTATATCCTTACGTTTGGCTAGATGTCACACTGCTGCTTCCTTGGCAACGATTTGCGCAATTCTTCAATTGTTTTGCTCGTAAGCTGATTCCGGTCGTACCCATTTTGATATGCACCTATACGTAGCACTCGTAAACTTACGTCCTAATTGTACACCTAGGCTAAGTCTTGTTAAGCTGGATAAATTGCCATTCCACTTTAGTTTTCTGTTTGTTCTGCCTACTTGAATAACCTTCTATTAACTGGCCACGTTGCTTGCGCTGATTGTGCTTACCTTCGGTAAATTTGTTGCGTTTTTAACATTTTTAAGTAACCTGTGGACATGTTTTCATTTCGCGGATTAGTTGCTAACCGACTATAGGTCGCACTACTAACGCTAACCTATTACGATCGTGAAAGAAATATCACATGAGAGGCATTGCTCTGATAAAGTAAAGCATACCGACTGCCCGGATAAAGAAGCGAGAATGTAATGGAAAAGGCATTTTAGAATGTAAAAATGAAAAAGAAAAGCTCGAAGTAACAAAGTGTCTAACATTTAAAAGTACTATTTATGTGTATAGCTTCCAATGTAAATCAAACAACGGAGCGAAATCCACCGTCTTTTTCCTTGAAAATATGGAAACGCAAGCAAAATGCAACGAAATAATAAAACGTGATACAACCATCACAAGTGGAACTGAGGGCAGCATGGCAAATTATTATAACCCCAGCCACGCTAGATAATTGACCACAGCGCATTTAAATATAGCTGGCATGACCCAAAGCAATTAATCAACAATTCATTCTACTAAAAGGTAATGTAAAGAAAAAACCAATGTAAATGTTTCAAGATTGAACTGTAATTCTATAAATGCTGTTTATTAAATAAAACTTACATACAAATCCCATCAAGTTCGAGTACAAATCATTTCAATTCACAGCAGCAATTTTTGAACATTTTGAAGATACCTATCGTGCAATGGTATATATATATATATATCGTGCGCTGAGGCTGGTGGTGGCTAGATCCTGACAGATGGGCTACCCACTGCTGCTACTGTTGCGCCATAGTCTCATGTCCTGGGCGCTTCCTCGTGGCGACCGCTGGGTGGGAGTTGGGTTTCGCTCTTCTCCCTGCTAAGATCCAGGACACTAATCCGCATGAGTCAGCTAACTGACCATGTGTTAGACCCGCTGCCTTTCGGGTGTTCATTTGATCGAAGGCTTTGGCTGAGGACCCGAGTCGTTCTCCTGTCAGGATTGGGCGCCCTGGCAGTATCCTAGTCCATCCTCTCCGGAGGTTAGGAAGTGGTCGATGGCCCTCTTCCCGTAAAACCTAGCCATGGAAGACAACAGGTTATTGGGTGATATTCTCAAAGCTCGATTGGCGTAGAGCACGGGGGCCACGCATTGTCTCTGACGGTGGGAGGACACCTCCGGGTGTTCAATGGTTTGCTACTGCCCGCCTCAAGCCAGGCAGCCCCTGGTCAAATTGGTGCAAACCCACCAAAAACCCACCTGCGTCTGGCAGTGGTCGCAGGTGCGTATCTAATTACGGTCGCAAAATATATGATAATTATTCCAGAACCTCAAAGGCTGCGTGTGACGGCCGTCAAGCAGATCCCAATCTGTCTCTGCAATCACATTCCCGTGCTGGATCTGCTCTCCACTACCTTGTGGGTCAGGCTCTTGAGCCAAAGGCTCCGGGTGGAGTCCCTCAAGCAAACCTACAAACCACCCACTGCCTTGTGGGTCAGGTTATTGAGCCAAAGGCTCCGGGTGGAGTCTCTCAAGCAAACCTCCGAAGCACAACGACCACCTCGCGTGCTATTGCCCACTAATGCAATCGTATGCCTGCGCGCAAAGCACTCAACATCGGGTGCTGGAACTTGCGCACACTACTGGACCGAAACTCCAGCGAGCGCCCGGAGCGACGCACTGCACTAGTCGCGATGGACCTGGCGCGCTACCACATCGATATTGTGGCGCTCAGTAAAACCCAGCAGGCTAAGCAAGGTAAGTTGCATGAAGCATGTGCTGGCTACACATTCTACTGGGTGGGCAACGCCGCCTCAGCACCACGTGATCGTGGGTTCGGCTTTGCCATATCCGATCGCCTCCGTGGCCAGCTGGTGGGTGAACCAACTGGCATCAGTGCGCGACTGATGACTGTTCGCCTACGAATCGAAAGAATTACATTTGCGATATAGAAGCAAATGTTGGTAGCTCAGGTTGTTTAGTTGATTGGTTGATTGTTCGCTGAGCTCGGCAGGTTGACTGCCGACATTTGCTTCTATATCGCAGCTATTCGGGCGTACAACGCTTCAACAAGCTCGCCGTTGGGAAAGCTTTGCCTGTCGACGAGCTTCCACACGCGAGCAACTATACTTCCTCCACGAATGTCTGCGACGAAATGTTCTGCCACCCATTTTGAACCACAAACCGGCGTTGGATCATCCAGAGGCTTGGGCTTTAATAGGACAATATGGGACGCGTATGGTCAAATTAATGATAACCGATGCTCATAATCGCCTTCGAAAGTATGAAAAGGTTATAAATGACAATAAAACTGACGGCCTTATTGCGATGGGACCACAAAAACTTGCAGAGCTTGAATCCGCGATTCAACGTCGAGTAAACAACATCAGAAGCCAGCGTAACTTAGCACTGAGTATCAAGTTGAATAAACTTACAAGAAAGTCTGACCACCCCAACGGTGAAGGATGGATCAAAATGTTGTCTAGCCGTCAACTCAGTACAACGGAGGAGAACATACTAATCAAAAGACTAAACTTTAACACAAAAGATGCATCATATAAGGATTACTTGGCGAATCTGGAACAAGTTTTGAACACAAACGGATTATCAGAAGAATCGCAGCAACGAATTAGACAAACAGTTGTCCCTGCACTAACTCGCAACAAATTCACACATACGCTTGCAAAAGAAGAACTAGAAGGACTCAGAAGGCTACAAAAAGAAGACAATATTGTAATCCTACCAGCTTACAAGGGACGCATGGGAGTAATAATGGATATACCAGATTACGTTGCAAAAGCCAAACAACTCCTGTCCGACACGACCACCTATCGTCCCATAGATCAGGACCCTAGTACAAAACTGAGTACTCAAATCATGCAGTCAACCTGCCGAGCTCAGAATTACATTTGCCACTTTATTAGCAAGTACGGTCCGACCATGTGTTATCCTGATGACACGCGTGATCATTCTACACTGAGCTACCCTTCGTGATGCGGTCTGTGCCGAAGAGCGAGCGGTTATTTCTTCTGGGTAATTGCAACGCGCGCTTTGGGCGTGATGCATCAGCATGGACAGACGTTATCGGTCCGCATTGTACTGGGTCAGCGAGTGCGAACGGTGCCAGGCTGCTCTCACTGTGTGTCGCTCACGGCCTGATGGTCACGAACACTCGGTTTGCACTGAGTGCGAGTGACATAACAACTTGGACGCACCCACGGAGTGAGCACGCTCACCTGCTCGACTGTGTCATCGCACGTCGGCGTGACATGTGTGAGGTGCGCATGACACGTGTACTGCGTGGAGCTGAGTGTGGCACTGATCACAAGTTGTTTCGGACCAAACTGTACATATATTTTCGTAAATCAATGTATTGCACTCCTGAAGTGAATCGGCGGAAATTTAACATTCTCTCCATCGGTACTGTGGCGAAACGTACTGAGCTGGAGAAGGCGATGGCTGAACGCCTGTGTGGTGATGTGGACTGTATAGCCACAGTGGGCGACCTGTGGCACCACATACGCGACCAGGTGACATTTGCTGCCGAGGAGACCATCGGGCTCGCCAATTGCAAGCGGCCTGCCTGGTTTAATGATAACAATGTGACGATTGACGCATTGGTGTTTGAGAAGAATGCAGCATTTGCTGCACATGTGGCAGACCCCAGTGAATTGGGGAAGAATAGTCAGTTTCGCAAACTTCGACGGCGACTGACCCGAGAGCTCCGTCGCATTAAAAATGCATGGTTGACGGAGGAAGGCGAAGCAGATGGAATGCTATGCCGAACGCCGTCAACACAAGGAATTCTTTGACTCCTTGAAGGCGGTGTATGGACCGAGATTGGAGCCGCTGAGGACACTGATCGATGGTAGTTCAGGCGTTACCTGCACCCAGACTGCAGACATAATGCAGATCTGACGAAAACACTTTGACTGTCTCTTGAACAACCCTTCACAGATCGACTGGCCTACATTGAACGGCCTGAAGCAGCACGATGTGAAGGCGAATCTGGCGGATACGCCGACACTGGATGAGACGCAGAGAGCACTTGCTCAGTTGCGAAACGGCAAGTGTGCCGGAGCCGACGGGATCCCGCCTGAAGTATTGAAACACGGCGGACCCGCGTTGTTGACTGCGCTGCATCACTTGGTGCAACGCGTGTGGATTGAGGAGGAAGTGCCTTCTGAGCTGAAGGATGCTCTTGTGCTACCACTGTACAAGGGCAAAGGTAGCAAGCAATGTTGCACGAATTATCTTAGCATCAACTTGCTGAGTTGTGTGGGCAAGGTGATTGTCCGAATCCTGCTCAATCGCCTCGTGAGTCAGATTGTGGAACCAAACGTGGCGGAAGAGCAATGTGGATTCCGTTCGGGTCGCAGCACTATAGATATGGTGTTTGCGGCTCGTCAGTTGCAGGAGAAGTGCAGAGAACGACACCAGCCTTTGTATTCGCTTTTTGTTGATTTCACCAAGGCATTTGATACGGTGAACCGCGAGGCACTGTGGCTGGTGTTGGGTAAGTTTGGTTGCCCGCGTAAGTTTGTAAGTTTAATTGAATGTCTGCACAGTGGTATGCGAGCGAGGGTGCAGCTGAGTGGAGAGACCTCTGATGACTTTACAATTGTCTCTGGTGTGAAGCAAGGCTGTGTGTTAGAACCTGCCCTGTTTAATATCTATATTCATGCAAGGTCGTCTTGTGTTTTTGTTGCGGCTTGTGCTTACGGTGTTCGTGTGGAGCATCGTATTGATGGTGGGTTGCTGAACATCCGTCGTTTCGGTGCGAGAACTCTAGTCTGTGAGACAACTATCCGTATGTAGCTGTTTGCTGACGACTGTGCGTTGTTTCCACACAGCGCGGATGATTTGCAGCACATGACTAGTGCTCTGGCTTCGACAGCGGCCAAATTCGGGCTCACTATCAACACAAGCAAAACTGTCTGTCTCTTTCAGCCTTCACTGGAGGTGCAATCTTCAATATTGCCGCAAATCAGCATTGGTGCTAAAGTATTGGAAACCACCTCCCGCTTCTGCTACCTTGGGAGTGTGATGTCGACTGCTCAGCAGCTACACGTTGAGTTGCGTAATCGCGTGTCGAAGGCGGCAGCGGCATTCGGGAAGCTTGAGTACCGAGTGTGGAACAACCATCAGCTTAGCATTGGCACGAAGCTGTTGGTGTACAAATCCATGGTACTGTCCGTTCTTCTATACGGCAGTGAAACGTGGACGATGTACCGTCGGGATGTGCGATATCTCGAGCGGTTCCATCAGCAGTGTCTGCGACGAATTTTGCGGATCGGCTGGGGCGCCAGAGTTGCAGACTAGGAAGTGTTGCGCCAAAGTGGGATGTATGCAGTGGATGGCATACGTTTACTGCGACCCCTGAGATGGCTCGGACATGTGAGCCGTATGGATTTGACGCGGATACCAAAACAACTTTTATACGGTCAGCTGAGTATAGGGAAGCGGCATGTGGGGAAACCAAAGTTACGTTACCAGGACATGATTAAAGTGAGCCTCACAGGTTCTAATCTTGATTGCAGATCATGGGAATCGAAGGCGGTTGATCGTGGTGCATGGCGCGATCTAATCACGAAGGCAGTTGCTGAGGTGCGGGAGAAAGTCCTCATGCATGCAGAGAAGAAGCGGCAAGTGCGGAAGCGGCAAGCACCAATGAATTGTACTCCATCGACATCGAGCGCATGGTGCTGTAGAACATGCGGGCGCGTGTGCCTTAGTCAGGCAGACCTAGTGAGTCTTGAGAGTGGTCACTCGGGACCACTGCCGAAGCGCCGATGGGTCCAGCAGTGAACGTAGGCAGCACCGGCGCAGCGTTTGTAGGTACGCTGAATTCGATTTACTAACTGCATGCTTGCATGCTAAGTCTCTTTATTTCAGATGGTGGGTTTGGGATTCTCGCCTAATGCCTTTGTTTCTCATATAAATATCTACCAGTACTCTATTCCATTAAGTTGCACACCTCGCCTAAGCCAATTTATTCGATTTCCGTAGCAAATTTGTGTTCCCGGCAGTCCGTGAACTATATTTCCTGACCTCGCGCACTCAGCTAGGATTTGTTTGTAAACAACTTATTACATATGCTAATTAATTTAGGTTTATATCACCGTTTCCTTAAGCATTAATCGTTTTTCTCTTTTTCTTTTTCTTTCTCTCTCTCTCTCAAGTGTTTGGCTGTTGTTTGATATCCCCGGTGTGGCTGCGCTTGATGTGCATGTTGACAGGGTGCCTACCTGTCTATTACCCACTACCTCGTCCATACTGGCTCCAGGAGACAGTTGGTCGTTGCTGGAGGGGACAGGGTGCACGGTCCTTGTGGCCGTGTTAGGATCAAATAGTGGTTCCAGGCAGTGAGAGTGGAGCGGACTACGGTCCAGCCACCGCCTTGTGTGCGCCTGATTCCCAAATACAGTGTGCTTGTGTTAGCCTGTGAAGGAGTGTGGGCCGGCTCCGTTGATGAAACGTAGTTCTTATCCGCATGCCTCCCGGTCTTATTCCTTCGGGTTTACACTGGATATGGGGTGTGTGGTTGGAGCTGTGGATGATGCAGCGCAAGCCATCCATGGACCCTCTGTAGGCGCAGGAGTCCTGTGGCTTGCCACAGTGACAGGCAAATCCGAAACCGGATGCCGCCAACCATATATATATGGCTGCATCCGGATGTTTATTTGCCAGTCCCTCTGGCCTCCATAAGTAAGCTACAGATCGCCTGCGCCTAAGGAGGGATGACGGGTGTCATAAGTTTCACTACATAAATCACTAGCTACACACCACATATCCAGGTAGAACAGTGGAATTAAAATTGGAAAGCACTTTGTTGGGAAACACTATTCACCAACTTAGCCACCCAATACCACATTCACAGGCATCGGTCGTCGTTTAAATATCGGGCCCAAATGGACTCGTTCGTGACTCACCAGACCTGTCTGAATCTGACACTCGCTACCGTATGTGCTACAACGCCATGCGCTCGAACTTCATGGAGTACATTCCCTCAGTGTCTGTCGCTTCCGCAATTGCCGATTCTATTCCCCATGCAAGAGGGCTTTCCCTTGTACCTACGAATGATGCGAAATTACCAACTCGGGTGGCCATCGTCTTCTCCAGGTTCATGCTCTTCCTAAAAGTACCTAAGTAACGAACATTATACTTGAGTCGGTACACGGAAAGCGAGTTTTACATAGATTTAGGAATATATGGGTGCAATTTTAGACAAAACTACTCGTGAGTAGTGCCACACTCAGCTCCACGCAGTGCACGTGTCAGCGCAATTCACCTACGCCACTCTGGCGTAGATGACACAGTCGAGAAAGGGAGAATGACCACTCGGTGGGTTTGGATATCATTCGCAAGCAGTGCAAACAGGGTGTGCTTGTCCGTCAGTTGCTGGTGGCGCACAATGAGAGCAGCCGCTCATAGGGCACGATGATGTCCGTCCACACTGCGGCATCATGCCTAACGCACATGATGAAATCATCCAGTGGAAATGGCCGCTCTTCAGGGTTGTGTCACGACGAGCAACTGGGCAAATAACTGCTTATTCGCTTCATCATGCTAGTAAGTGAACATTTTACAACATTTTAGACATAGGCGATGGTTAATCCGTCCTGAGCTGGTGTCCTTGAAATCTCTCCAACCTAAGGTTCAAGTGGAGCATTCGTGACTTTTCCTACCAAGCAACACTATCTCGCAGCTGGTCTAAATCGGCAAGCCGAGCATCAGATATTGGAGCAATATCAGGGCTGTAGTATTCGGGTTCAAACGTAGCTAATGCACTGTCATGCTCGGGATGATCGATTGCGTTCCCGTCAAGTGGTGTGCGCTCGTTGCAACACCTGATTTTTTGGGTTTTGCGCGCTAGCAATCGGTTTTATCAAGTAATTGCTCACGTTGGGATTTTGTGTGGAGGAGTTACTATAGATTTTACACAGGGAACCGCAGTATAGTTTCGTGATGTGCAGCGAAAGCGATGTATGCAGCAAATAAGGTTGAGACTTCGCTTCTCACCACTGCGAGAAGACCCACGCTGCCTTCCATAATATTTGCTGATGAGGTTCATTTTATGGTTTTACAAGTTTGATTGCCAATACGGCCAAATGCATACAATAAACGAGCAAACCCTAATCAAAATTTTTGAAAATAAGTAATCGCGTATGAAGCGGGAAATGCAAGTTGAGTACCTCAACCGGCTAAAGCGAAATTTTGTCCTAGCCAAGACAAACCCGGACCGAAATTTTCCGTCAAAATACGGAACATGAAAATAAATCGCAATAGTACAATGTGCACATCCCCCAACTAATCATGCGTTCAGGATATTTCTATTCCCGTTGATCCAGTACAAACCGAGTGCCCACGAGTAACAATCTCTCCAAGTCCATTTGGTCTCAGATAACACATGTTGGCCGAGCTTGTGTACAATATTCAAAGTGGGGTCACGCATTTATCGAAAATAAATTCATGCACAAAAGAGTCGTTATTAATCCGGAGGAGCGACGGATGAACCACATCATACGGAAGCAACTACAAGTAGTCATCCTCTAAATGCTGTCAGGGCGCAGTATGATAAATGTACGACCCCTAAGACTCCCTGCTTACTAACAACGGGGGGTTTCAATACCGCAGCCAATATTTTTCTTGGGAGGAATAACATCTCTAATTCTGAGAAAATAACATGTTGACCGACATATGGGCATCAACCATAAGGCGGAACATTCTCAGAACCAATCTAAGGCACTCTGAGGGGCTTACGAAATCAACGGGATATTCATAATATTCCAGGGCTTAAACTTGTCAGTGAACATTAATGACGACACTACTCGCCTCTCGGACAAGTAACCTACCTAGATCACCCACAAAATTGGCCCCAATATTGAGCCATGCTGGAGGCCCATGAGGTCATTTTGTCAAAGCGATATGCTAAGCCCCATGGGGGCATACCATATTCTCCCGGATAGAGAAGAAGAGATCTATTTAAACGCACCACCACATACCCCGTATTTTCCCAAAT
>OX104069.1:5487572-5535269 GCA_944474145.2 Dicrocoelium dendriticum | reverse complement strand
CCGCCCCGACTGCTGAACATGAATAGCGAGGATCAAATTATTTGTTACAGATGGATACACAGAGTTAACTTAATAGGAAACTATTATTCAAAGGCGATTTAAGCAGGTAAAATTAATAGGCCTTGGGACGCAGCTGCAATTAGGACTTACTATGCAGATGAATGTGTCATCATCAACAAAAACAAACGTCCGGCGTAACATATACCGAAGAAATTTTGTCCTACATGCGACCACCTTCATATTGTTCGCAAAGCGACCTGTTATTGCAGAGGCAGTATAAAAGGGTGGAAGCGATATGTGATTGTATTTCCAGGTGAGGAATTTGGTACAGAATTGGATTATGCTTAATATAGGCAAACCTCCCTAAACCCACATTCCCAGCACTTGTGTTAGCATTTGGAATCACGTTTGAATATTCATCTATATTATTAATCGCCAGAAAATAACTTCGACCAAATTACAATATTCTACTGCGTTAGTATAATCGTTGTCTTCTCCAAATTACTGGGAACATCACCATTATTCGTATGAGGATATGGCAGTTTGCACACATATACATATGTGTCTTGCTCGATCTACCTCTTAGCAGGGTTGTTGGTCAAGGTCATCCTCACACACGCGTGACGCGCGCGCTACTGGTTCATTTGGATTATTCCCCTCTATCCTCTCTCAATCTTCTCGCAGAGTTGTCACTGTACGCTCATTCGAACCGGATTTACCAGCTCTACACGATTATCCATCATACGTGGAATTATCTTCTACGATTAGAGGCTGTGCCATCACTAACCGTTTTCACTGGCATCTGTGATCAAACGTAAGCGTTTAATTCAATCATATTGAGCCGATTGCCCTTCTGTGTGACACCATTCGATACACAATTCTCGGGGCAGGCCGAAAAGCCTAAGCTAATTCCGCTTCAGTGTTTCTCAATACAACTGTCAAAGAATTTGTGATCTGTCAATCTGTGTTCAGCGCTCTGTTCAGGTTCCAGTCACTGTCATTCCTTGTGACATTGTCACCCAGTGCGGCTGCATAACGAATCACACGGACCGCGCGACCACGCCGACCGCCCATTTGACCTTGCAACCACCACGCTCGCCTGACCGATGTGCGCCGCTCTCAAAGCTGTAAAAGTACAGAACGCTAACCAACTCACTCGGTCAGGTAACGACACCAAATTGAACGGCAGAAAGGCGAAACCGAAAAAGCTCCAAGCGAAAGGCATTTGCGGGTTAGGAGAATGTCATCGAGTAGTTAAAATCGGTCTGGCTTGTTCGCACTGTTTGGAATGGTACCATACGAAATGTGCAAATGTGTCCCAACAACAGTTACGGGAGCGAAATATCTCCAAAGATGCATTTTGGTTCTGTACTGCGTGTTCCACCATCCCATTCGTTAAGTGCTTGCTTGTCCTAGCTGAGAAATGCGACCGGTTTATCGCAGAAGCAGAGCAGAGGATAAACAATAAGATTACTTCAATGGAAGCGAGTATGGACCACAGAAGCCTAGCGGCTGCTAAGCAACCGAAGGCTGAACAATCCGCTTCCCCTGAACCGCAATCAGCCACCTCTCCACGTCCGTTGTCTTCTCCAACCTTGGTAGAACGCCGGGCGAAAACAGACTGTACCTACGATAATCAAACAATACTCACAGCAACGAAAAGCAGGCACTATTCAAAACTTCTGGTTAGGCAAATTCAACTAGGCCTGACATCTAGCATTAACAAGGATGAAGCAGCCAAACACCAACCCTTGGTACCGGTAGCTCAAATATCTCTTGTCGAGACTAAGGCTCCCAGAACATCGGTTACATATACAGAGGTTGCTGCAAGGGTCCACCGAGAGGCCGCCGTTGCGTCCTCTTCCATTGTAAACACTGTCAACGCAAATAGAGAGAAAAAGAGCAAACAATCACTTGTCAACAAGTCAGGACAAATGAGTACCATACCTTGTAGATCGATGAAAAATGGATCCAACAACATTGCCCGGACTGTTGCATGCTTAAATGTCCCTGAATCTACCGCTATCACATTGAGGGATAAGTAATCTGACGACCAAGACCAGTGGAACCCATTGTGTATGCAGATGAGTATCAAAGCCAAGCCCATAAACTTGTTACGAATTACTCGTCATCCGAACTCGCCACACTATGGTGAACCCAGACTTATTCGAGTAACTCTAGAATCCTCCACCGATGTAGGAAACGTTTTGCTCTCCGCAAGCGCGCTAAAACATGAATCCTGTGGGATACTTATCTAACCTGATGTCCCTTAAAGCGCGCGAAAACCAAAACGAAACACCGAAGAGGGGCACAGCAAGCAAGACCGCCTAAACACAATCTTCATACATGGCGTGCCAGAACATCCTTCTAACGATGTTCAAGAGACCGGAAAGCACGATTTAGAACAGTGGCGGTTCATTCGCGAAACACTTTTTTGGATAATGTTGTGGCACTATCGCTCACCAGGATACCTCTCTCACCAAATTATAGAGGATGCGGCCCTAGAATCCTAAAACTTGTGGTTCAGTCAGAGCAACAAGCAAAGGATGTGCTGGATCGATGGCGGAGAAATCGGAAACATCTTCCTTCCGAAATTCGGTTAAAGGTCGCAAACACTTTGCACAGCTCAAATATTAGAGCAAGTGAAGCAGCAAGCATACTGACGAATGTACAGAAGTGTAACTTGACTGCTGCTTTAATTGACTCTGACGTAGGCCTAAACAAAGGTTAAGACGCACCTTGGCCGAATCAAGTTGCAAACGAGGTATCGTTGACCCATCAAAAAGCGAGTAACTGCCGACCTCCCATCGGTCGGCATTCTCCCACACTTGACAGCTTCACCTCTCTGCGGGCTCCTAGAGACCGAGAAACTGGCCTGCTTGTATACAAATGCTCAGGGTCTTTCTAACAAACTGGCTGAACTGAAAGATCGCCAAGCTTCCGGCTCATATGATGTCATTGGTTTCACCGAGACATGGTTGCACACGGGAATGACGGACGCTGAAGTGTCGCTACCCGGCATGTCACTGATCCGAAACGACAGGCTCATAAAAGGAGGAGGGTAATCCTGTATTACCGAAACGACTTACAGTGCGAAGCCGTGGAGGATTCAGACTCGCAGTTCCCCGACTCTCTTTGGTTCCGACTGCAGTTAAAAGGCAGGGACGCTTGCCTTATTGTCTTGGTGTATCGCGCCCCTAACTCAACACCCGAAACCGACTACCATCTAGCGGCTGCTTTAAGGTGCAGTTTACAACAAAAGTTCACTCACATTCTTATCATGAGTGATTTCAACGTACATTGTTTAGAAGCCCCTGCCACGATCGGAGAAAAATTCAAAACCGATTTACAAGATTTAGTAACTACTGTTCCTATTTACAACCACATCACCTTGCCCACTCGGTTCAGAACTGGTAACAGGCCATCTGTGCTGGATCATGTGCTTACCAACGAGGAGCATATGGTTGATGCGTTGGTTTTAGCCTGCCCGTTGGGTCGCAGTGATTACGGAGTCATCAGTTTTAACTTCGTCTGCTATGCAGATTATCTGAATGAGAACGATGAGACTGTGCGACCCATCACAAGGTACGACCGAGTCGCCCAGCTATTCAACGCCACAACATGGTTTTTCCTCAAAGAGAAACCCCCGGACGTCGCCTGGCTCGAGTTCGTCAACACATTCAGTCAGCTGATTGCACAGGCTTCAGAGATAAAAGCTTGCAATAAGTGCAAATCAGTTTCTTTCGTTAGGAGCCGAACTCGAAAATGGATGACAGTAGGCAGCACATCATGGCGAGTGTACAGAGAAGCTCCAGCACCAGAAAATTGCGACAATTACGTAGCCAAACGCAACCACTGCACTCAATTGCTAAGAGAAGACAAAGCCGCTTATCAGCAGAACATCTCAAAAACCTTCAGCGCTAGTCACAAACTGCTGTACAAGCACGTTAATATTCTACGAAATGTGAGGCAAGGATTTCCTCCACTCAAGACGTCTGATGGCCCAACAAGAACGGCTGTGGAAACAGCAAACGCGCTGCAGATGCAATACGCCTCCACGTTTCAAAGAGTCTTGCCACCAAGCGATCGACCAAGCTTTGTATTCTGCTCACCAGGACTAACCCACATCACTTTCACTGCAGAGGTTGTATTGCAAAAGTTGACTTCTCTACGCTAACACAGCTCGCCGGGTGTCGACACCATTCGTCCAGAAGCATTGGGAGCAGCAGCAAAACAACTGGCAGGATCTTTAGTTCGGTTTTTCCAGCGCTGCTTAGACCAGAACCAAGTTCCCGCCATGTGGAAGCTTGGAATAATAACCGCAATTCACAAAGGTGAAAGCAGAACCGATCCCTCCAACTACCGCCCAGTAAACCTTCTTCCTATACTCTCCAAGGTCATGGAATCCATAGTTGCCGATGCACTGGTGTGCTATCTGGAAAACTGCAACTTCATCACTCCTGATCCGCACGGTTTCCTTCGACAGCGGTCATGTACAACTAATTTACTAATTGCACGCAGTAGTTGGACCGAGGCAGCTGACGCTGGAGAAGGTGTTGATGTGATCTACCTGGATTATTTTAAGGCTTTCGATCGTCTCGACCATAGGATACTACTATCCAAGCTGCAGCATTACGGGATTGGAGACCCTCTACTAAGAGAAAAGCAAAGCATAGCAAGTTCAATTCATTAATTGCACACATTAGGACCATGGACTCGGTCGTGTTAGTGCATGAATTATGCATGGGTCACCGAATAAACCTGAATTACTTATTTATTAGTAAGAGGGTTGTACGTGCAAACATCCAGAGAACATTCCTGTAACTTTGAATAAACATGGTGTAAATTTGCGCGCATTTTGTGTAGTACATATTCTGAGTGCTAGGCGAAAGATCTGGTTCCCTCTAGTCTTTGATGAGTCGATAAAAGTGTGTTTTCGCAGATGACAACTCCCAATTCTTACTACAATATATTGTATACACTCAGGTATAAAATATTAAGATTAGATAAAGGAATGTGACATAAATAATTCCTTAACCAGTACCCTATAGTTATTATCGTCCAATATGTTTTTAATGCGGCCTAATTTGCTTTTTGATTCATCTTTGTAAAGGAAACTGCTTCGTAAACGCTATTGTAAAACAACTTAAACACTCAAGGTCATGCAATCATAGTTGCCGATGCACTGGTGTGCTATCTGGAAAACTGCAACCTCATCACTCCTGATCCGCACGGTTTCCTTCGACAGCGGTCATGTACAACTAATTTACTAATTGCACGCAGTAGTTGGACCGAGGCAGCTGACGCTGGATGAGGTGTTCATGTGGTCTACCTGGATTTTTCCAAGGCTTTCGATCGTCTAGACCATCGGATCCTACTATCCAAGCTGCTGCATTACGGGATCGGCGACCCTTTTTTAAGCTGGATCGCCAACTTCTATTTCAAAGGCAATTTGTGGTCAGAGTTCAGAGCTCTTTATCGGACCCCATTCAAGTGGAGTGTGGTGTGCCGCAAGGCTCGGTTTTAGGTCCACGTTTGTTTTCGGTGTTTATTAATGACCTTGCACAGGAATCGCTTCAAACTTCCTAATGTTTGCCGACGATATCAAGATCTGGGACAGGATCCAGGAGAACGCCGACCAACATGTGCTGCAGAGTGATTCAGATACAGTGTATCAATAGTCGATCCAAAAAGTATTGCATTTCAACGTCAGTAAATTCGAAGTGCTTTCCATCCTACATCAAAGCAGCTGCTCATACCGACTCGGAACGGACGTACTGCAACAATCAACTCTCAAACGTGACTTGGGTGTCCTGATTCAAGATGACTTGGTTGCTCCAGGCAATCCGCAAAGGCCTCGAAGACCGGGAACCAACACGTTGGGCTGCTGAGCCGTGAATTTGGACAAATATACAGCTCCATATTTCGACAAATGCTCAGTGCGTATGTTCGTCCCCATGTCGAATATGCAATTCAAGCCTGGCATCCATGGCTGAAACACGACCTTAATGCACTGGAGCAGCCACAATGAACGTAATTGGAATGCGCGATCGTTCCTACCAGAAGAGGCTGCGACGACTAGGATTGTTCAGTGGAAGCTATCGCAGAGCTACGAGGCGACCTGATTATGAGATACTTGATTCTGCGAGATCCACATCATGTGCGCCGCCATGTACTGCAACTCAGCAGCAATACAAACCTGAAGGGCCACTCATTAAAACTCACAGAAAAATACATTCGTCTGGAGCGCCGCAGAAATTTCTTTTCCATCCGTATCTGTCACACGTGGAATGCTCTCCCAGAATCGGTCGTCTCTGCACCGACACTAACAATATTTAAAAGACGGTTGGACGATGCACTCATCCACTTACACTTAGTTACTAAAAACTATGTCTCCATCCTACGCATGGAGTTTACCTTGGAATTATTTTTGTTATCTGTGGGAGTTGTGAATCTAAGTGGATCGCAGGACTGCAGCGAAGCAAACGAGAAGTCCTTATTTTCGTATTTAAATTATTAACTATTTTACTATACTTTTCATCATAATCGATATGTTGATATCCCCACCAACTATCCAACGGGGCTTGTAAAGCAACATTTCTTAACCCGTATAAATTCATTGTTCATTGTTTATTGGATGAGGATTCATTAATCAAACATGTAAAATACAAAACTTATTGCTAATATTTTGTTTCGTTAATCTATTTGAACTATGCTATAATACGAAATAGCAGATTAGTTATTAACACATGATAGGATAGTTTGCTCCTCTCATAGAATTCATACTATGAATTCAAATGTTTCCTAGGTGAATTATCGTTGCAATATCTGTGTCGGCTGGCTTTTGAAATAAAAATAGTTTCCTGGAAAATATGGAATAAGAAAATGAAAGAAACTCGAAATGCCGGTAGGCAAAGCATCAGGTAAAGCATGAGTCGTGCAATGTATAAGCAGTAACAGCACATGTGATGCAATACAAAAACTAATCTATTTTACTTTAAGGAAACTTGCGTGGCTAATCAAAATAGAATGACCACGGGTGTTTCATTTATGCGTGGTGTTTAAACTGCAATTGTTCGCTACGTGGGAGAGATTTCATCGAGGAAATTTTTAATCCAAGACTATGGCGAATGACCCAATCGTACACTGCCACTGCCTAAATTTGCTTAGCTGTGTCAAGTTCTTTTGAAGGGTTTAATGCGTATCAATGGTTAAAAAGCGATGACGCTTGCTTCTTTTACTTCAGTGGGCACGGGAGTCTCATCGCATTCCTAATATAACGAAGGATTTCGTGGTTGGCATTGCTGAAATTAGAAAGTGTGCAGCATTTTCAGAGAGAAAGTATTTAGTGAAAATGGTGGACAAATTTGATCTTCGCGTGAATTATATTTGATATTAGTTAAAACAAAATGTTAGGTGTCATTTAACTCCTTCAATCCGGGAATCAGATAAAAACGTAAAAGAAAAAAATGAAAAATATATAATGATGATTGAAAGCTGGGCTGAAGGGAATCGCCTACCGGTGCGATCGATCAGGCAATCGATCGAGCAGACGAATACGTTTTCAAACACGGCTAATTGTACTTTTGCCTCAGAGTTAAGAGGAATGTGTTTTCGGCGGCATTTTCTGGCTACGTTGGCAGAGTTTTTGTTAACACGTTTTTCGTGGTCAAGGCTTTTGGAATTTTGATTTTTCCTCGGCTGGGCTAGAATTGCTGCGGAGAAATTTCTGGGTGGTTAATTCGGAATAGCGAAAAAGGGAAGATCTAACAACTAGACTAAGAAGATAAACAACAAAACTTCATTATTAGAACTCCACTGTAAATAAAGTGCAACCATTTATTGACCCCTGCATTTAGTATGGTTAATATTCCTCTTATTGGTAAACAAAAGGAATCATGAGGACGAAGTTGCTTTGAAGAGATTAGGGTATTTATGGAACTTGTTCTGAGGCTAACGCAACTGACCGTTAGACCGCCAAACATTTATTAAATAAATATTTCTCTCCTACAAACCTTGCATAATAAAGATTTTTTACAATATTTGTTCAATATCTGTTATTTTAATAGTAGAACCACGACGACAGCATCATTTATAAACGTGGATAATGCACCGACTGTATATTAAATTTTATAGCGCTCCCCACAAATCTGTTTATTAAATAATACACGTTGTACCGGCTCGCACAATCGGAATAGATTTGGACTCCACCTGAATCGTTTTGATGTTTAACATCGTAGTGAGGCATATACACTCGTCGTTCTTTTCAAAAATTACGCATGATTTAACTAATTTCAGTGTTATTTAATATAAATTCATCAACGCATGTCTTACACAATTGATGAAACTGAACATCAGCAATGAATTTTATTTAGTAAATTGTCTCTACAGGAAGCGACAGCACAGTTATGTGACGTTATTTTATTTACACATGCATGACAACTCGGTATTAGTTGGACCCACACGATATGATGGAGGCTTACAACTGCTTCAAATTAAAGTCAAGGAAATAAGTGGCTCGGGTGGGTCATCTCCTGTTGTCCTCTGGAGTTGTGCCCATTATTTTGCCCAACATATTCCTGAAACAAAAAGCGTAATACAGGAATGATTTTAATATGAAAACTAAAGGTGAAGCGCTAGAAGTACGCGCAAAATGTCTAAACATTTTCCGCGTCAAGATTTTCAAAAATATGAAGAAAAATCGTTAATATTACCGGATGTATTTTGCTTAATGAAGTATGATTTAAAGTCAATACGCATTAGCTTAATATGTGCAATGCTATCTTTATAGGACAGCCAGAATAAATAAGCGCTAAAAATAATTTTGAATGCGGATATGCTTTCATCATTGTAAAATGTAAATTTTGTAAGACCTACATGATACCAGAATTCAACCATATAACATCAACTTCTTAAGGGCTGTCCCATTTACGCGCTTAATTCACGCAAAATTTGTGGTATTATACTTCTTTGCTCACCACACCAATGAGATTCTTCTAAGCGCCGTAGTGTCTCCATATATATTGTGCACTCACGTCGAGCAACTCACTGGTACTGATGAAGGGTCAGGGGCGATACATGCAGACGATGTCATCCTAAGTATCTAGCATCCGACCGAAAACTTATCAAACAAATTGTACTTGTCTCTGCACAACCTTTCAGTTTGGACCAAGGTCACATTTAGTTAAAATGTTTTAGGGATACCGACATTGCAGCGCATACGATTTTCCGTAGGCTTGTCAGTCTAGCATCTTTTCTGAAGAAGTGGGAAAATCTGTTAAAATGTGTGAGTGATAATCTCTCGATGCGCTAGCTAAAAGAAACATCAACGTGTGTTAAAAAATGTATAGGCCACGTCTAACGACATGGAAGTGATGTAAGTTCTGTGCACCGTTGCGCGAACCGAGTGGCAATTTTAGAAGAACAAAAATTCAAAATGCCGTGACAATGGCTGTTACAGTTGTCATTACCAACGACTGGTATCTAGTGGTAGGCAGACATAATGACGATCTTGTTGAATACGGTATTACCTACTTGGCATGCATTAGGTATTTTATGCGTGAGATAATTTATCTGTTTGAGAATGCAAGTTGGTTTTGTGCCCGGTTATCACCGCAAGCACATTCGTCACTTGGTTTCTGTGAGACCATCTGGAGTTGAGATGACCAATGACTATCTGAAGCATGTACTATACCAATTTCGTATATATACTGAAACTCCGTACCAGCTAGTTTCAGTTTCTAGTGGGAAAGTGGTCCGGTGTGTTGTGATTCGGTTGTGCCGTCAATTCGCAATAAGTGCAGGCCTTGAGATGCCACGATCATACCTGCGTTCCGGGGAAGATTGGGCCAAGCTTAATGAATAGAAGTTCGGTGTAATTAGTAGATATCTGAAGGCGAACGTCGGGGGGTGTGTTGGCTGAGATGCCTGATTTGGTGCCCGTGATGATGAACGATGTTTCAAGGTCGACTAGATTTAATTGTTTCGCATTGACCAAGAGGTTAACATATCTAGGTATTAAAATGCCAAATATTGCAATTGGAACAACGTCAATAGTGAACACCCAGTAAAATACTTTACGTTGACAATATTCTGCTTATGAGCATTGGAAAAAACAAGAATGAACGTTGGGGTTAATGGCAAGGAGGGTGACAGTCGCTCACTTATTCGTCTCAGGATATGCGAAGGAACAACACGGAAAGCGGTTGCAGAATTTTAGTCCTTCCTATGAAGTAGGCGGCTGTTTCGTATGGGTTAATTTGGTGACACAACCTACGGCCATCGCACCGAATTTTGTGGTAAAATCATTGCAGATTACTGCTCGCAAATTCGTTTAATTTGGGTAAATTTCTGCCTGACTGGCCTGCAATTTATATACTTGGCAGGCTTTTTACGAAAGTCACGGCGCGGCTCCGCTAGGTTCGTTAAATCAGTTGTGAAATTTTCGATGCAAAAGCGGCGTGGGTATTGCATGAACAGTTAGCTGGAGCTGAGGCACTATGATTACATTGTGCTTTCTTACCATACACAGAAGGAAAATTGGTGCTAAGGTCAATGACGAAATACTAATGCGTCGGCTACCTGATTGACAGCGCGACGCTATATTGCATGTATTGTTGTTATTTTACCTTCCGCTGCTTTGTGGTAATCGCTGTAACTAGCTTTCGCTCAGTAGTGATTTGTCCACCAGGATTTGACGATCATTTGACGCACTTCACTTGACAACATAGACGGCTCTGTGCCACATAATTGTACTTAATTGATTAGCTGATGCATGTAGGTGGCTTAGAGCTATTGGCAAAGCTTGAGGATGTCAGAACGCTGCTATAATGAAGACTGAGTAAAGTGGTCTTCAAATAATAGAGCATCGTTATCCGGAAGGCATATGGAAGGCTAGCTACAACATATGACTCAAAGGTTATTACTTAGTGATTGAATTCCGACTTAAGCGATGCAAAATATAGCTGAGTTTTAGTGTTTAAACGGCGTAACTGGAATTTTAACGACATTAAAAGCGTGATCATTATGTCTAACCCAGTTTGGTTATAACGAACGAATAATAAATAACAGAAGCTTGTGGAACTAAACAAAAATTATTCGGTTAGATCCCATTGTAATGCGCAAAGTTATAAAAGCTGCGATAGTTTCGAAAACGAAATCCCTTATTACTCAGCTACACTAAGGCACTGATTCCGATAAATTCCAGTAAGAACCAATGGAGGTACAAAATATTCATATGTGACAAGATTGCTGGATCCAAACTGTGTTGCGTATAGCTATAACTTGCAAGAAGCAATTAATCTTGAAAAGATGGTAAAGTGAACTGCTAACAGTAAACTCTAAGGGAATCGAATGTTAACTTAGTAAAACAATTAAACGAGCGTTGAGTTAAACATGAATAAAACCCATTGCCACGAAATACTGATAGTGCTACTGTTAGTACAATCAAATGCTCAAGTAGTTTCAAGTTTTTCTCCAAATTCACAAAATGTCATCATTGTTTCCAGTTCATGCAATTCATCCTTGATAGCTTTAAATTTAGTAATTGTTTCGATCAATTAAGCAATAGGAATAGCATTATTGAAATCATGGAGATTGGTAGCGGCTCTGATGAACTAGTAGCTGCTGATTTTTTAAGGAAAACCTTACACGCTCGTTTAGTTTTGCGCAGCGATATTAAAGACACGGAGGGATGCGACAGGACATAAACATAGTACATATTTTTCACGACAGAAATGTAATATCAATGAGATATTGACATGTATTTAAAACAGATTTTTACCTAGCTGTCTCACAAAATAAATAATGTGGATAACATTTCTTATTACAGAGTTGCACAAGTGTTTTTATAACGACAGCATAAATGGCCTTATTGAACTTGCAGAGAAATTTTCCACTATGGCCAGAATCTAAACGCAAAAGGTTTACATAGATGATGGCTAATGATATCTGCAGACGTTTGTATGTGTGAACAAAAGCTTATAATTTCCGTTAAAATGCTTGCTGCCACCTAAATTTGCGGCGAGGTTCAGGGTGGAAATCGAAAAATAGTGACATAAGGTGAATTATAAGACCACACGTGGGGCTCACGTATTGAAAGATATATACGTAATGTGCACCGTGCTGTTGAAAAATAATTTACAACTAGTCTTTTTAAATTTTATCAAAGAATCTCTCGTACATTAATATTGTAGGCCTTAAGCCGGAAACAGTTTACATAGTATCATTAGCCCCTGTAGCTTGCCGTAACTCGCGTGGACATAAAGTAAATTTATATTAATATTATATGAAATTCGGTAACATTAACCAAAGTTATAATGTACTACCCAAAGGTTTCATCACAGTAATATTGCCAGACAATGTGGGCCTCGAGAGCTTGGAAGTAGCAACCAATTGACATAGAAAATACTAAGCTGTAGCTTGGAAAACATCTAGCCATTATATGTCAGCCATCGTTGATCGTTTATTATCTATAGCAGTATGCAAATGATTAATAATAACAAAACTTTCAGAGAACTAGCATCGTCAAATTCCTTACCTATGTGAGGAACACATACATTAAGATGACGTTAAATGTTGGATGCATGTTTATTGCATTAACTCATTATTACCGATGGCAGCAAAATATTTGAAGGTGTACCAAACGGTGGAATTGGTGAAAAATAAATGTTTAACGACTATAATGGATGATATCGACTATGTACCCATGTAAACCTTAGCTCGCGCTTGTAAATCGACTGTATATGCGTAAACTACGAGGGCGATATAGCACTAAGCGTAACGTACCCCCTACTATAAATATTCATTGCCTCCACGTATACTTAGTGTATATGTACAGAGCTAGTTTTTCCACATCGTCGCATATGTCATCCTGGATTAAGAGATTGGTTATCCTAATTTATACGTATTATCGACTCGTTTAGTTATTTGTTTTTGAAACCCACCCAAAAATATAAAAGATTGCCTGTGACTTCTGCGTTTTAAATCAAAGCGGCTGCTCAATCACAAACCAAATAAATTAAACTAGTCGTAGCGACTGTGAATGCAAGACAATTTGTTCAGATAAACACCATCGGTAGCGGAAAGGGAATATCACCCACAAGGAAATGCCCTACTGTCTTCTTCTCAAAGGTAACCAAATTACTTTTTACGTTAAGTGTTTATAATACTGACAGTTTAACTGCAGATCACACCGCAGTAGTAGTTTCGCGATTGCAGAGAACACATAAAATAATATTCTAGAGAATGACTTCTCGCAATCTGTCAAGTATACTGACAATATGATCACTGAACCAAATGCGTCACATTACATTTTCCTATAGGCATGAATACAGGTATGTCGCAGCAACCCGGAAAATAATATGTACTATTCACGGATTGACAAAAGTTATCTGAGAAATGGCGATACGTGTACAGGCCCACTAGGTTGTTTTACTGCTAACTGTATACTGCTAAAGCTACAAATGTGCTTCTTATTGGATTGTGCCTTAAGATCACATTTTGGCAGTCAAAGTCGATCACTAAAAAATCACTAAAAGAATTGTGTAGGTTGCGCCAAAGTCGCAGTCAGATAAGGAATGTGACATTTTGGAAACTCAAATCCATGATCGGCCAGACACGAACGGATTCTCATCAGTTGTAGTTGGGGTTTTGAGCAGTTCTTTTACTTTTGCTTGATAAACAACGCAAGCCCTCATTAGCTAAACTAAAGCACAAGGAATTTGCTTGTCTGGTGAAACCTGTACAAGGTATTATTTAGTACGAAACCCACACAACTTTGCCAAACGTGTAGAATAGCCGTTCAATGTGTTGCCGTATTTTGGCCTCTAAAATTTGAATGTCTACAGTTGATCTCCGGAAAAAACCGAAACAAATCTTTTAGAAAATATACTGTGGAATTCACAATATAATAATTTAGGTGTACCCAGTGTGTATGATATGATTTCAGCGAATACGCAGCTTGACATATTATTCCTTGGCTTATTTTTCCTACCTAATTAATGTGTTAAACCTATACGATCCAATATGTTTGCATTATATTTGAAAACAATTTCTTCTGAGTATAAGCGGAGTCGGACCCAACTTTTATCCCCTATATTAATTGGATCCCAAATGCTGGTGGTTTCGGTAAAAAAAACAATTAATCAAATACCTGTCCAATATTAGATTGTAGATATACATTCACTGCGATTTTAAACTTGCGTGCTTTGCTTTTTTCTACATGTCACTCGTTAACAAATGATTTACCGTGATTCATGGTTAGAAATCTGTTGTTGTTATTTTTTATATTGAGACCTGATACGCAGATATGGTGTGTATCTAACTGGCAATGTCTCATTGATTTAGATCGCATACGGAGGACAATCTACTCGTACGTCCAATGAATACAATCTTTACAAAAGTGGCCATATAGCACAAATAGTAAAGTCAATATTCCGCTCACTGCGTTAATTATTTTCAGCTTCTATTATTACGGATGGCAGAAGAACTGCGGAATTGCCAAGGCGTCGCTGCTGGACAATGGGCTGCATTGAGACATTGTCAAACTTGATAACCTATTGGAGACACAGCTGGCATTGTGGTAGTTATTGAGTTGGCAGCTGTGGGAAATCATTTGGTAAGAAATAAAAGTTTCAGTGATTATGTAGAGGAATAGTATTTAGGGTGATCCAAAGTCTGCTCGAATGGACTAATGCGTATAACAAAAGCTATTACGCTATTTGACGGGTCGCTTGTTGTCATAATGCATAGCGTTACAGCTAAATAAGCAGATCTACACGGTACGTTAAAAATCTACTTAGTACATATAGTCAGCTAGAAATGTTGTAAGACAAAGTGGCCGATATATAAACACACTGGAAAGCGTGAAATAATTATGATGACATAAGTCGCACCGCTTGATTCTATAGTCCGGTGGAGGGCGCACCACTAACGAAACTAAGGCGATATAAACATTGGGTTCTGGTGTATTTTCAGGCTACCCTAAGCCTGATGACAGGTAGTGGACGGTGATAATGAATCGTAGCAAATCAACACTAATTACTAGTAACAACCAACACCACCATCGGATTATAAATCACTGCATTGTATCAGCGACCTCTCCACGAATTTCTACCTTTTGTTGCTAAATTCACTCATCTGCAAAATTCGTGCCTGGCATGGCAGGAGAGGATGAGCTAGGCTACATCGCTGTCTCCTTTCCAACTTTCAGGTCAGCAGCTGTCATTCGTGGTGAAGTGGCACTAGCAGCTGACATTCGGAACTAATGGGGTCAGAACCGGTTAGAGGTCCGCTGGACTGCGCACAATTGACGAGACCCAGAAGATCAAAACGCCGGTGTCTGGTGCTTCTGCATGCATACCTAGGCCAGCTGACTGGAAGCAGACCGTTATAACTTATTTGCAATCATGCCAACTCTTAACTAATCGTTAGTAAAATGAAACCTGTCCGCATATCTTCTAATTAATTTAGTTGTATCACGGCGCCATATGGGTATTCTTAGCTCGTGGGGCTAGCTACACTCCTCTGCACAGTACCTAACTGGCATCAGGAAAAATATGAGATGAATTATATTATAATAAAAAGTCAATCATGCAAGTGCGTTTACGGCACCCGTAGCAGAGTGGCACTAAGCGCAGATGTCTGGATTTTACTGGACGGAAGCAGACCTAGGTCTGCATAAAGGCGCAATGCGGACGAGATCCAGGGTGCCAAAACAATGTTGGTTAGCGTTTATCCAGACTATAATTACGCTGACGACTGGAAGTAGATCTTGATGCAATAACTCCACGCATGTGAAATTATCAATACTCATTTTGTTATGAAATATTCCTTCGCGTAGATTCTATCCATCTACGAAGTACCATGGCGTTCGATGGAGGATTCTAGCTCGCGTGGCTAGCTGCTTTCCTCTGCACAGTTCGTAACTACCGTGGCGGTAGAATATGTATCTGGCTATATCAAATCATTTGTAAATCTTGCATGTATTCTGCTTTCTTTTAAGACATATTGTTGGTTTGTGATTGCAACCTGGATACATTTTATAGGAAATGTCAAATGTCAGCTTGAAGACGCTCTACTGGCGAGACGAAAAATGTCGAACTATGTTAGTTAGTTTCTCCGGCCAAGCATTATTCTGCTGACTGAGGTGTGAACCGCGATAACATTCTTCTTATCATGCGAAATCGCCACTAATATTTGGTAATAACAATTTTCCTTATAGCTTGTAACTCTTTGCGTTTTTTCCAGTGTGATATGCGGAGTGTCTAAATTGTGGTGCTAGTTACTGTCCTCCGCATTTATCTTAACATGCTAGGAAGTGGAAGATTTTTCGGGTTAAATCATGTTTTGCCGTCGAGTTTACAGCTCTGGGGATTTTCAATGTGGCGAAACAGCACCAGCTGCTTCCATGCGGAAGCCATTGTGGAGGACCTGCGTCGACGTAACACTAAGGGCTTATAAATTACATATACGTAAGATCGAAACACCGGAGTGTAGAATTTTTCCTGAATAGCCTAATCCTGCTGACCATTTGTGGACCGTGATCAAATTCATATGATCATACAATACACCCAGTACATTTAGTAATGAAAGATCAGTTGGTGGAGCTTCTTATGCTTGTGTTGTACTATTGCGGTCTGCTCATATTCCTACCTCGTGTAGTTAGCTGCTGTCCTCCTAACCGTTCTAGTTGGCACAGCAGTAAAAGTTGAACTGTGCTGTCTGAAATCCAACTGTTGACAATGGAGGTATTTTCGATGTCACCCATGGTGAACTGATATCTGCTGGCATTAGGAATTAATAGGAGAAAAACCGGGCTCTTGCCTGCTGGAAAGTGCACCGCCGAATAGACGCAATTGGTGAAACATTGGTGTCTGTTATTTTGAAGACAAGCATATAGCTGCTAACTACTAGTTTATCGTGATGAAATATCTTCAATCTCGTCAACTCTGTACTAGGTATTTGTAAGAAAAGTAAGTCCATCTCATTAACCGTGAACCTCATGTCAACTGAAATTATACCACATATCCCATGAACAATACACTGCGAACTTTATCCAATTTCACCACGAAAATATATCACTGTGGTGTTTTAAGTTATCTTTCGCTAATGCTCAATTTTCTATGTCTTCTGCGAATATACTTCAAACCGTTAACATCTTTTGGGTGCAATTTGTCGACGTAATGAGTTTGGCAAAAAGGTTATTAAAACACCATCTAAGCTTCCAACTTTTCGGTAGCAATCTATTCCGATGCATTTTGTGCTCTCTGCTGGCGCCAGCTTTAGTTGAATAAGCTGATACTAGGGAAATCTGGATAAGCATATTTGTTCATGCATTCGAAAACCTAGTACATCCAAAGTCATATATTTCTTGTAATTAAAAATGTGAACACAGTTTATTATTGGGCGCCTTTGTTCATTCAAGTATAAATTAGTCACTGCCACATATATACTACATCATGTTCGATTAGTCGTCACAACAGCCATGGCTATAGCGGCGAGCTTCCATCAATTCACCGGCAAATTTGCAATGTGAGAATCCAACTGCTGTGATTCGCTGAAATATAAATTTTGTGGTTATTTTTCAACATTTTGTTCTGCCTACAACTGCATCATATGAACTACAGGTATTTGCTTCTTTTTTCTTCTTGGTTATAGTATCTAGTAAGAAGTGGGTGCAACCTAAAATTCTAAATGTAAACAGCTGTGTGAATTGTGATTTGGCAAATGGATGGAACGGTTATAGCCACTGCACTTGAAATTCCTCTGCTCGTCAGATCAAACATAACCTCGTTTTAATGGGAACGTATTATAACACGTCTTTCTTAGAGACATATGTATTGACTTCATTCCTATCACGTATCATTAGATACCATTTGATGAGTAGTGTTGGGTAACAGTCAATTTGCAGCGTTTTCAAAAAGGAAAATTTCGGCCCCTAGCAACACTTAGCTGCAAATGTTGTAACACCGAAATACAAGCCGAGATCCAGGTTACATTTGTAACTCATTTTCAGAAAGCTTAGGAAATGTGTATATTGCCCTACGATTTAGCCTTACGGAATACAATTCTTTCCAATGAATCAAAGTTCTGTCGGCTTAACAACACTTTCAAGTAGGCTAGCTTACCATATTTTTCGGTTTCGACAGTAAGCTGCAAAGATTGATGTACACTATTTGACTGACCTAATAGGTTGGAATCATCAGTGTTTGAAATGCATTTTCCATAGGGAGACAAGATAAATCAAACGAAGAGATGATTTGTCGTATATGGTAACGCTCAATCATAACGAGCCTAATGTTAGCAAGAAATAGACATAGAGAGGCCCCACCGCGACACCTTCACTCTGCCTTTAATTGACTTTAGCAAATAAAACTTATGTTGACGGTACACCGTAAAACGCATTCCTTCAGATTCCTCACTGGATTACCCACATCTATGTTAATTTGTTTTACGTACACATATAAAAATTGTCAGCATCAATCAATGGAGCATTCGTAAAAATAAAATTAATTTAACTTAAAAAATAATGAGAAAAATAATAAGAAAAGAACCGAGAAAAAATTATAACAGAAATACAATATCCAGAGGAGGTACCAGTTTTCAGTTAATTTCATGCATTTTACCTATATCACACAATCTAATATGCATTTCACAGTGTATGTGTAAGAAGGCGTGCTTTCTATTAATCTTACTGCTGAGTAAGATGAAAAATATTGGTTCTGAACTAATTGTAGCGGTCGTGGATAAAAGATGGATTACTTGCGTTACCTACCAGTTTGTACCGTTTGTTTAAACTCATAAATTGTGAATAAACTACTTCAACACAATTGTGTGATGTTGGTTTCATTTGCCGATACATCTGTTTGTGCTTCTGCTATGTAGTTCCAGTATTTGGCTTTCTGTCTTTGAATCCCTAGTCAGCATTGAACTAACGGTAACGGATTGAAGAAAAATAACACAAATGTGCTTGACTGCTATTCTGTAGTGAGTATTTTGTTTGATGTTGTATTTGCCTCCGGACTCGAATTTATGGTGTAACGGTCCTCCAAAGTATGCTTGTCAAATGATTATGTAGGTGACAAAGCGTTTACTTGCCGCAACATATATTCAACCCGTGTCTCCAGATGAATATATCCGCACTGGGGCTGACAGAATCAAAATCTTGACTGGGTGTTTTGTCGCTTCAAGTTTCAACTGACTCAGCTACTGGCTAAATATATTGTGGATATCTATTTCTGGATGGGGTTGGTGACTTAAGTTCCAGTGGAGTTGGCTCTGAACATTTAAGCAGTTCCGCGTATTTCTTCACTTCCACCTTATCATGCACATCAAGTACATATTGCGCTAAATCATCGCAATAGAATGTAGCAAGCACTTCTTTGCTTAAATCATAACTTTAACTGAGTCGTTCCGAATGTATGTCTTGTTTCAACACATTCCAATATATTTTATGCATATCGCCTTAGGGAATTAGTGGTAGGCGGCACGTGACACTGTTAAGCGGTTCCCAATATTCCTTTGAATATCAACTGTGCTGCAAGCATTCTCGTATGAATCAAAAATCAGTCCGCGCCACTGCAAATCTTGTGTTAAACTTAGGGCATTTGTTAAAGGCACTGAACATTTTAAGTTTCTTGCTCTTTTGTAACTGATAAATCATACTTAAGTAAATGCGAGTAAAATCATGTGCGTGGAGCTATCTACTCAGCAAATCTTCGCAAACATTTTTAATTACATAAACTGTAGAGCAGAGCACAAAGAGCTGATACAGTCAAATATGTGGGAAGGGTGAAATCACGAAAAATACATACTTCATTTGTAATTACTGCGAATAGTATAATTTTTATTTGTAATTATTCTAAGGCTTTCATCTTAGTGGTTCACAAGCTACACAGCAGGATAATTTAATTTTTCTTGCTCGCGAATAGGAAGATACCTTTGAATTTCTGGCAAGACATTTATCCCAGTAGGTCACAAGTTACATAACAGAAATTAGACCGGAAAAGCACCGGACGCGTTTCGCGCTATTTGGTACATCATAGACGTTTACAAATCTGCTAGTGGTCCTCATGCTTGGAAAGTCACTAGCTTGCAGATTAACGACAATTGCACACCTTGCAGGAGACAGGTTTGACCCCGAAAGTCATGCGTTCGCATCATTAATGTTCTGTTGGATGTGCAAATTACTGTTTGGCAGCAGGCTAAAACTGCATTCTAGTTCTATTCCCAGCATGTGGAAGATTATCTTTCTTTGGAACCGGTTGCCAAGAATCCATAGTTTATTGTATTTAAATTTCATACATTCGAGTACAATATACTGTATTTGCCATAAAAATTTCTAAATGCATTGTCGTGCAAAGCAAATGTCCTTGGACGTCGTGGCTTTCGGGAACCACCCTATCCTCAGCAACGTTATTTCTGGCATGGTGTGGATTATACTATGCGGTGCAGCGAAGATAACTTATTTATGGTTACAATCCGAAGCTCTCTTTACTGGCCCACTGGCATAAGCTACTGACTGGTGCTGCAATGTGCTGGTGATCTTGGATTAGGATCCTGACGGAACCCATGGAAAGTCACTAGAGCCTACTCACTACAAGCTAATATGCTGTCTATCGCTTTCCTGGCCATATGAACGACGCCATGACCTGAAACTAGCTGCGTCTCACCCAAAATATTGGTGTCACAATTCCTCGAATCCATGTGAACCTCAGTTTGCTAGGTCACAAGGAATGATATGCAGTATCTTCTCAACCATATGTAGGTCAGTTGTTTGTATTCAGGTATGATATTTCCACAACGTCATAAACAACATTTATCGAATGTGGTTTATTTCGGATTGCATCATCAGGCCAATACCACCACAATAATGCAGACTAAAACGAACTATATATGTTAAGCTGCGGCCAGTCACGAAGCAAATTGTCAAATCCATAAGACTGCAAATTTGGCCAGTTGGGTTGGCGTTGCCACCATTGTTATCCATACTGACCATCGAATAGTTGAAGGAACGATAACTGTTTATGGTTATACAGATTCATGTTCTAAAGTTTAATTAGAATCCCAGTTGCCGCCATCATCCTTCATCTGGCTACTTGTGTGTAACGTTCGATTACACAGTAATTGAGAATGGATGCGTCAAGCGAATTGAAATTGTATTCGAGGTCTATTACAACATATCCCGATTGGTTACGTATGTAGTTCCTTTGAATTGCTTGCTGAGGATTTGACTTGCATCCGCAAGACAATGGAAAATAATCCTTACCCAATTTGTAGTGCGGCTAGTATCATTTGGCCTATCATTCGCGCAGTGAAATTTGAATTCAGCTATGCCTAACTCAGTCAATGTCATTAGATTCCGTAACAATTTGTTCGATATTGCAACTCGATGGCGTGCAGTGAAGAAACGTGGACTTTCCCATATACATTCAGCAACGGTTGCTTATCACACGATACTTCTGAGTGAAATGTTATCGAAACTATTGGTGCGACTGGATGGGGAGTTTGAGCAGGCGCTAGTGGACAACGGTGTACGTAAATGCTTGCTTTGCAAAAGTTACTAATGCAGGTAGAACGAAAATAGCAATGCGGCAACCCATTTTTGATCATAATACTATCTTCAAAATGGGCACTTGCCGCTGCACGGATGTTGCAGCGTCGACGCTTATTCAGAGCACTCGATCAATTCATCCTATCCATGCGTGTTATCACAACTAGCTTCATTCGCTCAGTTGGCCTAGCTGAACTCAAATGTTACTGCTCGCAAGTTGCGTCTAAAATATACTGGATGCAATTTAAAGGCACTATGGATTATGTGTAATTGGCTAACGTAAAGAAATCAGATTCTCTAAAGACATTTAAATTGCTTCACGAATGAAATCACTCCTAAACTATTAATAATAATAAAATAATAATATATTGTTCACAATACTCATTTCGTTACCTTCCTACTCACGACACTATAATGCCAAGATGACAATAAGTTCGAGCTCACATTTACAGTCGCAAGAGCGTAGACATAGACCGTGTATGTAGCTCGGTCGCCCCAAACAATGCGCAAAATTCGCTGCAGTCAATGTTGATGGAACCGCTCGAGATATCGCAAATCCCGCCGGTATTTCGTCCACGTTACACTGCCGTATAGAAGAACGGACAGCACCATGGATTTGTATACCATCAGCTTCGTCCCAATGGTAAGCTGATGGTTAATTCACACTCGGTACTCTAGCTTCCTGAATGCTGCTGCTGCTTTCGACACCAGCATACGCAGCTTTATATGTAGCTGCTGATCAGTCGACGTCACACTCCAAACGTAACAGAAGCTGGCGGCTATTTCCAACACTTCAGCGCCAATGCTGATTCGCGGCAATATTGCAGATTGCACATCCGGTGAAGGGTGGAAGAGACAGACAGTTTTGCTTGTATTCAGGGCTGCCGCAACCGGGAAGTCCTGACACCGGAAGGAAAACAGCTGTCATCTGCATGGCAGGTGCCTGCATAGCAGTGGAGGATGGGTTGGGCTTTATCGCATATAGCTAACAATTCGTGATGGTCGGATACCGACCTCCATGGCGCAGTTGCATAAGCTGCGGGCTCGTTGGCAAGAGCCACTAGCAGTCATCGGTTCGAACCTCCGCAGAGGACCGACGGATGCGCGCCACTGATGAGCCCCAATAGGGCGAAACGGCTTTCTGGTGCCCTTCAGAATAGCTGGTCGACATATTTGAATTGTCGGCTGATCGCGACGAACAAAAATACTCACCAAAATACTTCCATGCAAGTTTTGCATGTGTTGATGGTGAGCCCGAATTTTACCGCTGTAGAAGCCAGAGCACATCTCATGTGCTACAACTCATCCGCTCTGTGTGCAAAAAGCGCACAGTTTCAGCAAACAGCAACATACGTATAGTTGTCTCACAGCCTAGAGTTCTCGCACCGAAACGACGGATGTTCAGCATACAACCATCAATACTGTGTTCCACACCAACACCGTAAGCACAAGCTGCATTAAAAGTACAAGACAACATTGCATGAAGATATATATTAAACAGGGTAGGAGCTAAGACACAGCCTTGCTTCACACCAATGAAAATGCAAAGTCATCCTAGTTCTCTCCACTCAGCTGCACCCTAGCTCGCATGCCGCTGTGCAGACATTCAATTAAACTTGCAAACTTACGCAAACGTCCAAACTTACCCAACACCAGCCACAATGCCTCGTGGTTCACCGTATCAAATGCCTTGGTGAAAGCAATAAAAAGCGAGTACAATGGCTAATGTCGTTCCCTACACTTCTCCTGAAACTGAGGAGCCGCAAACAACATGTCTATAATGCTGCGACCCGAACGGAATCCGCATTGCTTTTCTGTCATGTTAGGCTTCACAACCTGACTGACGAGGCGGCTGAGCAGTATTCGGGCAATCACCTTGCCCACACAGCTCAGCAAGTTGATGCCACGATAATTCGTGCAACATTGCTTGCCACCACTGACCTTTTACCTTGGTAGCACAAGGGTATCCTTCAGCTCAAAAGACTCCTCCTCATTCCATACTCGTTGCACCAAGTGGTGTAGCGCAGTCAACAACGCGGTTCCACCGTGTTTTAATACTTCAGGCTAGATCCCGTCGGCACCGGTAAACTTGTCGTTTCGCAGCTAAGCAAGGGCACTCTGCGTCTCATGCAGTCTTGGCGTGTCCGTCAGGCTCGCCTGAACATCGTGCTGCTTCAGGCCGTTCAACGTATGTCAGGCGATATCTGAAAGATTGTTCAAGAGACAGTCAAATTGATTTCGCCAGATCTGCATTATGTCTGCAGTCTGTGTGCAGGTAGCGCCTGAACTACCATGAATCAGCGTCCTCAGCGGCTCTAATCTCCTTCCATACACCGTCTTCAAGGAGTCAAAGAATTCCTTATGTTGGCGGCTTAGCATTCTATCTACTTCACATTATTTGTCCACCAAGCACTTTTAATTCGATGGAGCTCTCGGGTCAGTCGCCGTCGTAGGTTGCGTAACTGACCCTTCTTCCCCAAGGCTGAGGCAAGCGAATTCGCGCGCCTTAGACAATTTCTTATCGAGAAATCAGGCTTTAGAAACCAGTCTCCATGTTCGAAATCCAGCTCAGGCTATTTCCATCTGATGAGCAAAATGAGAACTTATGCGGTTATGGGAAGTCAGTGTTAGGAGGACCAAAACCAAACGAACTAAACCACTAAACTTAAATTATGATGTCACTGACCGAGCTCTATATAACTGTGTACGGAAATGTGTATAGGGGTTGTTGTAGCAATCCATCTACAGAGTGGTTATTCCAAACCTGACTTTATATTCTGTGCCGATGACTTAAACTTCGTAAACCGATATTACATTATTAATAATTAAAAATGACAGCCTTTACTTATAATCGGGGAACAAACACCGTTAATTGGTGCCAGTTTTGAAAGAAGCACCAAAAAATGACCTCCAATTGGGACACCGTTATTGTGGTGGCAATGATCGAAGTCTCCTTCAAAATGTACCATGGTCATAACAGCGACTGGGGGTGGCAGTACTTGCACACATCAGTACTTAAAATCCAAGTATTTACTCTGTAACCAAAGTTGCTATAATTCCAAGATCCGGAGGGAGATGCGAATGTCATTAAAATTAAATTCCACAATAGCTCTTGCCATCTTCAACAGGAGTCCAATCTAAGAAGAAACGTGTTAACTGTGCTTGTGTAAGCAAGTGCAAAGAGGAACCGCTTTCAGCTCGGATGCGGTCTTGTTCGTTTAATGGCAATGTTGTGCATCTACATCCTTCAGCCTCAAATACACGATGCTCTTAAGATCAAATAGTTGTTTTCATTTTACTAAACGCCGCGTAGGCTATTTTCACCTCGCTTTGTCTCCCGCGAGTAGTGATAACCGTTCTCCTATACTTAATGCCCTGGCTGATACTCGCCCATACGCAATACCTACCTCCGCTACTCAACCTACTTGCCTTTGACACTGTGGCTTCACACGTATAGGCAAACGAAAATGCTCGCCACTTAAACCCATGACTCTAAGCTGACTTCTTATGGGTGTCTGCTATAATTCTCCTTTTTAATCACAATACACTGCAAATACTCTTTTCAGTTTGCTTTGTATCCCTTGCCTATTCCTCTTCATTATCTTATATCTTTAACTGGCTGTTACTTTTTATATGCACCACCTACCTCCACAGCTTAACCGACTTTCATTCGACACCGTATTTCGGCAATCTCGACCAAGAGAATCACCTGCTTCGTATTAAGGCGGCTCCTAACTTTAGTTAACTCTCTGTCTAGTTAAGTTATATTTGACACTTTAGAACTCTACATTCGACGGGTTAAGATAATCTATAGTAGCGTCAATGTGCGGTTTTATTTTATTACATTTGATTAATAGTGTAGCCAGTTCTTTTTACCCCATATATACTCTTCGGTTGCGGCATTTGGTCCTACCACTTATTGCTCTTCGTTGAGACAGCTCCATCATCTCCCCGCCAGTGTACTGCGCCTTACCACCTATGCTGCACAATTCCACATATGCTGGTACCTAGAATATGTGCACGGGTATTTCTTACGTATCTTCAATACGAACATTGAAGAAAGAATTTATACGGGTTAAGAAGCTTTGCTTTACATGTCCCATTGGATAGTTAGTGGGAATATCAACAAGATAATAATGATGATAAGGATAGTTAAATAGTTAAACATTTTGAATATAAAAATGGGGACGTATCATTTGCACCGCTGAAGTCCTGTGATCCGCCTAGATTCACAGCATCTACAATAACCAACAAATAATTCCATGGTAAATTGGTTGTAAAGATTGGCGGGTGTAGCTGTCGTGATTAGAATCAACCAAGTGTGCCAACAAGGCGCTCATCACAGTTTTTCTCCCACCTTTGCGTAGATTAGCTGGACAATGACCGCGTACTCTCTCAGACAGCCTGCTAATAGTTCTGGCAATGTAATTTGCTCGACATGAACAATAGAAGGAATAAACACAATAAGACGTACATAACCAGGGAAGTCTGTCTTGGCGATTGGCGTTAAAAGAAAACTTAGCCGCAAGCCCACTGCGTAGTACCTATGGCTCACAGCGTCGGATAATCTTCTAGATGTTGCCTGCACTATATTTCCCCCTTGAACTGCAACGCCAAATAAACCGCTTTCTTTTCTACCGAAGTTGATTTAGCTTTCATTTCGCTGCACTCCTTATATATCCAAACTCAGTTTTCTGGATAGTCATTTCTCTCGAAAACGCCACTTAAGAAATTAAGCTCGTCCGCAAGTGTGTCCTCACAACAAATACTTCTGGCCCTTTTGGTTGGACATCTAATCAAGTTGCCTTTTGATTTATTATGACAAAACTGGCAAAATGTATATATTGTCCGTTTCACGTTGCTTTACTATGCACCCTCCGTTGGAATGATCCATCTGGTCTTCGACTAAACTGAACGTCTTGGAAAAACATCATATCAGTTTCTAGGGTGAAATTGACATTAGGGTGCGCTGATTTAAAATGGGAGAAAATTGTCTTTGGTAAACAGTGCCTGTTTGTTACGCAAAATATATCATCCACATATCGACCGTAATATGGTAGACTCGTAATGGCTCCGCTCAGATAAGTATTCTCTAATTTGCTCATGAAAACATCAGCCAGTAGCGGTCCAAGCGGTGAGCTCATTGCTACTCCATATCTTTGTCTGTATATGGCCCCATTGAACTGAAACTGTATGTTACTAGTACACAGCAAGAGTAGCTGTTTTAATCGATCACTTGAAAGGCCGTTACCCAGTCGATGGTCTCGAACGGTGTCACATATATAGTATATTTTCTTCTCTAACATAACATTGGTGAAGAGCGACACCACATCCAACGGAAACCTATTTCTTCCGGTCAAATTAATCTGTCTTATCGAGTCTAAGAATCTGGATGTTTCTCTTTGGCTGTACCTGGACATAGTATTTCTCACCGGCTCTAGAAGCTTAGATAACCACTTGGTCGTTGCGCGATACGGTGAATTGCACACGTCTAGTATGGGCCTTAGTGGACGTCCTTCCTTATGCAACTTCGGTGATTACCGTTCCTGTGGGACGAATTTATTCGAACGTGGCGGAGTCAATCAGGTTCTCCTGTTTCAAGTGCCGTAGAACTTAGTAACTGTCTTTTCTATTGCAGATTTGTCCGTTGCATTCTCCATTTTCCGTAACTTCGAGCGATCGCCAAGGATGACGTTCATCTTGTCGATGTAATCAGCTTTCTGCATAAACACGATTCCTGCCCCCTAATCAGGCCTTAAAAGGAGCACATTGTCGTTTTGTTTGAGAGCATTAAGAGCAAATAGGTGGCCTCTTTCCAGCCAAAACCTAAGTTTAGGTTTGTGTTTCAGATATTGGTAACAAGTACTGACCAGGGTAGATTTAAAATGCTCAAACGCTAATGCTGACGACGGCGTAAGCGTAGAAACTTGGGCATACAAATTTTTAAACTCCCTTGAATAACTGTAAAAATTTGGACCAAGTGAGAGCACTCCAAGCAATGTCTTATCCAAGTGCAACGCCGTATAATTGTGAACATGTGTTTCCGGTTCGGGGGGATAAAGTGTTTGCCTTAGTTGTGCAAACCTGTCACCGTAATGAGGCTAAGCGTTTCTCCGCTTGCTTTTGATTATTTGTTGAACAAAGTTATCGAATTATTTGCGCTCCACTGCGTCCAGTTTGTCCAACCTAACGGAATACGCGCAACGATTATGTTTCAGCTTATCAAGTCTCGAGGCAATGGCATCAAGCTCATTCAACGTATACCGTTTCAGCGCCACATTTGTTGGATTAATCAGATTTCTATGGAGTATTTTGTAAAGTGCTTAAAATACTCACAACGCGGAACACGTTCATCAAAGAACCGCATTGTCACTTTCGTTAACGCAAGTATTGTATATAATTTAACGTACTGTTTAAGCCCTTTGAGCACAACAAGATACTTGGATTGTTTCAAATGAAAAAATATCCCCGGCGTGGACATCAGATCAACATGTCGAGCAAGATACATTGGAAGAACTACTAGGAGGCTGTCTGAGAGAATACTCGAGCATTGTCCAGCTAATCTACGCAATGGTGGGAGAAAAACTGTGATAAGCGCCGTGTTGGAACAATTGGTTAATTCTAATTCCATGGTAAACTCCTGGTGTATGATGGAGACGTAGTGTTTAGTAAGAAAGTGTAAGTGCACAAATTCATCGTCCAAGCGTCTTTTAAATGCCGTTAATGTCGGTGCAGCGAAGACTGATTCTGGGAGAGCATTCCACGGGTGACAGACACGGATGGAAAAGAAATTTTGCGGCACTCCAGACAACTGTATTGTTCTGCGAGTTTTAATGAGTAGCCAATCATGTTAGTAGTGTTCCTGAGTTGCAGTAAAGGGCGGCAAATATGATGAGTGTCTCGCAGAATCAAGTATGCTATAATCAGGTCGCCTCATATTCTGCAATAGCTTTCACTGAACACCCCCGGTAGTTGCAGCTTCTCTTGGTACGAACGAATTCGCATTCCAATTAGGTTCTTGATTGCCCGACTTTGTATCTGCACCAGTGCGTTAAGGTCGTGTTTAACCATGGATGCCAGGCGTGAATTGCGCATTTGACCTGAAGTCGAACATACGCACTGAGCATTTGTCGAAATATTGAGCTGCTCATTCCTCCAAATGCGCGCCTTAACAGCCCTACGTTTTGGTTCCCGGTCTTCGAGACCTTTTTGGTCTGCCTGGAGCAACCCAAATCATGTTGAACCAGGACACCGAAGTCACGTTCCAGAGTTGATTGTTGTAGAATTGTCCTTCCGATTCAGTATCAGTAGCTGTTTTGATGTAGGATTAAAGCTCCTTGCATTTACTGACGCTAAAACGCAATACGTTTTGGCTCGACCATTTATACACCGTATCTAGTCCACCCTGAAGCGCATTTTGGTCGGCGTTTGCCTGGATCTTGTGCCAGATCTTGATATCGTCGGCCAACATTAGGAAGTTGGAAGGGATTCCCTGTGCAAGGTCATTAATGTACACCAAAAACAAACGAAAGCTTAGAACTGATCCTTACGGCACACCACACTCAAATTGTATAGGGTCCAATAAAGAGCTCCGAATTCTGTCCACTAAATGCCGTTGAAGTAGAAAGTTGGCGATCCAGCTTAAACGAGGATCGCAGATCCAGTAATGTAGCAGCTTGGCTTGTAGTATCCGATGGCCGAGACGAGCGAAAGCCTTGGAAATATCCAGGTAGATCACATCAACACCTTCTCGAGCGTCAGCTGCCACGGTCTAACTACGGCGTGCAACTAATATGCTGGATGTACCTGACCACTGTCGACAAAAATCGTGCTGCTCAGGCTTGATGAAGTTGCAGTTTTCCAGATAGCACACAAGTGCATCCGCAACTATAGATTAAATGACCTTGGAGAGTATAGGAAAAATGGATACTGGGCGGTAGTTAGATGGATCAATTATGCTTCCACCATAGTGAATTTTGGTTATTATTACAAGATTCCACTTGGAGGGAACTTGGTTCTGGTCCGAGCAGCGCTAGAAAAACTGAGCAAAATTTCCTACCAGTTGGCATGATGCTGCTTCCCATGTCTCAGGACGAATGGTGTCGACACCCGGCGAGCTGTGTTTGCATGAAGACGTCCGCTTGTGCAATAAAGCCTCCGCGGTAAAAGTGATGTGGGTTAGTCCTGGCGATCAGAAGACAAAGCTTGGTAGATCGCTTGGTGGCAAATCCCTTCGAAGCGTGGGGACGTATTGTCAACAGCAACTTTGCTGATTCCACAGCCATTCTTGTTGGGCCATCAGCCGTCTTGAGTGGAGGAAACCCTTGCCTCACCTTTCGTAGGCTATTATCGTGCTTGTACAACAGTTTGTTTTTAGCACTGAAGGTTTTTGCGACGTTCTGCTGAAAGGCGGCTTTGTCTTCCCTTAACATTTGGGTGCAGTGGTTAAGTTGGACTAAGTAGTTTTTTTAAATTTCTTGTGCTGGAGCTTCTCTGTAAACTCGTCATGCTGTGTTGCGTACTGTCATTTATTTTCGCGTTCTGCTCCTAACGAAAGAAACTGCTTTGCAATTATTGCAAGTTTGTTTATGTCTGATGCCTCTGCAATCAGCTGACTGAATGTTTTGACGTACTCGCGCCAGGCGACGTCTGGGGGTTCTACTTCGAGGAAAGATTAAGTTGTGGCGCTGACGAGCTGCGGTAATCGATCGTAGCTTTTGATAGTTCGCACAGTCTCGTCGTTCTCATTCCGCTATTCTGCAAAGCTGACTAAGTTGAAACGGATAACGGCATGATCACTGCGACCCAACGGGCAGGCTCAAAACTAAACACATCAATCATATGCTTCTCCTTGGTAAGCACAAGATTCAGCACAGATGACATAGTACCATTTCTGAACCGAGTGGGCAAAGTGATATGAATGTTAGGAGGAACAGTAGTTAATAGATCTTGTAGATCGGTTTTGAATTGTCGTCTGATGGTGGCGGGAATTTTTAAATAATATACTGTGAAATCATCCATGATAAGAAAGTGAGTGTAATTTTGTTGTAACCTGCATCTTGAAGCAGCCTCTAGGTGGGAGTCTGTTTTGGGTGTTGAGCTAAGGACGCGGCACACCAAGACAATAAGGCAAGTTTCCCTGCATTTAAACTGCAAGCGGCACCAAAGAGAGTCGGCTAATTTATTTTGGCAGTTGCATCAGCAAAGATGGACGCATAAAACTGACGTCAGCACACGCATGACGGATGACACCAGCATGTCCGCAACGATGATGTACGTAAACGAGTACTGGGTAGTGATAACCATGCTAGCTCCAGAGAATAACAGATAGCGCATCTGCTGCCGTCCTCCCTATCGGTTTGCCTGTTTAAAGTGTGTTTGGTCCTGACTTATTCTGCGGGGTAATGACTGATTATGACGCGGAGCAGTGAAAGCCACAATGTAGCTGTCTCGCCGATGCCGTGGCCTTATCTTTTCACGATAAACATCTATTAGTGACCGTATTTTGTCTACACAAATTGTAGGCAACTTGACCCCGAATGTTTGTTTAGGGCATTAAGATTATTAGATAAGCCTCCTTCTGTCCCTCTTCTTATGCTTTATTTCATATGTGCTCACGGTTACATGGCAGCCAAAGCATCAGTTCAAATGGCTGATGTACGTCCATTAATGTTAATGTTGATGATAGTAAGCCTTCTCTCCATATAATGCATCAAATCCCGTTTATCAACACTGCGACATGACGGATGCAAATAGCCACTGAATAAGCTCAATTCCCAGAACCTTACGCTGGCAAGTTAACTAGGGTCACAATTCACATCATTTCAACAACTTTTTGGATATGCACACTAAACGTCCATTGCCTGACTCTACATTCCCACCTTTTTTACAACCTTGAACTCAGAACTCCGCCACGTTATTCAAGATCCTGTTCATGACCAATGCAGCTGCCATTTCAGTATCTTGTGTACATTGAGTGATCAGCGCATTTTATGCAAGGCAATGTGCCCGTTGCCTAACGAATGCTTGTAAAGTTTTGATCAAGCCGGAGTTGATATGCATTGAAGTTTTCGAACAAAAGTTGTTTGTTTATTAACTTAAGTTTGGCGGTTTACTTTTTATCATCCATATATTCAAAAGGAAACTTTAAATTTGAAAGTGTTCACGAAAATCTTCGCTTCTGTGAGAGCAAAGTGAACATCCAGTATAAACAATTTGCAGCATCATGAATAAATGTGGTTGACCGCGACGTCAATACGAAGAGACGGCAATTGAAGATGATTAGGCTCAAATCCACAGCTAGCAAGGACAGCGTAGTAACAATGTTTAGTGCGCGCACACAGAAAGGGTAGTAAGTGGTTTCGGTATTACAGTCAGCTCGAAGGAAGAGTAAAACCGTAATACCAACATATTGTCCAAAAACAATCACCACAACCGCCGCAGTGCAAATGATATTATTATAGATTATATGACGATTAACTAGCATCTTTGGATTATATAACAAATTACCCCCACAGCGCTAGATATTATGCGAAATTTCATTCATAGCACACTGCGAAGCTGAGTGTAACAAGTGAGCAGATTTCCACCAATACGCGTTTGTGCACAAAATGGGAACAGTCCTATTAATACCACCGTAGCCTAAACAGATATAAAAGCTTACCTACGCAGATGAATTGGCTGAGAATCACTGTAAGTGCCAAGCGAACATTGTCAGTCAACACAGGCTAAATGTTTAAGTTTATTTGCCCATGATGTAAAATTATCTTCCATTCTAGTAGCTATCCTCTTCATGTCTCCATGTTCCCTCAATTTATATCAGTTCATTGTTTTGTGCTTCATGATGGCACTTTCCGCCGAGGAGAATGCTAAAAAGGACTGCGAGCAATTATGCGTGGAAGCACATCGGGGATAATACCACTTGATACACATGTTCGTTTGGGAATCATACTGGTTGTGTAGATTTGCATGCTGGGCATTCTCAAAGTGAGTACTACAGAAATATTTTAAAACTTACTATTAAAAAGAATACATTACATTGTGCAATCAGCAAGTATTGTGAATTTGTTTCCGGGTGGTCAGATTATTTCGAGAAAACTAGTTACCTTTGTTGCGTTAGAATTAACTGAAATGCAATCCAAAGAAAAAGGTTGGACCCCAGGTGATTTTTTAAAACTTTTTTCGCTGTGTTGCTCTAATCACAGCTGTAAGAAAACTAAACAGATTAGGAGAGGTTGCCCAACATGGTAGGTTATAAATTACACGGCTGCAAATGCAACTAATCCTTTACCTATTTATTAATAATAAATATATTGTTGTGCCCAAACTCAAAAGTTTGATTATGGGCAGTGGATGGTCTTCGGCCGAACGGAGGCGACTGATCAAAAGGAATGTATAGCATATTCTACCATATAAATCGTGAATGGTCCGATACAACCCGCCAGTTCCAAAACCGATTCATACATGAGTACCGTATGTGTGAAAATCTTTGTGAATTAATCAGGATAGCCAACCAACAGAGCGCCGCTCGCCTGCAGATTCATCGCTAATCAGGTGGCTGCAACCCACTCTGTATAATCTCACCGAACTCATCGCCAGTCTCGCCTCGCCTGGGTTGCCACATTTTCCTAAACAAAATTATGGCTAGCGTCAGATCAACTTTGACAATGATCTTCACTTGGACTGCATCTTATGCAACTCACGCATTTCCGTAATTGCATCTAAACTGTTGAGAACAATACGCTGAACAGTGTAACAAATCCAATGAAAAGTATGTGCCTTCTCGTTATTTTAAAATCAAGTAAGCTCGGAAATCGAAAATGCATCTCCGATCATCTGGATGTAACTGATCGTATATGGTTACAACGGCTAATCATAATTTCGTGTTCAAATTACGTAGAACGTACTTTAATCGTGTGTCGTGTTTTTTTATGCGAAATAACAATCAAATATCCGCAGCGGTAAGTTATGTTCCGGTAAGCTATGTACGAAGATTGAGTTTACCAGGATTTGCTCGCTTTAACCGTCCCCACCCAGTGGATTTTTAACATGCGGTGTAAACGCTCCACGTCGGGGTGACATGTGCACAAATAGTAGCGTAACATTTAGAAATGTTATGGCGTCCTCCGTCGCATCTACAAAAGGAAGTATGTCACATGATCCTGAACGGCTTAAAATTCTCGCTACTAAAATCCTGCATCTTGGATTAACTAGAATTCGGAATTACGCTAAGCTAGGAACAGTAAAACCGTATTGTCACGATATTGTCCAAGAACAATCACCACAACCGCCGCAGTGCAAATGATATTCCAGGTATTTGTATTGACTTAATTGAGGCACGGAAAGCACGAAAATCCTTAAAATCGTGATACATTAGCCACCTTTTCCTGGCTGATCAGTAGTAGTGTGGAGCCTGGTATAATTCAGCAACGCCATCATTAGCCAGGACACCTCACAGTCTACTGTCAATCAGGCAGGTCCGCGGCGATCACCCATGGTGAAGTGGCAGTCTCTGCAGGCATCCTGAAGTCATGGGTGGGCAACCCGCATGGGTCGGTTGGAAGGCCCAACACCGACGTGACCAAGAAGGTCGAAACGCCGGCTTCTGGCTCCGATTGGGACAGACGATGATGAATTTGCTGGATATTCTAATGAGTTTTGGTGATGGTTTTTTGGAACAGATAACTTGAATCGATCGCTCGATATCCGCCCTCTTTGTTTTTGTGTGAGTTGGTGTAGGCAGAGAACGATGACATTTTATAGCTCAAACATCAACAAGGTAATATCCGTTGATAGAAATCATCAATCTTAACTTATCGATCTGAGTAGCACAGGTCATACACGTTACTGTGTGTTTCAATGTCGGAGGGGAATGTACTTGTCCACCAGTGCGTAAGCTCAATCAGGTTTCCTAAAAGGAGAGTTTCACTTCCCTGCGGTCACTACCTTGAATGTGGCGCGGTTCACTCGCGCTAAGTCTAATGACATGCGGTGAGTCCATCATGTATTGTGTTCATCCAGTCTGAGTCCCAATCTATGTATGGTGGATTAAATTGGTCACCCATTATTTCGTGAAAGCTGAGTAGTTCGGAACCAGGGCTTTACAGTGTAAGAAGACATTTACTCATAATTTAATGCTGTGTGGTGTGTTACACATAGTATTTGTCAGAAAATCTAATTGTCACCCAGTGCTGCGTAACCAGATTGGGTATTCCTTGTCAACATTTGTGTGGTTAGTGGAGCGCTGTGGATATATTATATGTCACAACGCTCTCGTTAAAATACCGCCGTAGTATTTCACACCTATTTCTTCGTATACGTTTTACATGAACATGATACTCACTAGCGTCCGGAAGTTATTATTTCATTTCTTATAGTCTAGCATTTACTACACCCGATTAATTGGTTTCGTGGTTTCTCACTACATACAGTCACTACATTTTACCAACGCGTTGTATAGGACCGCTACTGAACAGTTAAATTTGTATTCCGAGTAATAAATATTTCATTAAAATATCTCCATTTGTTTAACGGCACTGCATGTTCGGAACTTGTGCACACCACTCTGTCGGATCACATCAGTTACTGATAATTATGCCACCTGAAATACTCACAAATGCCAGTGGTACTTTAACCCACCCAATGCACAGCGCGCCGTTTTCCGAGTAACCAGGACAATAAGTGCCTACGTTTTAGATTTTATGTCATTAAGCATAAAAATTATGCTACTGATTAACTAGCATCTTTGGATTATATAACAAATTACCCCCACAGCGCCAGATATTATGCGAAATTTCATTCATAGCACACTGCGAAGCTGAGTGTAACAAGTGAGCAGATTTCCACCAATACCCGTTTGTGCACAAAATGGGAACAGTCCTATTAATACCACCGTATCCTAACCAGATATAAAAGCTTACCTACGCAGATGAATTGGCTGAGAATCACTGTAAGTGCCAAGCGAACATTGTCAGTCAACACAGGCTAAATGTTTAAGTTTATTTGCCCATGATGTAAAATTATCTTCCATTCTAGTAGCTATCCTCTTCATGTCTCCATGTTCCCTCAATTTATATCAGTTCATTGTTTTGTGCTTCATGATGGCACTTTCCGCCGAGGAGAATGCAAAAAGGACTGCGAGCAATTATGCGTGGAAGCACATCGGGGATAATACCACTTGATACACATGTTCGTTTGGGAATCATACTCGTTGTGTAGATTTGCATGCTGGGCTTTCTCAAAGTGAGTACTACAGAAATATTTTAAAACTTACTATTAAAAAGAATACATTACATTGTGCAATCAGCAAGTATTGTGAATTTGTTTCCGAGTGGTCAGATTATTTCGAGAAAACTAGTTACCTTTGTTGCGTTAGAATTAACTGAAATGCAATCCAAAGAAAAAGGTTGGACACTAGGTGATTTTTTAAAACTTTTTTCGCTGTGTTGCTCTAATCACAGCTGTAAGAAAACTAAACAGATTAGGAGAGGTTGCCCAACATCGTAGGTTATAAATTACACGGCTGCAAATGCAACTAATCCTTTACCTATTTATTAATAATAAATATATTGTTGTGCCCAAACTCAAAAGTTTGATTATGGGCAGTGGATGGTCTTCGGCCGAACGGAGGCGACTGATCAAAAGGAATGTATAGCATATTCTACCATATAAATCGTGAATGGTCCGATACAACCCGCCAGTTCCAAAACCGATTCATACATGAGTACCGTATGTGTGAAAATCTTTGTGAATTAATCAGGATAGCCAACCAACAGAGCGCCGCTCGCCTGCAGATTCATCGCTAATCAGGTGGCTGCAACCCACTCTGTATAATCACACCGAACTCATCGCCAGTCTCGCCTCGCCTGGGTTGCCACATTTTCCTAAACAAAATTATGGCTAGCGTCAGATCAACTTTGACAATGATCTTCACTTGGACTGCATCTTATGCAACTCACGCATTTCCGTAATTGCATCTAAACTGTTGAGGACAATACGCTGAACAGTGTAACAAATCCAATGAAAAGTATGTGCCTTCTCGTTATTTTAAAATCAAGTAAGCTCAGAAATCGAAAATGCATCTCCGATCATCTGGATTTAACTGATCGTATATGGTTACAACGGCTAATCATAATTTCGTGTTCAAATTACGTATAACGTACTTTAATCGTGTGTCGTGTTTTTCTATGCGAAATAACAATCAAATATCCGCAGCGGAAGGACATAGGGAATAGTCGGCCGCTTTTAGATATTTGACCGCCGCTTAAGATGGAATGTAAACATATTAATGCAGCATTAATTTTGCGGACAGTAGGGTAGTTCGGGGATGAAGAAAACAAATGGCTGTACAAATGTTCTAAATCTATATATATATGCCTTAACCGTAGTATGGAAATAATTAAAAAATTTCATAATACATGAGAATAGTTGGTTGTGGGTTTACCATGGCGTTCCCATCGAGACATGTGTAAAAGCACGGAGATGCTCACTTAATGCTAAGTATGAGTCCTCCAGGTAGAAAAATTGAAATAAATCGCCTTATTACGTTAGGTAGCTTCCCAGCTCTCCAGCCGAACAACCTCCTCTTTGCGCCAGCTAGGGCGTTATGGTTTATCCCGGTCCAACAAACAGTTCTACAGCAATATTACAATACGTGGTGGATTTGCACCTGGCAGGCGTTCGCCTTTTAACAAGTCACAGATGTCCGTTTAACAACAATGCGACTTGTCGGAACTGAGTAATCACAAATAAAGTCACTGCTCCTCGCTTATCCGGATAAGCTCTTCCAAACCCCGGATGTCAATAAACTTTTCGCATTTTGGTGGCGCAATCAAACATATAAAATTCACCGGCCTATACACAATGCCAAGCAAAACAACTGTACACATAGGCTCATTCGTAGATATATACACACACAAATCAACCTTCACTACTACGGTCATTATCTAGTTTGAACATTTCTATTTCACTCGTTGTCATGTTATCGAGATCATGGCTGTATAGGCTTGCCTGGCCTTGTTGATAAGAATATATTTTAATTTATTTGTAAACGATATGAAAATGAGAGAATGTCTCATCAACTCGTTGTTAAGAACTGGTTTATCTGTGGCAACAACGGAATAAACAATGATATTGTTGCATGGCTTACGTACGTGAAAGGAGAGGATTTTTTGGCGGCATTCCAGACTTTTGCAACGCAACAGGCCATGCGCTAATCTGTGACAGCTCCAAAACATGCTAAACAGCACTAAACCGATTAGCCCTGGCTGTCAATCGTTTTGGGCTCTGCTTTGCTCCATGAAAATGCAAATACTTCTCCAAGATTAGCGGGACTCAACCCAGCGCTAACGCTTGTTGGTGATCTGCTAGAAGTCGTTCAATAATTCAAGTACCTGGAAGATTTCTTAGCACCCGTGTGATTGAATACGAGGTATCGAACCGTAAAGCTTAAGCTCTAGGTGATTTTGCCGATCTCCACCACCTGTGGCACATATGCGAGATTACTCTCGCCCTTAAGAGTTTACAACGCAGCCGTCCGTTCAACTCTCCTATATGGTTGTGAAACATGGCCCATCAGGTCGACAGACATGAAGAGGCTCGTCTCATTCGATCATTGTTGCCTTCGCAGATTGGCTCATGTCTGGTGGGAACTCCGCGTAAGCAATGAGCGTGTTTAACGTCGCATATTTGGTGCAGGAAGAGCGAATGCACCGCCCAGCATCATTATATCACGCACCAGGCTCCGATGCCTATGCCACGTGTTGCGCATCCTAGCACACCGACTCCAGCGAGGTGCATTGTTTGCGTGTTGTGGGTGCGGTTGGAAGAGGAGGAGGGGAGGCCAAGTGACGACTTGGTCGAGAGAAATGAAAACCCTCACTTCGAAGTTGGCATCGGTTGCTGCATCCCGATTGCCTGGCTGGGGTCCTAAGGACGGTGAACACGTTTGGTTGGACACACCTGCTGATATTGCTAGGGGCCGGCCCCAATGGTGTTTATGTTGTGAGTTCCTTTGTACATCCCCCTCCTGCTTAGCATCCCCTGCAATCACGATCTAACTTGTTACGAATAATACGAATCTCTTTTACGACAGCCAGTTGCTAGCTCTCCGGAACGATGTTCATCGGATACCGGGAACCCAGCGGGAAATACACTGTTATTCTTTTCTTGTATTTTGTGTTGCGACACAAAAGATAAGTTGTTTTCCACCCCCAGCTAACGTGTAATGATGATGATGATGGTCTGATTCAAGTGATGATCCATAAGGTTGGGCCAGCTTCACTAGCGGGTGGCAAATGTGGCTTTGCCATCTTCAACGTCTAGTTTGCCAATGTGATGTACCAGCTAAAGAGACGTTATTGACCGCCGTGTGTTCCAGGAATCTGAACTCGAATCTAGTAAGCAAATCAGGCAGGTCCCTGGTGTGCGTGTATACCATTCACGGAGGATTATCCATAGCAGCGTGTTCATAATTTCCGACTGCTACCACGTTTGGTTGGCACATTCCACGTACGGTCACACGTAGACGTCAAGATTCTGTAAGATGATTGAAAGGTTTAAACCGACCGAACGCACTACGAAGAAGCCAAATTGTTGTTTACACTTTCACAGCGCATTTTCCAATTGCTTTCAGCAACCGACATCGTCCATGACACGTCTCCGTATATCTCACGTCTGAGAAGCATTCTGCGATACATGTATTTCAGTTTATACACGCTCTCCCATGGTGTAGCAAGTAGATCACATTGTACTTCAGTGTATTGAACCGAGACATCTTCCTCGATGACCAGTAATGGAGTCAATCCGAGACACGTTGGAGAATATCGCGGTCTGTATTACCAGTTCTCGCCTGCTGTGTATTGTCTTGGAGTGCATCTGAGGTGGGCCTACGAAATCAGCTCATAGAGATCGCGAATGAAACCTGTACAGTCCAGGAAAAATGCGCGGTAGGACTATTCCATCGCCGCAGAACGGACGATGCGATTAGTAAGTGCCTCTCCACCCACCACACCAGAAGTCAAGGGAGCAAACCGCCCTCGTCCCACTAAGAAAACTGGGCATCTTCGTCGTCGTCACGTAGCCAGGCGTTTGGGTCTAATCCGGTTGTGGGCATCTGTGGTCTAGGGCGACTCTTTGTCACCTGGGTCAGTGACGGGCATTGAGCCGGTCGTTGAAATTTTCCTTGTCTGTTTCTTTGGGTAGATTATGGAAGTTGGAACTATGAGGGGTTGGCAGGGGGCTGGCGAGTGTGATTTTCGCCGGAGAGGGTATTGGTCAAGCAGGATAAAAGCAAATACAAGCTTTTTCTGTTTTTAAATATGTTTCGTGGTGTTATATCAGTCGTAAATCCTTTATTGGTCGAACGCACGGCCATCACCAAGGAAGAAAATCCGTGCTTGTCAATGAAAATAACTAACGTTCACAAAATCAAAAAACGATCTGGACGAAAACCCATTTTCCAAGGCGGTCGGTTGCCTGGAGTTTTGTCAGAGTAGACGGAACGTCAACGGAATATTGGAATATGGGTTGTCTGTTTCTCGGGAAGTCACCGCAGTTGCGATTGCTTTTGTGTTCGCATCAAGATGATTTGCAAATATTTCGTAAATAAGCCCCCTTTGAGGCGGTTGCGGGACACGTCGTGCAGTTACCGTCTTCGTCTAATTTGGAGTGCCTCGGTGTTCGTTGCAGTATCCTGGAAGTGGCAGTGCAGGGAGGTTGTAGTGGACGCCAGTCTCAGTCAGTGTAGACAAAGTCGTAGATGCAGTTAGAGTGTCCGCTGTGGATTTGCCAAATATGTTCCCCCACGTGATGGAATCAGGTATATGGAATGCACGCGTTGTGCAAAGGGGGAACAAAGTTAGACGGAGCATACACGAAGATGTGGGTGCGAAACGAATTCCCCAGGCAACATTATTGTTTTACCGTAAACTAGCTATTTTGAAGAATATTGCAACTCCGGTTTTATGATTTCTCAAATGACGTAAATTGCTAGCTATGTTCTGAGAATGCACAAAGCGAATCTGTTATCTGCTTATGGAAGCGTTCAACTAGTCGGTCGGCAGTGGGATAATGCGATGTCGTATGATTTCGGAGGCAGACTTAACGGTTGCAGATCGGATGGAATGGTGAAGTTTTGAAAGGTGTTCCACATTAAGCAGGAAATGAGAGAGAGCATCAGTACTGGAAAATCCAATGATCCGATGAGGTTGTGCACTCTGTTACGGAGTTGGCTTCTCGTTATCTGTTGAAACAACACAAGTATATTGTAGACGTTAGCTAGATGTAAGAAATGTCTCAGTTACTGTGCCGCAATACATGGTAAAAGAAAAACGTGCAGCAAGGCACGCCAGCTAAACTACCAGGCAAGGATGTACATGGTTTCAGGGAGCTAGCAGCCGGCAATTGTACCGTATCTAACTAACAAGTTATTCTATAGAAATGTGATTCTGCTTGAAGGTAAAGTCGGAGGGGAAGTTACAAGGAAAAGCACAACACAAACGTCATTTAGATCGGCTTCTAGCTATCTACGTAAGTGTATCCAACCAGACGCATTCATTGTCTCTGGGACCTAAACGCTGCTAGGTTCAAACGAAGGACTTCATTCCTCTTGACCGAGGCAGCGCTTGGCCATTCTTCCTAATTTTTTATGCACACCCTAGGTGCGCAAAAATGCAGGTCGCATGAGTTGGTGTGTTGGAATGCGCAACATGTGGCCCAGCCATCCGAGCCTGGCGCAATAACTAACGTTGCTGAGAAGTTCACTTAAAATCCTGTGTCGTAAACAATAAGTCGAAAACCCTCAATGCTCACACAGTGTTTCCGCTAAACATGAGCCAATCCGCGAACGCAGTGGTGGTCGAAATTAACTAGCCTCGGTACGCCTGCCGATCGATTTGAACAGGTTTCAAAACCTACAGTAGATTCGGATTTACGACAGCAATATAAACTCTGCTCCTCCGTGCGAAAGTAAAGTCGTGCAGACGCCATAGACGGCGAAGGTTAGCAATAGTGCCGCCAGCACTCTTGATCTCCTATTCGATTACACCGTCGCTGATACAATTTGTAATGTAGTTGATTTTGTGTACGTTTTCTAACTTATCCCCACCAAGGATCAGCGCATGATGATGTCGCTTCCAATCTTGGAGGAAAGCCCGGCACTTTAATGACGCCAACAAAAGCGCGAGACAGCTGACGGTCATTGCTAATCTGTCCGATGCAACTTGGCACATTATGGAATCAAACCGGATAACGATACTATCGTAAGCGTACCCCCAAAACCAAGAGGTTCACTACCCGTGTGTATCGCCACACCATCTAAGCTGTGTCCATTGAATGCTAGTTATATAACGTCGTAAATGGCAAAGTTAAAGAACAAAGATTACGAGGAGCATCCCTTTCTTACACCACTAGATATATTGAAGGGCGATAACAACTCAACGCAAGCTCACAATTTACCTCAGGCACGTGCGTAAAATACCCAGCTAGAGCTCACGTATTTCTCGAGACACATATGGTTACTACTGAAGCCCAAACAACACATAGATTCTCCGAGTTGAAGGAGCCTTTGATTTCGAGGAACGCAAAATGATGGGCCACAAATATATGTGGCGTTGCTCAAAAAATGCTCTACTTGGAGGAGATGGACATCAAACGGATTCAGCTATTGCTGAGGCAATCCTCTCGTGCGCCTCTATTGAAGATCGGAAATGTATCGAAGCGGCTGCATTTAGCTGGGACGGATTTTCCTTTACAGGTTAGAAAGTAAATTGTGTAAGTCAGCAACGACGAACAAGGTGAACGATTTGGGTCTGGTTGTATAAAAATCTCGTCCCGCCTTACTTTCTTCCAACGTAACGTGGTTATCCCCGGATGTAACTTTCGGTGAGGTATGTTTACCTTGCTACGCACTACTAAGAACGGATTGATCCGCGTTTCGTCCATACCTAGGCTTTGTTAATTATTCGACCTCTAAATTAGATGTGTTTATGACCTGCACATTCCATTCGTTGGATCCGACTAGTGTAACTTAACCAGCTATTATGTTTATTCCTCTGTCCATTAAACAGTTGTATTGGTATTCATGAGTCCTCAAAATAACTTCAGGTGGATTATTGAATATATTCACTTTCCTTTTGAGAATATTTGTTAAGCTGCAGAGGACCGTAACCGCCTTTAATTATTTTAGGCCGTCAAAAATATTTGCCACAGACTTCTCCAGCTCACTGTCCAAATGCCTCTGCAACATTCGTTTAGTTTCCTTTCAAATTACTAGCAAGTTGGAATCTCGCTTTCGATGCATCTAGCGACTTCGCAAATAAAGATTCGTATTGTACAAATCCAACGTCCGTCGATCACGTTTCGTGTATCATTTCCGTGTTCTCTTTCAAGGCACCAACAGATAACCGTGTATTTGAACATTTGGCGGGCGGACTACAGTACAACGTGAAATAAGGCTTCAGTTCTGATCTGTGATATCTCGATTGCAGACTCCGTCAAGTCAGCCTATGTCATATAATAGTCATACCTTACAGATGCTGCATCTCTTTACGTTTCACTCATAAAGAAAATTGTTTTACGGTCCCAGCCTCCATAGATAGATTTTAGAGAAAAGCGCCTACTCAAGAAACTGTCTAGATGATGGCGAACCGACCATGTAAATACAACAGCTAATATCTAATTCATTTACCATAAGATTGGAAAGAAAAGCAAGCAACATCACGGGACTGCACGTTTCCAATACCAAAAGCCTTTAATTGACTAGGCCGTTCGAAACATATGAAGTTCTGCATTAAAATGATGCTGCATGCCGGTTAGCTCAAGTGGATTTTGCAATTGTTTATTTGTTCTCTTAGCTTTACTCGGAGTTTCATCTTCGTATACTCATCAGTGAAACCATGCTGCGAAGTAGAATCAAGCAGTCGTCGGAAAGTCATCAGAGAAGCGAACAAGGATTTTAAGGTCGAATCCGTCCAAATATCTAACCAAATTACTAAAGCATAGGGGTTCTCGTAATGTGACACCCATCAGGTCAGTAGTACTACGGATAAAACTGGGGATACAGACCAAGAAGAACCATGCGAGGAACTAGGCATATATTTTTCTAACACCTTTAATGATGCTTGTATGACACCCAGAGCTCACCTACATAGACCTACAGATGAGTTATCCAGCATTATCTTTGATCTGCGCACCATCGCTAGAATGATGAGGTCGCCCAAGATGTCCTACTATCCAGGCTCCGACGGAATAACTTTTGTAGTCCTAATGCCAGGTGGTCCTGACCTTCGCGTCATATTGTTAAAATATAGTACTCTAACACTCAGAAGCAGCACGTTCCGTGTCGCCTGGAAGCATGCTGTAATTCCATCGAGACACAAGAGTGGTTGTCGCCGGAACAATGACATCTACCGTCCAATCAGTCACACGCCCATCACGTCGCGAGTTATGGATAGGCTAGTAAAAGAACACGTTTTTGAATTTATGCTGTCGTGTGTTCTAATTACCAGGTACCAGCATGGCTTTTTAACAGATAAATCCTGTCAGACGAGTCAATCCGTGTTTCTGGACCTTGTAACACAACTAATTGAATCAGTTTATCCGCTTTTCTTTTACCTACTTGACATTAACAACGCGTCTGACCGACTCCTACATGTTGCTCTATTGACTAAATTTCAGGCATTCGATATATCGCATCAGCGGCTGTCACGGTTTTCATCCTAGGTGAGAGGGCGTACACGGGTCGTACGGCTGGAAAGAGCAGAATCGCAATATAAACCCTTCAATAGTGGCGTTTCCAAGGCAGTGTTTTGAGCCTACGGTTATTCTTTCCGTACGTCAACGGCACATTTTATTGCCATGTCTACTTGCTGGTGATATCACATTTGTGTTGTCTCTCGATGCAAAGGTAACAAGAACTGACACGCCACATTTTCAAAGAGATCTTGCTGCGTTAGATCAATGGTGCGACCACTGGAAAATTGAATTCTCACTATGTCATTGCAACGTCATTTCATTCTGTTCTAGACTTATTCAAATGTCTTGAGAATAAGTGAATCACCAATTGTCAATTGCCTTGTACTACTTGACCTAGGTGTACACTACTCCAGTTCATTACTCTCCCTGAACACAGGGATACAGTATAGCCATAGTCAGATCAGTCACCGGCTATACCTGTAAGTCGATGGTGTTTAGGGAATCCAGACCATCTTTTACAAGTGCTACGCTCGACCAATCCTCGAATACTGCTCCTTAGTATTGGCTAACCAACCGAAAAATGAGCAATCGCAATTAATGGAATGTAACCTTTGTTCACCAAGCTACTACTGAAACCACTTCCACTGAAATATCTTGGTAGACACAAACCGCTCCAGCTGGACCCTTTGTTCTCCGTATACTTAAAATTAGCCTGATATTCCTTTTTCAGATACTGCACAATATAAACACTAAAAGCCGGCTATTTGTACAACATAAGATGATTAATCGCTACCGATTACTGAGTAGACAATATTAAATTATCTTACCGAAAGCTCGTATGTGAATGCGCTCTAGATTCTGCATTTATAGATATGTATTCGCATAGAATATGCTGCAAATGGAAGTACGATTGACACCAACGGCTGCAGCATTCTATACTAATATACACAGATTTCTTGGCATAATCCCTATCGCAGCATTAATTAGTCTAGACTAGTGTGAAGAATAGATATGGGAAAGAAATTCCAAGCGATTCTAATATTAAAATGAAGCATCCTAATTTTCAGTACTCACGTAACCCCCTACTGGCTCCGACCCATTTGGCTCTTCGCTGTAGACCGGCATCCAGCCTTAACTCCTGCTTATATTACTGAGCCAGTAACCTCTGGCTTCTCAAAGAAGTAAGGGCGACTTTTATGTACAGCGTCATGCAGCGACTCAGCTTCGTACACGTTCTTGCTCACGTATTGACTTGGCTCAACCCACTTGATTGTTCGCAGTAAACCGGCGTTCACGGCTTTTCATCACGCCAATGCATTAGCCCTCGTCTCTTAGCAATATTAGGTGACTGATTCACCTGCGCCATGCAGCGCATTAGCCGACGCATCAGCAACCTAGTCGCAACTGCTTCGGAAACGAAGTGAGTTTGCTTCACCAATCCCTCGCCTTTTATCAGAAGTAGAACACGCAAGCGAATGTCAATAAAGAATGCAGCTTGGCACACTTACAGAACTCGTCCATGTCTCAAAACCTGGAGCGATTACCTAACCTAGCGCAACATGAAAGTTGGTGACGACTAATTCACCCACCAAAAATATTTGTCCAGTACATTTGCCGAAAACAAGAGGCTCCTATACAAGCATGTTTACACTGTCCGGAATGTGATGTTCGCTCTCCACCACTTAACAGGCTAGTCGGGGAGGTACATATTCCAAAAGAAACGGACGATGCCTTAAAATTTCCGTAGTCCTAAACCTTACGAATAAAGATCCGCCAGTGTTAGATACCCACATCCATTTCCATAACTTCAACACTTACTAACATCGATTTTACTGCCACAGTTATGTTGTAGAAACTGCTCTTACTACGCACCAGCCGCTCTCCAGGAATCGAGTATATTCACCCAAGGGTACTGAACGTGGCAACAACAAAGCTGGTCGGGCCCACATCTCATTTCTTTCAAACGTGTTTGAATAAATAAATTGTGCCTACCAAGTGAAAATGTTGATTAATGTCTACAATCTTATCAGCAGTAATCGCTCGGAACCCGTCAAGCAACTTCCAGTGGTCCTCCTCCCTGTGCTCTCAAAGCTGATGGATGCAATCATCGCTGAGGCTTTAGTAGACTATCTATAACACCACAACATCTTAGCACCTGACAAACTCGGTTTCCGCCAGCGCTCGTTCATGCATTACGAACCTACTGATTGCACGCAGTATTTGCTGATCCTCTCCTTGGCTGAATCAGGAATTTTCTGCAGAATCGGCTACTTTAGTTCGGAGTTCGAACTGCCCCGTCCGATCTGATTTATGTCGAACGTGGAGTTCCACAAAGATCAGCTCTGGAGCTGCGTCTGTTTTTTCGTGTTCATTAAAGAGCTTACGGGTTTGATTGCTCCAGATATTTTGCTGTCTGCTGACGATATTAAGATGGGGCGGACGATCGCCGACCCAGCATATCCCGATGCACTTTAACGAGACCTTCACAGAGCGAATGGGTCGTCACTCCACATTCTGCTCCAGTTCAATTCGGGGAAGAGTAAGATGGTTTACATCCGCCACCAGCCTAACATCATATACAAGCTTGGAGATCATATCCTGCAAGCAGTCACTTAGGTGCTCGAAAATGTGGTAGTAATGTAGGTTGATCTGCTTTGCTCATAGCAATCTGAGAAATCGTCAAATATTGGGACCCACCATGTTGGTATGCAGAAGAGCGCATTTGAGCGGTTTGATCACTCTGTCTGTTCGCAGTTGCTTAACACCTACATGCGGCCTCAAGTGCGATACGCAATCCAGGTGTGGAAGCTTTGTCACAATCAAGACCTCGCAACGTTTAAGGCTCAACAGCTACGAGCTACAAAATACGTAAATGCGTTGTTAAATCTTCCTTATCTACTTCGACTGAGGACCACATAATTCTACAGTTGCCAGTACCGCCGAATTTGTGGCGACCTTATTATCGCGTACCAAATTCTAAGAAACCAGAACCACGTCTGATGCCATCTAACACAACTGAGCCACAACACGAATTTGGGAGGCTATCAGTTCAAATCAGCCACGCAATGCAGTCGGCTCGAATGTCGACGGCATTTATACTCTCTTCGTGTGTTAGCGTTGGAACCACCTCTTAAATTACGTTGTTCCCGCCCCAGTTTACCTGTGTTTAAGAAATGCCTTGATGTTGCCCTAGCCCAACTACACTACGAGATATAGCCTGTGTCTCGACGGAAGATATAATGCGACGAACGTTGCACAAGCAGTATTAATGGACTCAATTGTGGTTAGCACTTCCTGCCTGCCACTGTGTTAACATTGTTGTGAGTCCACAAATAGTTTGTTCGTTTTAACCCTTTGTATTTTATTCACCATGTTGTGCTTCTCTCTTTGGCCATCCAAAGGGACTTGCTAATTATCCGCTATCTAGCCCGTAGTATACTTTGTTCCATTTT
>OX104069.1:5429957-5487399 GCA_944474145.2 Dicrocoelium dendriticum | reverse complement strand
GTCACAACGATCTCGTTAAAAATAAACGCCGTAGGATTTCACACCTATTTCTTCGTATACCTTTTACATAACAGTATACTCACTAGCGTCCGAAAGATTTTATTTTGTTTCTTATAGTATAGCATATGCTACACTAGATTTAATTGGTTCCGTGGTTTCTCACTGCATGCAGTCACCTACATTTTACCAACGCGTTGTCTAGGACCGTTACTGATCAGTCGAATTTGTGTTCCAAATAATTAACATTTCATTAAAATATCTCCTTTTTTAAACCGTATTACATTATCGGAACTTATGCACACCACTCTGTCCGATCACATGAATTACTGATGATTAGCCCATCAGAAATACTCACACTGCCAGTGATACTGTTACCCACCCAATCCACAGCGCGCCGTTTTCCGATTACCCATGACCATAATTGCCTACGTTTTAGATTTCATGTCATTAAGCATGAATATTATGTTGCTGATTAAATGGCTTCTTTTGATTAGATAAAAAATTAACCTCGACATTATGCAGAATTTCATAGATACCACACTGCGATGCTGAGTGGAACATGTGAGCAGAATTCCACCAATACCTGTTTGTGCACAAAATGTAAACAGTCCTATTAATACGACCATTTCATAACCAGACAAAAAGCATACATACGCGGATGAATTTGCTGAGAATCACTGTAAGTGTCAAGCGGCCATTTTCAGTCAACTCATGCTAAATTGTTTTTATTTTATTTACCCATGATATAACTAATAACTTCCAGTATAGAAGCTATCCGCTTTATGTTTCTATTTTCTTTCAATTCATATCAGTTCACTGCTTTGTGTTTCATGATGGCACTTTCCGCCGATGAGAATGCAAAAAAGCAGTGCAAAAATATATGCATCGCAACACATGGGGGAAAATACAACTTGCTCCACATTTTCGTATGGGAATCATACTCGTTGTGTAGGTTGTCATGCTGGGTTTTCGCAAAGTGAGTACAACGGGCATATTTCATAACAAATCATTTAAAGGAATATATTCCAATATGCAATGAGCAACTATTGTGCTTTTTATCCCGGGGGGTCAAATAAGTTCGAGAATAGTAGATTTTTAGGTTACTTTATAATTTACTGAAATGCAACGAAACGGTTTTACATTTGGTGGCATTTTTAAACTTTCGCCGCTGTGTTGCACTAATCTCAGCTATACGAAAATTATATAGTTTAGGAGAGCTGGCATAAAATATTATACTATACAATACAGGGCTGCAAAAGCAGCTAGTCCTTTACATATTTATTAATAATAAATTTACTTCTAAGTCCAGACGCAAAAGATTGATTACTGGCGTTGTCTTCCGAGCAGAGGAGACTGATCATAATTTATTTATGGCATATTTTCACCTACATTCCGCGAATGGTCGGATACAACCCGCCAATTCCTTCACTCGATTCAGCCTTGAGTAACGTATGTGTGAAAACCGTTGTGAATTATTCAGGATAGTCAACCAACAGAGCGCCGCTCGCCTGCAGATTCGTAGCTAATCAGGTGGCTGGAACCCACTCTGTGTAAAAACACCTAACTATTCGCCAGTCCTACCTCCCCTGGGTGGCTACATTCTCCAAAGCAAGATTCTGGCAAACGTCAGATCAACTTTGATCATCGTCTTCAATTGCACTGCATAATATGCAACCCACTCATTTCCGTAGTTGCATATAAACGGTTAAGCTAAGGATAAGAGTACGTTGAGCAGTGCAACTAACCCAATGAAAAGGTTGTTTCTTCTCGTTATTTTTACAGCAAGTATACTCGGAAATCGAAAATGCATATCCGATCTTCTGGAGTCAACTGATCGTATATAGTTACAACTGCTGATCATAATTTAGTGTTCAACTTACGCATCACGTTTTTAATCATGCGTCGTGTTTTTCTATGCGAAGTGACAATCAAATATTCGCAGCGAAATGGCATATGGAACAGTCGGCCGCTTTTAGATATTTGACCGCCACTTAAGTTCAAACGTAAACATATAAATGCCGCATTAAATTTTTGGACAGTAGTATGGTCTCAGAAGGAAGAAAATTAATGCCGGTACAAATCCTCCATATCTAAAAATATATATGCATAAACCGTAGTATGGAAAAAATTTAAAATTTCATAATACATGAGAATATTTGGTTATGGGTTTACCATGGTGTTCCCATCGAGACATGCGTAAAAGCACGGAGATGCTCACTTGATGCTAATTATGTGTTCCCCTGGTAGCAAAATTGAAAATAATCGCCTTATTATATTAGGTAATTCCCAGCTCTCTAGCCGAAAAACCTCCCCCTTGGCTCCAGCTAGGTCGTTCTGGTTTATCCCGGTCCAGTAAACAGTTCTACAGCAATATTACAATACGTGGTGGATTTGCATCTGTCAGGCGTTCGCATTGTAATAAGTCACAGGTGTCCGTTTAACAACACTGCGACTTGATGGAAGTGACTAGCCACAAATAAAATCACCGCCCCTTCTTATCCGGATAAACTCTTCCAAACCACGGATGTCAATAACCTTTTCGCAATTTGGTGGTGCAATCAAACATATAAAATACACCGGCCTATACATAATGACAAGCAAAACCACTGTACACATAGGCTCATTCGTTCATATATACATACACAAATCTACATTCACTGCTAGGGTCAATATATAGTTTGTTCATTTCTTTATCACTCGTTGTCCTGTTATTGTGATCATGCCTGTATAGGCGTGCCTAGAGTTTTTGATAAAAGTGTTTCCTAATTTATTTGTAAATGACATGCAAATAAGACAATGTCTCATCAACTGCTTGCTAAGAACTAGTTTGTCTGTGGCAGCAATGTAATAAACAAGGAGATGGTTGCATAGCTTACGTACATGAAAGGAGAAGATTTTGTGACGGCATTCCAACCTCTTACATCGTATGGTCAGATTCAAGTGATGATCTATTAATTTGGTTCTTTTCCGCTAGCCAATATGGTTTTGCTGTCTTCAACGCCTGGTTAACCAATGTGATGTACCAGAGCAAATGACGGTATTGACCGTCGTGTGTTCCAGGAATCTGAACTCGAAGCTAATAAGCAAATCAGGCATGTCCCTTGTGTGTTTGTATCCCATTCACTGAGGATTATCCATAGCAGTGAGTTCATAATTTCCGACTGCTACCACGTCTGGTTGGCACATTCCACCTACGGTCACATGTAGACGTCAAGAATCTGTAAGATGATTTAAGGGTTTAAACCGACCGAAAGCACTACGAAGCAACCAAAGTGGTGATTACAGTTTCACAGCGCACTTTCCAATTGTTCCTAGCAACCGATATCGTCCATGACACCTCTCCGTATGTTTCACCTCTGAGATGCCTTACGCGATATCTGTATTTCAGCTTATGCACGCTAACCCTATGATGTAGCAAGTAGATCAACTTGCACTTCCATGTTTTGAAATGAAGTATTTTCCTCTTCGACCAGTAATGGAGGCAATCCGAGACACGTTGGGGAATATCGCGGCATTTATTACCAGTTCTCGCCTGCTGTATTTTGGCTTAGAGTGCATCGGAGGTGGGCCTACGAGTTCGGCTCATGGAGACCGCAAATGAAACATGGTCAGTCCGGGAAAAAGCGCGGTAAGACTTTTCCTTCGCTGCGGATTTGACGATGCGCTTTGTAAGCGTCACTCGCCCCACGACACCGTAAGTCAAGGGAGCAAACCGCGCGTTTCCCACTAAGAAAACTGGGCATCTTCGTCGTCGTCACGTAGCCAGGCGTTTGCGGCTAATCCCGTTGTGGGCGTCGGCGGTCTAGGGCGACTGTATGTCACCTGGTTCAGTGACGGGCACTGAGCCGGTCGTCGATAGTTGCCTTGGTTGTTTCGGTGGTTATAATTATGGAAGTTAGAACTATGAAGGTTTGGCAAGGGGCCGACGAGTGCGACTTGACGCCGGAGAGAGTACATGGCTAGCAGGATAAAAACAAATACAAGCTTTTCTGTTTTACAAAATGTTTGGTGGTGTTACATCAATGTCGCAAAAAGTTTGTTGGTGGGACGCACGACCACCACTAAAGACGAAATATATGCGTGTTAAGCCAAATAATCAACATTCGCAGAATCCGTAAAACGGACCAGACGATTAACGCATTTACCACGGTGGTCGTATGCCTGTTGTTTTGACAGGGTATCCGGAGATTCAATGGATTTGGGGACTTTGGTTTATCTGTTTCTCGGGAATTCTACGCAGGTGCGGTTGCATGTGTGATAGCTTCAGGATGGGTTGTAAATATTTCGTCAGTGGAGCCACTTTGATGCGGTTGATTGACATCTCGTTCAGTTACCTTCCACGTTTTGTTTGGAGTGCCTCGGTGTTGGTTGCAGGATTCTGGAAGCGGCAATGCAGGGAGATTGGAGAGGGCGCCGCAATGTCTTATTGCACACAATGTCGGATATGCTTTAAAAGAGTTCGCTGTGCATTTACCCAAATTTGTTCCCCCACGAGGTGGAATCAGATGTGTGGAATACAGGCGTGGTGCTCGGTGGGAAACAAATTTAAACGGAGCACCACAACGATGTGGGTGCAAAATAAATTTTCAGGAAACTTTACTGTTATACCGTAAAATAGCTGTGTTGATGAACATTGCAACTCAGGTTTTATGCGTCTGCAAGTGCCGTAAAATGCCAGCTTTGTTCTGAGAATGCACAAAGCGAATCTGTTTTCTGCTTATAGAAGCGTTCAACTAGTCCTTTGGCTGCTGGCATAATGCGACTTCGTATGATTTCGGGGACAGACTTAAAAGTTGCAGAACGTGTGAAATGGTGAAGTTTTGAAAGATGTTCCACAGTCAGTTGTGAAGGCGAATGGCCGACGAGGTTATGCGCTATGTTTCGAAGATGGCTCCTCGTTATCTGTTGAAACAACACACGTTCATTGTACACGTTAGCTGGATGTAAGAAATGTCTCAGTTGCTGTGCCGCAATACATGTAAAAAGAAAAACGTGCAGCAAGGGCACGCCAGCTGAACCACCAGTAACGGACGGACATAATTTCAGAGCTAGCAGCCAGCAATTGTACCGTAACTAACAAATTATGCGTTTTCTATGTGATTCTGGTTGGAGGGAAGGTAAAGTGTGAGGGAAAGTTACAAAGAAACTCACAACACAAACGTCATTGAGATCGGCTTCTAGCCATCTACATAAATGGATCCAACCAGACGTATTCAGAGTCCTTGGGATACTAAAAGCTGTCCGATTCAAACGAAGGAATTCATTCTCCTTGACGGAGGCAGCGCTTGGTCATGCTTTCTAATTATTAATGTACACCCCCGGTGCTTAAACCATGCGGATCGCTTGAGTTGGTGTGCTGGAATGCGCAACACGTGGCCCGGACATCCGAGCCTAAAACAATAACTCATGTTGCTGAGAAGTACACTTACAAATCCTGTGTCGTAAACAATGAGTCGAACGCGCTCATTGCTCACAAGGTGTTTCCAATAAACATGAGCCCAACCGCGAAAGCAGTGGTGGTCGAAGGGAACAAGCCCCTTTACGCCTACCGACCGATTGGGACAGGTTTCAAAACCTATAATATGTTCGGAAGTACGACAGTGGTATATAGCCTAATCCTCGGTTCGAAATTAATATAGTGCGGACGACATAGACGGCGAATGTTAGCAAAAGTGCCACCAGCTTTCATGATCTCTTATTCGATTACTCCGCCGCTGACACAACTTTCATAGTGGTATTTTTGGAAGTATTCTATCTTATCCCCACCAAGTATCAGCGTGGGAAGCTGTCTCTTTTAATGTAGATGGCGCAAACAAAAGCGCGAGATAGCTGACGGTCATTGCTAAACTGTCCGATACAACTTGGCACATTTTTGAATCAAACCGGATGACGATACTATCGTAAGCGTACCCCAAACCAAGACGTTCATCACCCGTGAGTATCTGCGCACAATCTAAACCGTGTCCACTGTATGCCAGTTATATGAGTTCGTCAATGGCAATGTTAAATAACTAAGGTGACGACGGGCATCCCCTTCTTACACTGCTGGGTATATTGATGGGCGGCAACCGCTCAATGCAAGCTGTCAATTTACCCCAGCTACGGGCGTAAAATGCCCGAATATGGCTTACATATTTCTCGGGTCACCTATGGTTACTACTGAAGCCCGAATAACACATTGATTCTCCGAGTTGAAGGCTCCTTTGATTTCGAGGAACGCGACAATGATGGGCCAAAATATATGTGACGATGCTCCAACAAGTGCATAATGTGAATATTGGATCGATGCAGCCAAAAGCCGGACGTAACCCAACTTGTTGCTCACCAATCTGACTTTCACGGGTGCAGATTAATCTGTGAGTGGCGACGGAGACAAGCAACTTGGAGGAGATGTAGATCAAACTGTTTCATCTATTGCTGAGGCAATCATCTCATGCGCCTCTCTTGAAGATCGGAAAGGTAACGGAGCGGCTACATTCAGCTGGGATGGTTTTGTTCTTCAAAAGTTCAAAAGTAAATTTTGCAAGTCAGCAACAAAGAACAAGGTGAACCAGTTGGGTCTAGTTGTAAGAAAATCTCGTCCCGGCATACTTTCTTAAAATGTAACTTGGTTATCTCTAGATATAACGTGCGGTGTGGTAGGTTTACCTTGCTACGCACTACTAATAACAGATTGATCCGCGTTTCTTCAAGATGGAGGCATTGTAAATTATGCGAGCTCTAAATTAGATGTGTTGATGACCTGCACATTCCATCGTTGGATCCGACTGGTGAGCTGAACTGGATATTATGTGCAATTCCTCTGTCCAGTGTACAGTTGCAGTGGTATTCAAGAGTACTCAAAATGAATGCATGTCGATTATTTAATATATGCAGGTTATTTTGAGAATAGGTGTTAAGCTCTGCAGGAACTTAACATCCATGAAATATATTAGGCGGTCAAATGTATGCTCCCCAGACTTCTCCAGCTGATTACCCGAATGCTTTTGCACTATTTTGTGAAGTTATATTTCGTATTTTCGATCATTTTGAAAATAGATTGTAAGTTCTAGAGTATTTCTACCTCAAACATATTCGTCAAAAATATTTGGCAGAGAGTTCTTAATCTGACTGCACAAATTCCTGTGCACCAATTCGTGGAGTTACATTTTCGGTATATGGACAACCAAGTATCATCAAATTTGCATCTCGCTTTCGTTACATCCATGGAATTTGCAACTAACTTTTCGTACGGTAAAACTCTAGTGTCCAGCGATCACGTAGGTATATCATTTCCGCGTTCTCTTTCATGGCATCAACAGACCGTCGTGTATTTGAACAATTAGCGAGAGGACTAGAGTACAACGTGAAATAAAGCCTCAGTTATAATCTGTGAGATTTCGATTGCAGACTCAGTCAAGTTAGCATATGACATATAATAGTCATATCTTACAGATGCTGCATCTCCCACCGATGCACTCACAAAGAAAATAGTTTTAAGGTCCAAGCCTCTGGAGATAAATTCCAGATAAAATCACTTACTCAAGAAACGGTCTAGATGCTGGCGAACCGACCATGCAGCTCCAACAGCTAATATCTAAGTCAGTTATCATAATATTGGAAAGAAAATTAAGCTACATCACGGGACTGCTCGTTTCGAATACCAGAAGCCTTTAATTGACTAGGCCGTTGCAATTCCCATAAAGTTCCGTATTAAAATGATTCTGCATACTGGTTAGCTCAAGTGGATAATTCAATGGTTCATTTGTTCTCCGATCATTACTCGGAGTTTCATCTTTGTATACTCATCAATGAAACCATGCTGCAACGTAGAAACAAACAGCGCTCGGAAAGAAATCAGAGAAGCGAACCAAGATTTCAAGGTATAATCCGTCAAAATATCTTACTAATTCACTAAAGCATAGGGTTATCGTAATGTGACACCCATCAGGTCAGTAGTACTACCGCATAAAACTATGCTTACTGACCATAAGGAACCATGCGACCTTCTAGGCATATATTTCTCTAACACCTTTAGTGATGCTAGTATGACACCCACAGCTCACCTACATAGACTTACAGGAGATGAGCTATCCAGCATTAACTTTTTTCTGCGCACCATCGAGCGGGTGGTGAAGTCTCCCGTGCTGTCTTACTATCCAGGCCCCGACGGAATAACTTTTGTAGTCCGGATGCTAAGTGGTCCTGACCATCCCGTCATATTCCTAAACTATTATACGCTAACACTCAGAAGAAGCACATTCCGTGTCGCCTGGAAGTATGCTGTATTTCCATCGAGACACAAAAGTGGATGTCGCCGGAACAATGGCATCTACCGTCCAATCAGTCACACGCCCATCACGTCGCGAGTTTTGGAGAGGCTAGTAAAAGTATACGTTTATGAATGTATGCTGCCGCGTGGCCTGATTGTCAGGTCCCAGTATAGCGTTTTAAAGGATAATTCCTGTCAGACGTGTCAATCCTTGTTCCTGGAGCTTGTAACAAAACTCATTGATTCATGTGATGCACTTGACTTCTACCTGCTTGATATTAAGAAGGCTTTTGACCGAGTGCCACATGCTGGTCAATTGACTAATCTTCAGGCATTCGGTATCTCGCAAAAGCGGCTGTTATGGTTTTCATCCCATTTGACAGGGCGTACACAGATCGTACCGTTGGATAGAGCGGAATCAGAATATAGACCCGTTATTGTGGGGTTTCCAAGGTAGTGTTCTGAGCCCACTGCTATTCCTTCCGTATGTTAACGACATACTTTATGGCTTAACCCAAGCAAGGCCATCCCTATTTGCAGGTCATATCACATTTGTGTTCTCTCTTGATGCGAATGTAACAAAAAATGGCACGACTCATATTCGGAGAGATCTTACTGCGTTAGAGCAATAATGCGAAAATAAGAAATGGAAAATATAATTCTCACCAGCTCAGTACAACAATATTTCCTACCATTCTAGTCTTTCTCAAATGTCTTGTGCAAAAGAAATCACCAGGTATCAATTGCCTTGCACTAGTTTACCTAGGAGTACACTAATCCAGTTCATTACCCTCGCTGAACACGGCGATACAGTATAGCCTTAGTCAGATCAGTCACCGGCTACATCTGTAGGTCGATGCTGTTTAGGGAATCCAGACTTAATTTGAACACGTGATGCGCCCCACGAGTCCAAGAATACTGTTCCTTATTATTTGCTAACTAGCGGTAAAGTGAGAGAATAGCAACTAAGGGAGTGCAACTTTTATTCGCTAAGCAAATACTCGAATCATTTACGCTAAAATTCATGGCAGATACAAAACGCTGCAGCCAGACCCCTTGTGGCTCCAAAGGCTTGAAATTAGCCTGAAATTCCTTTTTCAGGTACTGCACATTCTAATCAATATAATCCAGCTACTTTTCAACGTGATGCGGATAAACGCTATTTATTACGGAATAGACATCATTCATTCAAATTACCGGTAACTCCTACGAGATACGCTCTAGGTTTTCTTGTATAGATATGTAGTCGAATGGAATGGACTGTCAATGGAAATCAGATCGACACCAACGGCTTCAGCATACCGCACTACTTTACGTAGGTTGCTCAACTCAATCCCTATTGCCGAATTTCTAAGGCTAGACTAGTCTAAAGATTGAATATGGGAAGGAAGTCCAGAGCGATTCTAACATCAAACCTGGTCTTGTACTTTTCAGTACTCACGTTGCAACCTACTGGCTCCAACTGATTTAGCTCATCGCTGTAGACGGGCATCCAGCCCCAACTCTTGCTTATAATACTGAGCCAGTAACCTCTCGTTTCTCCAACAAGTAAGGGTGATTGTAATGTACTGTTTCAAGCAGATCCTTAGCTTCGTACACGTTCTTTCTCGCGTATTCACCTGCCTCAACCCATTTGATTGTTTATAATAAACCGACGTTCACGGCTTTCCATCACGCCATTCGCATTAGCCCTCGTCTATCAGCAATATTAGGAGACTAATTCATCTAACCACGCAGCGCATTAGCTGGACGCTTCAGAAACCTAATCGCAAACTGCTTCGGAAATGAAGGGGGTTCGCTCCACCAATCCGTTGCATTTTAGCAGAAGTAGATCTCACAAGCGCATGTCAATAAAGAATGCACCTAGACACACATACAAAGCTCATACTTATCCCAAACCCGTGTGCGCTTATCTGACCCAGCGCAACATGCAATATATTGCTGACTAATTAACTCATCAATACATTTGGCCTGAACCTTAGCCAACAACATGACGCTCCTATACAAGTATGTTAACACATTTAGGAAAGAGAAGTTGGCCATCCACCGCTTAACACGACAGTCGGGGTGGCACATGGTACAAATTAAGCGAACCAAACCCTAAGAATGCAGTAGAACCCAACATTCCAAAGAGATGTCCGCCAGTCTTACATACCCACATCCATTTCCTCAACTTCAACACGCGCTAACATCTATTTTACTGCCACAGCTGTGTTGAAGAAATTGCTCTCACAAAGCAACTATTGTTCTCACGGAATCTATTATATTCATCCAAGGGTACTGAACGTAGCAACAACAAAGCTGGCCGGGCGCATATTGCATTGCTTCCAAACGTGTTTGGATAAATAAATTGTGCCTACCATTTAAAAACCTGTCTTACTCATTACACTTTTCAAAAGCGATAATGGCTCCCTGTTAAGATGTGGCGGACGTTCGCCGACCCAGTAGATCCCGATGCAGTTCTACGAGACCTTCACAGAGCGAATGTGTGGTCACAATCTGCTCCAGTTCAATCAGAAGAAGTGTAAGTTGGATTACATCCGAGACCAGCCGAAAATCACATGCAAGCTTAAAGATCATATTCTGCAAACGGTCACCTAGGAGTGTAAACTTGTCGTACTAATGCAGCTTGATTTGGTCTGCACAGAACAATCTGAGAAAGCGTCAAATATTGGGACTCACCACGTTGGTATGCAGAGGAGTGCATTTGGGCGGCTTGATCGCTCCGTCTGTTCACAGTTGCTTAACACCGACTTGCGACCTCATGTGCAATACGCAATCCAGGTGTGGCAGCACTGACACAAACAAGACCTCGCAGCGGTTAAGTCTGCACAGCCACAGACCACGAAGTATGTAAAAGCGTTGTTCAATCTTCCTTATCTACTTCGACTGAGAACCCTAAAGTATATAGTGAGGGGTACCGCCGACTTTGTGGCTACCTTATTATGGACTGCTAAATTCTAATGAACCAGGACCACACCTGAAGCTACCTAACACAACTGAACAACAACACAATTTTGTAGGCCACCAGTTGAATTCAACCACGCAATACAGTCGGCTCGAATGTCGACGGAACCTTCACTCCCTTCGTGTGTTAGCCTTGGACCACCTTACCAAATTAATTTGTTCCGGCCCCTGTTTACCTGCATTTAACAAATGCTTTGATATTGACCTAACCCAATACACTACCAGACATAGCCTGTGTACCTCGAGGAAAGATATAAGGCGACGAACGTTGCACAAGCAGAAGTAACCTACACACTTGTGGTTGGTACTTGCTGTCTACATCTTTGTTAACACTGTGGTGAGCCCACAAAAAGGATGTTCGTTTTAACCCTTTGTTTTCTATTCATCATGTTGTGCTTCTTTGTTTGGCCATCCTACAGGATTTGCTAAGTATCCGCTTTTTTGCCCGTAGTATACCATTGTTCCAATACTTGATCGTACCGGGCGACCACTTCTTGTGGCCTTCACAATCGTCCCGTACTAGCACTGCCTGTACCGGGATGAACGATCGTTGCGTTTCTCCCTGTCGTCAGTTAAAATATTGTTCCAGGTTGCGGCTGCTTTCAGGAAACCGAAGGCTTTGAGTTCGGTTGAATGGCCTCGGAGAGCATGCGGAGCCTCCTGATCAGCATAGTCTGTGATGCCGAAATGTCACCCAGCAATAATGGATTCGGTGTTGAAGGTTAAAGAAACAGAAACAGGTCAATCAACACAGCTATACGTCCCTCTTCTTTTTGATTTGTGAAGAATTCGCTTGAATGTATCCACGAGCCACTCTGCGTGGTCTGTTCGCCACTCGGTGAAACGGCAGTGATCGAAGGCCCTAAACGGCGCATTGCTTGAAGAACTGTGTGCCGTTTTCAGATATAATTTTCCCTAGACTGCCTAACCTACGGTAGATTTGGCGAAGGCTTGATACATTAGCATCCGTTGTGGTTCTATCTATGAAAAACGCTTCAAACCACTTGCTGTCTAAGTCGACTATTATGAGGAATCTTTGACTGTTGATCGCTGCTACGAAATCGACGTGGATACGGTAATATGCTTTTGTGGCTTTTCGTCATAATTGAAGCTCCGCTTGTTATGGCGCTTTTTAGAAATTGGCAACTTTTGGCAGCATCAAACCAATATTAGCTGCGTGTCCAGAAGAAGACAGTAGACACAGCTGCAGCCAAGCGCCTTCATCCGGTTGATCCCAGAATGCCCGGCATTAAACTGTCAAATGATAACCTTTTCCGAAAATAGCTTACTATCGTCCACAATAGAGAGCGAATTTTTCACTCTCAGAACTGCTGCAACTTTACAGACAAGTATGTACTTAGCCAACTGGCTTTGTGGAACTGTGTGAGTTGCTCGGTTAATTGGTCGCGAAGGGCTTCGGTTGGTATAGCTTCTGTGGTAACTGGCTGGTCATCCAATGCGGCATTAACCAGATATTTGACATCAGCTTTGATCTCCACTGTGGCAATGACTGTTTCCCCATGTCCTTACTGTTGGTCATCAAGTAGGCGTGTCAGCTCATCCGCTTTACCAAGGGAAATGATTGATTGCTATCGGATCTCGAAACACTACCCCAATATGGTGAGAGATCTTCGATGTAGTCGGTTGGCTGCTTATGCCGGGATACCGTTTTCGAACCAAAGATAGCCAACAAAGATTTGTGGTCTGTAAAATATTTGAAGCGGAGGCCGTACAGCATCGAGTAAACTTGCTATACAGCAAACCCTATATCCCAAGATTTCTTCTCGTTATGACTGTAAGTTCCCTTGACCCACGTATGTGTGTTGTTGGAATTAACGAATGCTTCCTGAGATTTATCTAAGTACGGGTGTAAAGTTACTGCGTGGATCACATGGCTTGACTCATCTGTGATTGCGACGATCTCAGTGGATGGATCGAAATGAGTCAAAAGCAAGTTTCATGACACGAATGCCTTCCTGTTTGAAGGCATTCTGGCATTTCAGCGTTAATTACCAAATTGGGCCTTTAATAATTAGCTTGTTTCGCAGGGTGATCGCAGGCTCAGCATCTTAGGCAATAATGCGCTTTAATGATTGGTTAGCCCACATAAACAGCGCTGGGACTGTAGCTCTGTTGGTGGATGCGCTTTCCTTAAGGCTTCGAAGTTTGCCTGAATTGGTTGACGTCCATCCTTAATGAGGATTAATATTAGGTTTTTCATGGTAGCTGTGAGGAATGTCCGTCTTTCCTCACGTATCCGAAAATCACCCGACTTAATACAACCAAAAACGTTATCCAGTTTTTAAATGTCTCTACCGGTGATCGACCCATCACTATGATGTCATCCAGATATACAGCGGCTCCAAACACCCACGCAAGCATGGTATCGACCAACTATTGAAAAATAGCTGGCACCATTTTTACACCATGGGCAAGCGTTTGAACTGGAATAAGCCAAACTGAATGTTGATCCACAGCAACTCTTTCGAGTCTTCTGAAACATCCACTTGGAGATAGGTATCACACATATTTAGGTTGTCAAAACACTTACTAGCATTCAATTTTGCCAACATGTCTTCCGGTAGGAAGACTGGGTACTGATGGTCGTCCAGCGCATCGATTATTCCAGTCGAGAAATCAGCACAGACTCTATCCTTGCCGTTTACTTTAATCACTGTGAAATTGGATGTGGCTCACGTGGAGTATTTGAGAGGTATGATGACTCCGGTTGGTTCTACTTGATCTACTTTTTGATCAACGGTGGGTGCTGCATACGGCAACGGTCTTTTATCCTTGTTCTAGTCTGGCTCCTGGTCACTGGTTTAGCCTTTCCTGGAGTTTCGTACATTGGCCTCAGTTTTCCTGAAATGCAGAGGCTAAATTTCGCTCCGGCGAATGTGCCACGTCTTCAATGAACATCGATGGTGGCTCTGGAATTGCTCGGACTCGATTGCAGATTTGATTCAAATGAACATCAATGAGTTGAAACCTACCAATTCAGCAAGATACAAGATTCAAATACAGTAGATCCAAAGTGTTTCACGTTTCTTAATCTGCTTTCTCTATATAATTTTGCAATTATGTTCGCCGACCAATTTTGACACACAAACGGATGCATTGTGAGTAAAGTTATTAGCCTGGACCATACCCGGCCTGCTTATATTGCATATCATATCGGGATCCTGATCCAGCTTAGCTAAAAGCTGATTGCGGATCTCAGTTTCAGTGGGAAAATGTAGAGCTCCGCCGAAAATGAGACAATCAAACTGATTGTCCGGTTAAGATAGTAGCTTGAAATGTTCACACTCACAGCTTATTATGTCTGCTAGAGATCCGAAATCTCACGGTTCCTTTTGACAGAAGTTAAAATTGATAGCGGATGCTGATGTGTTGATTCACCAGATATTTTGATGCCCTGCGACACTGCCTCGTCGGATGACAGATTTTCTAGATGTTTGTTCAGAAATTTGTAAATGAACCTTAGATTTTCACTATTGACATCCTTACAGATTACTAGTCACACTTTTCAGGAATCGTTCTGTTGAGTGAAATCCTTCCGAAACAAGTATTTTCAGTGCATGAACTAAGCTTCGAATGTGTATCCAGAATCCGCATCATAACGGCATTAATGCCAGCACTTCAAATCAATGTGAATCGCTGTTTACCTTGACAGCGTGTGGCGCAATCCAGTCCCTCAATGTGTACTTTAAAATAACCCACCGATCACGAATGTACAGCATCTCAATAGTGACCAGGTCCAGATACTCTGAAATATGGCGTGAATTTGGCAAGCAGCGTGAAGTACTGCAAGATTTCGTCGCCTTCAAATGGATCTGCCTACCATTTTTAATCCATACATGCGAACGCGTACACGTGAAGTAAGAATCTTAATATTACTTTGGCCAGAGATTTTGGTAGGATAATCGTTAACCTTTTTCTATTGGGTAATGTTCTGCTTCGTTCCGCTTAAAAGTGATCTAGATTACAAATGTGAGCTGTTCAGCATCTGGAATATGAATACACTGTAATTATTTAGGTTGCAAAACCCACTAGATTTAGCTGCAACTGTTTACCTCTGCCATGATGGGATAGTCAGAGGATCGTAGCAGGTGCTTGCTAAATGAACGTTGCACTCTCACCTTTGTTATCCTGTCAGATTCCCGCGAATTACTAAACACCAAGTAGCAATGTACTGGGAAATGTTGAGAGCAGTGTAAATCTAGATTCCCTAAGCATGGTGGACTTACAAAGTAATCGATGACTGATCTGGCCTTATTTCGCTATGTCCTGCGTACCCGGTGAAATTCCTTGAATTATAGTAGTGTACGCTTTGCTTATTTTCCATAAGGCAACTTGCAAGCATTGTTTAAAATATCCCACAGAAACATTTTGGCGTTGCAGCTTGGTGTCCAAAATGCCATTTTTCAATGGGCGCACCAACAATCTAACGTCTTTAGTTTGCTCTGTATATAAGACAGGCGGGAGAGCATATGGTGCGCTGAGGCTGGTGGTGGCTAGATCCTGACAGATGGTCTACCCGCTGCTGCTACTGTCGCGCCACATTCTCAAGTCTTGGGCGCCTCCTCGTGGCGACCGCTGGGTGGAAGTTGGGTTACGCCCTTCTCCCTGCTAAGATTCAGGACACCAATCCGCATGAGTCGGCTAACTGACCCGGGTGTATATTTAATCGAAGGCTTTGGCTGAGGACCCGAGTCGTTCTCCTGTCAGGTCTGGGCGCCCTGGCAGTATCCTAGTCCATCCTCTTCGGAGGTTAGGAAGTGGTCGATGGCCCACTTTCCGTAAAACCTAGCCATGGGAGACAACAGATGTACGGGTTATAAACTCACAGCTCGATTGGCGTAGACCATGACAGTTAGGCATTTTCACTGACGGCGGGAGACGCCTCCGGGTGTTCAACGGTTTGCTGCTGCCCGCCTCAATCCAGGCAGCCACTGGTCAAATTGGTGCAAACCCGCCAAACCCCAACTTAGTCTGGCCGGGTTCGCAGGTGCGTATCCTATTACGGGCGCAAAACATATAATAATCGTTCCAGTGGCTAGAAGGCTGCGTGTGACGGCCGTCAAGCGGATCCCAATCTGTCACTGCAATCACATTCCCGAGCTGGATCTGCTCCCCACTGCCTTGTGGGTAAGGCTATGGAGCCAAAGGCTTCGGGTGGAGTCCCTCAAGCAAACCTCCGAAGCAAAACGAATACCTAGCGTGCAATTGCTCACCATTGTAATCGTATGCGTGCGCGTAAAGCACTGAGCATTTGATACTGGAACGTGCGCACACTATTGGACCGGAACTCCAGCTAGCGACCGGAGCGACGCACTGCACTGGTCGCGATGGAGCTGGCACGCTAAAACATCGATATTGCGGCGCTCAGTGCAACCCGGCTCACTGAGCAAGGTAAGTTGCATGAAGCAGGCGCTGGCTACACATTCTACTGGGTGGGCAACGCCTTCTGAGCACCACGTGATCATGGGTTCAGATTGGCATTATCCGATCATTCCATGCCCAACTGGTTGGTGAACCAACAGGCATCAGGGCGCGACTGATGACTGTTCGCCTGCGACTCGGAAGAGGTAAGTTTGCCACCTTTATAAGCACGTACGGTCCGACCATGTGTTATCCTGATGACACGCGTGATCAATTCTACACTGAGCTATCCTCCGTGATACGCTCTGTGCCGAGGAGCGACCGACTATTTCTGCTGGGTGATTTCAACGCGCGCGTTGGGCGTGGTGCATCAGTGTGGACAGATGTTATCGGTTCGCATGGCATTGGCTCAGCGAATGCGAACCGTAACGGGCTGTTCTCACTGTGTGCCACTCACGGCCTGACGATCACGAACACTCGGTTTGCACTGAGTGCGAATGATATAGCAACCTGGACGCACCCACGGATTGGTCACGCTCACCTGCTCTAATATATCATCGTACGTCAGCGTGATATGCGTGAAGTGCGCATGACACGTGTACCGCGTGGAGCTGAGTGTGGCACTGATCACAAATTGGTGCGGACCAAACTGTACATATATTTTCGTAAATCAATATATTGCACTCCCGCCGTGAATCGACGTAAATTTAACATTCTCTCCCTCGGTACTGGGCGAAACTTAATGAGCTGGAGAAGGCGATGGATGCACGACTGTGTGATGTGGAATGCATGCATGGAATGCAATGTGAATGTGGTTCGGTCATGTGTGTCGTAGGGATTCAATGCGGATACCGATACAACTATTATACGGTCAGCTGAGTATTGGGAAGCGGCAAGTTGGAAAACCAAAGGTACGTTACCAGGATATTATTAAAGTGAGACTCTCACGTTCTAATCTTGATTGCAGGTCATGGGAAACGAAGGCGGTTGTTCTGCATGCATGGCGCGATGGCATCATGAAGTTAGTTGCCGAAGTGCGGAAAAACACCACATATATGCAGAGAAGAAGCGGAAAGTGCGGAAAAGGCAAGCACCGGTGGGTTGTACTCCATCGACATCGAGCTCATGTTGCTGTAGCCCATTCGGTCGCGAGTGCCTGAGTCAGGCAGGCCTAGTGTGTCATGAGCGAGGCCAATCGGGACCACTACCGAAGCGACGACGGGTCCTGCACAGAACGTAGGCAGAACCGGCGCAACGTTCGTAGGTACTCTGCATTCGATTTACTAACAGCGTGCTTGCATGCTAAGTCTATTTATTTCAGTTAGTGTGTTTTCAAATTTGCCCTAATGCTTTTCTTAACATATAAATGCCTAATTATACTCTCTTCTATGCACTTGCACACGTCGCTGAAGCCAATTGTAGTTATTTCTATAACACTCTCCTTTTTGTAGCATTTCCGTAAAATAAACTTCCTGACCTCGTGAACTTACCTCGAATTCGCTGGAAAACAACTTATTTACTATGCACACTAATGTAAGAGTTATATCACCTTTTCTTAATGCATTGCTCGATTTATTTTCTCGGTTATTTTTCTCTCAAGTGATTGGCTGTTGTTTGATATCCCCGGTGTGGCTGGGCTTGATGTGCATGTTGACAAGGTGCTTACCTGTGTCTTACCCACTACCTCATCCATACTGGCTCCAGGAGACAGTTGGTCGTGACTGGAGGGGAACGGGTGCACGGTCCTTGTGCTCGTGTTAGGCTGGAAGAGTGGTTCCATGCACTCCGACTCGGTCTACGTTTCAACCACCGCCTTATGTGCGCTTGATTCCCAACTACAGCGTGATTGTGTTGTCCTGTGAAGGGGTGTGGGCCGGCTCGGTTGATAAAACTTGGCTTCCATACACATGCCTCCCGGTCTTATTCCTTCGGGTTTACACTGGATATAGGGTGTGTGGTTGGATCTGTGAGTGGTGCAGCGCAAGCCGACCATGGTCCCTCTGTAGGCGCAGGCTTCCTGTGACTGGCCACAGGACGCGCAAATCCGAAACCGGATGCCGCCAGCCATTGTACAATGGCAAATTTACATGTTCGCTTTCAAATATTAGCATTTGCAGTAAATCAGTGAAAGTTAAAGGTTCTTCTATCGAACAGGGTCAATACTATGACTGCTTCTAAAATTTCCTATGTATATTACTTAGTCTTAGTGACTGATATCGGAAAACGGATCGTACTCTGCGGCTTGAATGTCCCTGTAGTGTTTACCATTGATAAAGAAAGCGGGATATTGGCCTATTGTTGACGGATTTGTAAAGGGAATTGCGTAAATAAGTAGTCCTGGCGATACGACGCAATCTTTCGCGTTGTATGCTGAAAGTTTATAATACTGCTTGGATCTGAACAGGCAGTCGAAAAGGTTACGTAGTTGTTCCCTGACTATGTAAGGTAAGAAGATATTTAGAATGGCACATGGCAGTTTGTTAAGTTTAAATTACCTGCGTTCGTATTGTATATCCTTTATGCCCACTGACCATCTCAGTCGGTGTGCATTAATCCTGGCTACTTCGTCTAATTATTTGAAATCTTGAGTTAAACAACACACGGCGCAAAACATCATAACAGGAATTAGCCGAGCTATTTTGTTTAACTAAAATATGTCCTCTTCACGAATGGGGATTACATCATAGACCCAATCGGAATTATTAGTAGACCGTGTAACAGCCGGTACAGATTTGATGACCGGCTTTCAGAATACAAGTTCCTTACACAGTTAAAATCTTACCCTGTTATTCAATTAATTGCTACGGTGCAAGCAAGCGTAGTATATTTAATTTTATTTTAAAAAGACTAACGTTATCTTGTTATATCCTTATCTGTCTTTACCGTTTTAAAATATGGAAAATGCTTAATTGGCAATATAAATTTTGTCATTACCTAAATTTAAAGTTATTTTCCATGTATAACCAAATATTTACATATATTTTATCACATGCCGTATCCGGCCACGCGTTGTTTTGGTTTAATTTATGAGAAAAAGACTAGAGGAAGCACACCTAGCTAATATATGTCATTCAAACAATATTTCTAGTTATACAACGATTTTTGTTGTTCCCTATTCTGAGAAGTTAGAGAGGTTGTCCTATTAGCAGATGCTAGAACACTCAGCATATATATATATCCATATGCGAAGCATTCCGCGTTTAGATCTTTACCGCACACCCTGAGATTTTTGATTGCTATAAGGAAAGTCAATTAAAATAAACTTAATAAATTTTATATCCTTGGCAAACCAAGGCACACAAGTGAAGGCGCGATTAAATTCGCATTCAAGCATAGCTGCTATGGAATAGTAAATCATTACATTTTAATGAAAGTTACAACCGAAATTGGAAATTGCATTCTCTTACATTGAAACGGCACTCCCGACGGAATCAAAAGATTGCGAGGAATGAGGATATCCTCAATTTGAATGGTCCTGTTGCTGTGTAACATGTTACCAAGTACTTCGGGCATTTGCAATTGTCTAGCTGGTTGCTGTCAAAACTGGTTAATTGGCGCTCTGATTTTAAATGCAGCGCGTGAACTAGCCCACAGGGCGGATAGACTGAATACGAAAACTCTGCTAAGTACCTGCTTCACCTGTTTCCGCATAAATGTCGACCGACTTGTTTTTGACTGTCTCGTTTTGTATGGACTGTACAACATCGTTAGTTTCGCCGAGTTCCATGATTCTGTCCTCAAATATGGCTCTTTCACGCAGCTAATGGTGATTCTCATAATTGTTTTAAATTTCTGGAAAATGGCTTCCAACCAGTAATTAATCTGATGTCATTTATTTGCAGAATTTATGAGGCCATGTACATTTTAGGAATGCAAGTCAGTGGGCAACTTTCTCTTTCTTGTGTATGAAGATGGCAAAATTGTTGATCTTCCAACCTAACCCGCGTTAACCTCATTCACAAAGTCATTTCTCAGAGGAACGTGTTCTAGATGGCGAAGTTTGTACAATGAACATTGAAGCATTTCGGGTTAAATGCAATTGCGTGGCATATCAATTAGGATGTTTGGGAAGAATCCAATAAACTGGAAATGTATATAAGTCAACTACCGAAAGTCTAGAAAGAGAAATACATTGAAGAGAACGTTTGTTTAAAATAAAAGTCAGATTTATGCATACATAAATACACGTGGTGCAGTGGTCCTTTGGTTAACCGTAAGGAATTAATAAAATATCGCTCAAAAATGAGGCGACAATTGGTTCCATATAACACGTTAATCCGGTAGAAGAGCATGATTAATGTAATCAACCATATTGTAGTTTACGCAAAGAACTGCCTGAAGATATAAGTAACAGCGAATCTTCTTTTCTAAGTGATACATAACCTCTGACTAGGTTTGTTAACTGGACGTTGAATATATGTAGTGTTATATCATCCAAACATTGTTGGATATTTCAGGGCATGGTATCGTTTGTGAGTTGCTGCGTCTTTTGTAAAATGATGGTTTCTACGATGAAGGACTATAGCTAATCGTATCTTTGAATCGTAGAAAATAATAATTTCCACTTCGTCTATTTTAGAAGAAATGAATAGTAGCACTTGTTCTCCAGCAGGCGTTTTGTCAGCATGGATAAATAATATTATGTGTATCAGATGTCTTTAGGTCAGTAGCTGTTTTGTACAATCGCAATGTTATTTTATAGTGGAAAAGCTCTAGTATTTTGCTACTGACGCAATTTTTATGTTGGCGATAATTCCACAGCATATTTTCATTCATTAACGACACAACCCATGGAATAGTTTTGTGGGAAATTATTCCGATCAGAATGGAAGGGAAATGTTTATCCGTTTTTTGATAAATCTGTCCTTTTACTTTGTAATCGGGCATGAATTGAGCTGTTATGATTTCTGCCTTAAATGACGTCATTTGAAAGCACGTGTTTTTTATCGATGTTTTATGTGAACTGCTTTGATTTTGGCAACATTTCCGGTAAGCAATTAGTTCCAAGGCTAGCGTGGTTCGGCAAATTGAGGCAGCTGAATTTTTCCGGCGGCGCAACACATTCATTTCTTTCTGCCATTAAATTTCAGATCCATGTAATACGGACCCACTTTAGCCATATTGCCGATGTGGGGACATGCTGACTCAAACCGTCATTTCAGATGTGTTGTACCAAAAAGCAAAGCGATTTTAATCACGCGATTACTGAGCACGGCATCGTGTTTGACACTGATTTGCTTTTTCCAGTTGACGTCACGCACCAACCCTCAGAATGTCTCATGCATTCTTTTGAAAACCATGCTGATTTGAAGCTTCAGAGCACAATGGTTTTGTTAGTAACTGTATATCCTCAAGTCTGGCAGGAAGTAATAATGCTGCTTCCATGGCACCTATTTGCGCACTTCTTCAATTGTTTTGCTCGTCAGCTGATTCCGGTCGTACGCCTTTTGTTATGCACCTATACATAGCACTCTTAAACTTACGTCACACTCATACACTTAAACTAGGTCTTTTTAATCTGGATAAATTTAATTCCACCGTATTTTTTCTGTTTGTCTGCCTAGCTGAATAATATTTTATTAACTGGCCACGTTGCTTACGTTAATTGCGCTTATCTTCGGTAACTTTGTTGCGTTTTTATCAAGTTCATATCACTTGTGGATATTTTTTCGTTATCGCGGATTCGTTGCTATCCGACTATACGTCGCACTACTTACGCTACCCTACTACGATCGCGAAAGATTTATCATATGCAAGGCATTATTCTGGTGAAGTAAAGCAGACCGGCTGCCCAGATAAAGACGGCAAATACATTTAAAAATGTAAAAAAATAAAAAAGGAAAAATGCGAACTAAAATGCAAACTAAACGTTATATGTACTATCGATGTGTTTAGATTCCAAAGTAAATCAAACGACAGAGTTGATTCCACCGTGTTTTGCAATGAAAAAAGTGTTGCAAAAGCAAATAAAATACAAAGAAATAATAAAAGCGATACCATAATCATAAGTGGAACACAGGGCAGTATGACAGCTCATTATAAACGCAGCCACGCGATATAACTGACCACTGCGTCTTTCAATCCAACTGACAAGGCCGAAGTCAATTAATGAGCAAATCAGTCTACTAAGAAGTAGTGTAAAGAAGTAAACCAATGTAAATGATTCAAGATTGAAATGTAATCCTATAAACGATATTTATAAAATAAACATTACTACAAAATCCCATCAAATTGGAGTGCAAATCATCCAAATCACAGCAGAAATTATTGAGCATTCGGAAGATACCTATCATGCAAAAGGGTATATATATATGTTTGGCTGCATGCGTATTCGTGTTTGCCTGTCAATGTGGCCTCCATAAGACAGTCACATTTCTCCTGCGCCTGGTGGCGTGCGTTGCACTAAAGAAACCACTAGCTACACACCACATATCCAGGTGAAACAGTGGAATTAAAACTCGAAGGCACGTGGTTGGAAGCCACCATTCACCAAGGTAGCCGGCCCACACCCCATTCACAGGCAGAGAGAAGCGTATGGTAGTTGAGCAATTAAGCGAACACAAGACGTGACCATAGTCTATCTATAATGTGTGAAACCAATCTTAGAGCATGGCACGTCCACGAGGTTTAGGCACCCTGTCTCCTACAGCAAGAACCATCTGTCGCCTGTAGTCAAGATAGACGACATGGTGGGTAAAAGGTAGGAAGGCACCTTACCAAGGTACGTATCAAGCCCAGCTACATCGCGGATGTAAAGCAGCAGATGATCATCTGTAATAGCAATATCAATCAAAATAAATCGAAAACACCATACAGATTTGGCGAGATAACTGTACGCTAAATTAGTATATGAACCAATGTGTTATCAACTTACCCGCAAAAGATGCAAGGCGGCGGAAAAAGTGATCAAAAACGTTCGCAACATACGAGCAAAACTTAACAAATATACCTACTATCCGTGTTAGTGACTTGTGTAAATTAATAAATAATTCTTCATCTAGACAAAATAAGCAGAACACGATATGACAAAACAACCACCTGAAATAATGAAACTCGGCACCTAAGTACGCGTTTAGTAAATCGAAGGAAAGCTATTGGGGCTTACCTACCCACGCTACACAGGTACCTTTTGCGTTCTAAGCAGCACCCATCGTCGTTTAAATATCGGGCCCGAATGGACTCCTTCGTGGCTCACTAGCCCTGCCTGAATCCGATACTCGCTACCGTATGTGCTACAGCTCCATGTGCTCGACCTTGATTGAGTACATTCCGTCAGTGCCTGTCGATTCCCCATGCACGAGGGCTTTCTCTTGCACCTCCGAATGATGCGAAATTACCAAATCGAGTGGCCATCGTCTTCTTTAGGTTCATCCTCTTCTTAGCAATACCTATTTAACGAACGTTATAATTGAGTCGTTTCACGGACAGTGAGTATTACATAGATTTATGAATATATGTTTGCAAATTTAGGCGTAACTATTTGTGACCAGTGCTACACTCTGCTCCACGCAGTGCACGTGTCAGGCGCAATTCACCTACGTCTATCTGGCGTCCGATGACACAGCGGAAAATGTCAGAATGACCACACGATGGGCATGCATGTATACATCAACATCATCATGTACATATCGTCATATATCATTCTCACCCAGTGCAAACAGGTTGTGCTTGTCCGTCAGTTAGTGGGTGGCGCACAGTGAGAGCAGCCGCTCACCGTTCCCCTTGACGGCGTCAATATAAATGGGCCTGATGAGGTCCGTCCACACCGAAGCATTAAGCCCAACGCACATGCTGAAAACATCCAGTAGAAATGGCCGCACGGCATGGGTTGTGTCAAGAAGGACAACTGAGCATTTAACTCCTTATTCGTTTCATCATGCTAGTAAATGACAATCGTACAACATTCCATGCATAGGCAAAGGTTTATCAGTCCTGAGCTGGTGTCCTTGGACTCTCTCCAACCCCATGTTCAAGTGGAGCATTCGTGACTTTTCCAACCGAGCACCACTATCTTGCAGCTGGCCTAAATCGGCAAACTGGGCATCAGTCAGTGCGGCAATGTCAATGCTGCACCGTGCGAGTTCAAAAGTAGCTAATGTGTCGTCTTGCTCGGGATAATCGACCGCGTTCCGGTCAAGTAGTGTGCGCACGTTCCAACACCGGATTTTGTGGGTTTTGCGCGGTAGCCAGCGGTTTTAACAAGTCGTTGCTCATGTGAGGATATAGGGTGGAGGAGTTACTATTTAAGAAGTGTAGTTTTGTAATGGGCAACGTCAGCGATGTATGCAGCAAATAAGGTTGCGACTTCGCTTCTCACCACTACGAGACGATCCACGCAGCCGCCCATTATATGTATTGGTGAGGTTCTTTGTTTCGTTTTAAAACGTTAATTGCCAAGACATCCAAATACAAACACGAAAACGATTAAACCCTATTGAAAAATATTTGAAAATAAGTTAATTTCCCGTGGTACCGGGAAATGCCAGTGGAGTAATTTAACCGACTTGTGTGCAATTTAGTCCTAATCAAGACAAACCGGGACCAAATTTTCCGTCAAAATACGGAACATGAAAATTAAGTCCCATTAGCGCAATGTGCACATCCCCAAACTAATCAAGCGTTCAGGATACTTCTATTCCCGTTGACCGTGTATTAACCGAGTGCCCAACTTTAACACTTTCTCCAAGTCCATTTGGTCTCGGATAACACATTTTGGACGAACATGTGTACAATATTCCAAGTGGGGTCACGCATTTACCGAGAATAACTTCGTGAGCAATATGGCCGTTATTAATCCGGAGGAGCGGCGGAGAAGCCACATCATACGGAAGCAACTACAAGCAGCCTTCCTCTAAATGCTGCCAGAGCGCAGTGATGATAATTGTACGACAACAAAGACAACCTGCTGACTAACAACAGGGGTTTTAGTACCGCAGCAATATATATATATATATAATTCAGACAAAATGACACTTTGACCGATTTATGGGCATCAATTATAATCGGAACATTCCCAGAATCAACCTAAGGCACTGAAATTGTCTCCGAAATCAACGGGATATTCATGATATTCCAGGGCTTAAGGTTGTCAGTGAACATTAGTGACGATACTCCTAGCTACTCCGGCAAATCAATTACATAGATCACGCACAAAATTGCCCTAATACTGAGCCCTACTGAAAGCCAATAAGGACAGCTTGCCTAAGCGAAATGCTACGCCCCACACGTGCACACGTTTCCTCCCGGCTAGCAAAGAATAGACCCATTTAAACGCACAACCACACATCCCGTAAGTTCTCAAATTTAGTACAAGATAAAGGTCAGGAATAGTATCAAAAGCTTTTGAGAAGGCTAAGAATAACACGTTTATAGACTGTCCGTTTTCTCCCGCTTCAGCCCGGTTTTCTCGAGTCTGACACGAAATCCCTTGAGGAAGCAGTGTGGCGCGGCAAGTAGGTTAAATTTGTCCAGATGGTTCCCCACTGAAACTCTTATCAACATTCCATATAACCTGACTTCTCCAGTTGTCAAACAGATAGATTGGTAGTTCGACATCCAATTACAGTTACCCCTCTTAAAATCTGACAGCTGATCGCGACCATCCATCCCGAAGTAAAGGCGTAGCTGCCAAGCGATATTGAAAACACACATGTTTAATGGCCACTACGTTCAGCGGCCGAATCATGAATCAATTTCGGTTAAACTGAATTAGTTTCGGAAGTTTTTGTGCGGTATATGACTTGCATAAATTGATGAACTGCGTGCCTTTTTTCTTAAATTTAGTTCAGTGAAATTCTTCTGGAAATCTTTAAATCAGTTCTAAACTTGTGTTACATTTGTATCAGGAGCAGAAACCAGAAACAACGCTTTCAAATCGTTCACGATAATCTTCGATTCCGCAAGAATAAAGTTGACATTCAGAATGACCAATTTGCATCATGAGTATACATGGTTGACTGCGATGCCAATTGTGGTATTTTACGAAGTAACAGTAATTGAAGTGCATTAGGCTCACTCCCATAGCTAGCAAGGGCAGAACAGTAACAAAGCTTAGTTTGTGCACACAGAAACGGTAGTAATTGAATTCGGAATTACGCTATGCTCGTAGGAACAGAGAAACAGGAATGTCACGATATTGTTCAAGAACAATCACAACGTCCATGCGGTGCAAATTATGTTCCCGGTATTTGTATTGACTTAATTGACGCATAGAAAGCACAAAAATCCTTAAAATCATGATATTTGAACCACATTTTCTTGACTGATGAGTAGTAGTGTGGATTCTGGTATACTTCAGCAAATTCTTCATGATGCGTGCTAAATCATATTTAATTGTCAATCCTTCAGATCTGCGGTTGTCACCCAATGCGAAGTGACACTTTCTGCTTGCATCCTGAAGTCATGGGGCGGAACCCAGCCGTGGTCGGGTAGAAGGTGCACCAATGACGAGAGCAAGAAGGTCGAAACGTCGGCTTCTGCTACTGATTGGGACTGACGATGACGACTTAGATAAATTTTCAAAGAGTTTTATAAATGGTTATTTTGGAAGAGTTAAGTCTAATCGAGCGCCCGATATTCGCTTGTTTTTTTGGGGTGCGTAGGTTTAGGCAGAGAGCAATGAGATTTTAAAGCTCGCATGTCATGAAAGTAATATCCGTTGAAAAGATCATCATTATAAGTTAATTGATCTGAGTAACACGAGTGATACAGGATAATTCGTTTCAATGACCCATGGGAATGCTCTTGTCCATCAGCGCGTCCGCTTGATCCGGTCTTCTAAAAAGAGAGTTTCACGGCCCAGCGGACATCACCTTGAATATGGTGCGATACACTCGCGAATGTACTGAAGATGCTAGTTGTTAATAATAGGTCAGATACATTGTCTTATTTATTCGGTGCATGTACATGCTGCGTCAATGGACATGCCGTGAAGCAGTTTATAAAAGTCATGTATTGTGGTCTGAGAGTCTAAATATAGGTATGATAGATTACATTTGCCACGCATTATTTCGTGAAACGAGGGTGGTTCTGTACCATGAAATTGCAGTGTACGAAGCTCTGTAGCACATCATTTATTACCGTGTGTACGATTACACATATTACTTGTAAGAAAAATTAGTTGTCACCCAGTGCTCTCTTAATAGATTGCATATTCTGTGTTACTAATTTGAGGTTGATAAAGCGCTGTGAATTTCCAAGTTGTCATATCGCACTCGTTAAAGTAGCGCCGTAGGATTTCACACATATTCCTCCACTTATATCACATGAACACAATATTAACAAACGTCCGGAGGATATCATTTCATTTCTAATTTTAAAGCATTTGCTGCACCCGATTATTTGGTTCCCTGGTTTCTCAATGTATTTAGTCACTACATTTTACCTACACTTCGTCTAGGAACGTCATTGACCAGTTAACTTAGTATTGCTAATAATTAACATCTAATTAAAATATCGCTCTATGGGAAGCGGCATTTCACATTCGGCACTTGGTTACATCACCATTTGCGATCGCAAAATTTACTGTCAGTTACAATATCCGAAATACTCACAAATGCCAATGGAACTCCCACCCCCCACCGGATGGACAGCGCGTTGCGTTCTTTGTATCAACGACCAACATTGCCTTAATTTTGGATTTTATGTTCTTAAGCTTGAATACTATTCTACTGATTAATATGCATCACTCAATCGGATAACAGAATACCCCGACAGTACGAGATACATTATGCGAAACTTTATAGATAGCACGTGCCAAAGCTGTAGGACCAGTTAGCACTATTATGCTAATGCCAATTGCCGCACAAATTGTGAATAGGCCTATAAATACGATTATATATTAACCGAATATGTAACGTTAGACAAGAAGATGAATTTCCTGAAGATGGTTGTAAGTGTCAAGTGATTTTCTTCAGTCAACTGCGGTTAAAATTTAAATTTATTTTGCTTTCATATATATGGTAAATAGTCTTTTAGAACGTGCCCAATTTCTTCATCCGTATTTATTTTTATTCATATTAGGTCACTGCTTTATGCTTCACATTGACACCTTCCATCAAGTGTTATACACTGGAGAGATGCAGACAAAAATGTGTCGAAATACAAATGGGAGCATTTCCGTATTTCCGCGAGATCATAGATGAACAATACCAGTGGTGTATTATAAGATGCTGGGCAAACGCAAAGTAAACACTATGAGAATATTTTAAAGCTTGCCATTTAATCAATACATTTTTGGTTAAATCCTCATTTGTTCCGCTTTTGCCTCCGATGTTGTTTTGAGATTGAAGTTGACTTCATTATGTTGCGTTACAATTCATTGAAAGGCAATACAATGATAACGGTTTGACACTAGGTGGGCTGTTAAAATTTTCAACACTACTTTGGATTATAAGCAGCAGTAAGCAAATTAAATAGTTTAGGAGAGGAAGCACAGAATTACTATACAAGCGTATACACAACTACTTGAGCAGATAGTCCGACGCACATATATTTGGAACAAAGCTAGTGTTAAGCCCCATCTCAGACATTTGAGTATTTGCAGTTGCGCGTCCATCCACTGGACTGAGAAGTGACTGATCACAAGGATTTTTAGCATATTCCGCCATACAGATCGCGTATGGTCCGAAGCTACACGCCAGTTCAATCATCCGACGAATACTTGACTACCGCACATGTGAAAACCCGCGTGAATTATTTAGGATAGTCGACCGAAGGAGCGCCGCTCGCCTGCGGAGGCTTCGGCAATAAGGCAGCTAAAACCGATTATTTTTAAACAAACCGCATTCAGTACCAGTCTCGCCTTGCCTTTGTAGCCACATTTATCTAAGCAAAATGCTGGCCAACATCATATGAATTTGACAACCTTGACTGTCTCTTTATTCAACTTACCCAGATCCCAATTTTTATCTAAACGGCTGAGGAGAAAACGCGAATTGGCTGAACTAACTTTATCCAACAAAAATGTTTTTGCTTCTTGATATTTTGAAAGCAACTAATCACAGAAATAGAAGTAAAATCCGCGATTAGTTGGAGTCAGTTCATCTCAAATAGCATACACCCCCTCATTATATATTTGTGTTCAGAGCACATGTCACGAGTTTGTGTCGTGAGCGGTGTTGTTCCTTACAAAACGACAATCAAACTCCCGTAAGCTTGTTGAATTGTGGATGAAACAGGTGACCGTGTATAAATGCGTGACTACCGCTTGAGTATGAATGCAGACATATATATACAGCCATAATTTGCAGACTTGGAGCATACTATCGAGATGAAGAAACCAAGTGGATGTAACAATTCACTAACCACTTTTAGCGGAATAGAAAAATATTGAAAAATAGTTAATGCTAAAAGGAGAATAGTTTTGGTTAGGTTTACCATGGTGTTCTCATTTAGACATACATAAAAATAACGAGGCACACGTGACGAAATTTAAAACGAGTCGTTTGATTAATTTAGGTAGTTTCCTAGCTGTCTAGCTGAACAAGGCTATTTTAAAGTTCGAATATCGAAATTGCATCATCCATTAAAATGAATCATCATTCCTATTTCATTGATCTGATTAGCACCAGGAGCTGTATAGCCCAATGTGTTCCAAATAACCATAGGTACGCAGTTATCTAACAGCACGTCCGCTCAATCTTCTTATAGCATAGAAGAGTATTAATGCCCTGTAATAAGTACCGTGCATGCGGTCCAATATATTTGCGAACGCGACGACGATGCCAGTTTTGAATATTAAACGAGTATGATGTTAGACATATAAACCAGCACGCATAGGCCTAATGCGCTTAGTGAGATGAAACAATGCTGTGTTGCATTCAAAGACTATCAACAAAAGTGGGGTACTGGACACCCAAGTAGTCAGACCCAAATGCGCCCACCAATACAATGATAGCGAATTAACCGAAACTGTAGGACGACAAATCGCACTGATGTATTGGGCATAATAAGTTTATCGCATGCTTCAATGGGTGTTGGTGAAATTTAAGTACAGATTGAGCATAGGTGTAGATTAGGAGTATAACTGCGTGGTACTTTAGACATATAAACCAACACGCCTGTTTTGTGATTGTGCAGCTCTTGAGTTTCGAGTCACCCAGTGCAGGTGCCGTCGAGCAATAATCAGCCACTAGCTTCCGTGTGTCATCTTAGGGGCTTAACTCACAAGGATACACGTGACCGTGTGACATCGTGTGGACACAACGTGTATTGCAGAGTACTGCAATGAGCTGAGAGTAATTGGTTAACAGTAGGGATTAAAGTGGCGCGTGACTCATCATGTTAGAGTGAATGGTAATAGCAAGCAGGTAAACATGTGGATGCCTGGGTGCTGGAACGCCATCTAAACGGATGGGTAAAAGTTTCAGGTTCCCACAAAGTGATTTTTATCGACAATCAAAAGGATTTCATGCATCTGGAACCATGCACAATTGTATGTGAATTCTTTAAGTGTAACGTGGAAATCACCGAGTAGAAATGCGTTGAATCAGTAGAACAATTGTTGAATCGAAATAACTCGAATAGGGATTTCATAGTTGTTTGAGTACTCAACCGTTCGCTAAGAGGTATCTCTACATAAGCATCCTTCAATGCGGGTATAGAAAACACTTAGATTCGTTCAATCGCTAAAAGATATACTCGGGTCCTACAATAGTGTAACATATTTCTAATAAACATTTGTTCAACGACGCCCCATGGTCGGCAAAAATCAAGGGTGTTTTACTGTCAAGCTTGATTGACCTGATTACTTGAGTAGTCCAAAGTGAATTATGGACCAAGCAGGTCGCTAAGTGTCTTCCTAATTGGTTCCCCGTTCTCGAAAGGAATTGAAGAAGAGGGTGCCTTGGATCTCAAACTTAATGGGCTTGATAAGCATGCCCCTGAGGATTTCAAACATTGTTCAGCAATTGATCAAGGCTTGAAATAAAGTGAGTCGGATAGTAGTGATAACGAAATGTTCAGCCTTAACATGAATTTAAATCTTATGATGGAATGACCAGAATCCATAACAAAACTTACACCCCTCACTTGACTTGAAGTGTCCTCTGGCAGAATTATTTCTCATGAGCCAAAAATAGAAAGCGCATGACCAGTTATGACTTTAACGGAAAGAGCTATTGGTCTCAATGGAACTTTCGGAGTCAAGGTCTCGAAATACAAACTGCGAATAAAGAACACAATAACACCGTTGTCAATGGTAAATGAAAGTGGAAGTACAACGTTTTCGACACTGAAGAGACGATAGGAAATGCATACACTTGCGGAGCTTTGTCTTTACACTGTGCTTTGCAGAACATTTATGTCTTGGCTCTAATCGTATCTAGTTGGAAGGTTACAAACTCTCGATGAAAATATAGAAATTAGTTTGCATCAAGCCTTCTCCCGCGCACTAATTTTCTCCTAAATTGGATGTACTTTCAGCGCGCCTGCCTAGCTGATAATTAATCGTGGACACGCTATCCTCAGGGATATGAGTATCAGTAACAAAGTGCAAACATCAATGGTGCAACAACCGCACCAATAAATGAGAAGGTGACTCTCGAATTGCACCAGTGTCAGTTGATGGCGCTTCCTACGTATCATGTAAAGCAGCTGCCTGAGTGGAAATCCAAGAATCGCTAATCAAGGAAAGAACACCGACTAAAGGTTACCTGAGAAGATGTCACACCAAATGCTGCAGCGTCATAATTAACAAAGGGTATTGAGGTTGCGTTGCAAGCAAGCCGAAGTGTTTGCCTTGTCTTCAAAATGGCTGTCATCCACTGATGAGAATGGCCGTTTTATGGTGTGATTCTCCAGTCAACAGCCACTCCTCCACGGGATTCGAGGATAGGGATCTTAGCAACTTCTTAAAGAAGACAGCTATCGTCGAGCTGCAATTTGTAGTACTTTATTACCTGGATTTCCTACACACAGATAGAAAGTATTCCGACAAATTGACAGGTATCTAGTGTGAGAATTGTGAAACCCTGTGCAAGGGAATGCTTTTGTCCGACCAGAAATCTCTTTGGGTCTATTTTCTCAACTTATATGCTGTGGGTACTAGACATGACCTCATAGAAGTGGTGTAATCGGAGGCACCCTTAGGTAAGAGCAGTAACTGTGTTCATACCTTTTCATCGAATGCGTAAAATAAAGTGAGGAAGATGGAGCGATTTATTATTATTTACTTGCGGGACTGGGTTTTCAGCACCATCGAGTTCCAGCTGAAGAACAATCAAAATTAGATTAAAATTGTGCTATCCTTACGTCTAATCTCGTACAATTGCTGAATGATCTTTTCATACTGTGCCTTAAAAGAAACCAATAATCCCTGCCTGCGAGAAGATGGAATTACTCGGCGCCTTCAGAAGCGTATCAATCGTTGCGCAACGTTTCAAATATTCGGGGGCCTTCGACCACTGTTTCATTAAAAACCGGTTTAAATCAATCGAATTGCAGACGCGCGCTAAATATTGCTATGAGCTCAAGTTAGCTCAGGTTACAACACAAATCCGAGGTTGTATTATGGCTATGAACATTACAATGATTCCGCGTGGTCAAAAATTGGTAACCTGAATAGGAAAAGTGGAATTAAGGCTGTAGAACTTGCAGCGAATGGGTGTTGTTATTGTGTGTTGTTCAAAACTTGCACAGTGCGGACCATGACTGTGCCGTCCCCTCGTAGTCTCTTGAGTGAAAATGAAAGCCAGCTTTTGTAATCGACACTTCAGATGTTGAGGTGTTAACAGGTTTAAACACCCATAACTCAGCAGAGCCTGACAGGGCTCATTATGCAATGTTTTAACCGCTTACTAATATTCTTCAGTATTCCGTCTTGGATCTTCTCAAGCGTTCACTACGGAAAACAGGATTACAAATGGATGACGGTTGTGACATTTTGAAAGGGAATCCAGATTTGCGCTACAAAATTATGAACCTGTCAGTTTGACAGCTGCTCTGCTTAACTGCCTGAATAAAATTAGTAGGCACCGAAGTTACAAGCACTTGAGCGTTAACGACTTACTCGGAGCGGAGAAGATTGATTTTATTAAACGAATTCATGTCTTGCAAACCTGTTTTTATGTTTGGACGAAGTAACTTGATATCTTTATAACAGGGTTCCAGTGGTGGTCTGCTACCTGGAATTCAAGAAAGCGCTTAATTCGGAAAATTCCTGATTTTATGTGTGATGATGACTTGGCTTTCAGGGACTAAGCTGTAGGAACCAGTTTTATGTCAGAGATGGGGAGGTCAAATCAAGGATGGGCACTGCTCATCACGAGTCCTTCCGGGGTTCAGTGCTAGGATCGGTATTGTTCCATATGATTAAAAATGAATTTGCTATATTCATCGAAAACCATTTTCGTTGTTTTACGGTGATGTAAACGTGCTCAATGTAGGCACCCGTAATACGCTGTCCAGTGACCTGGCTACGGTAGCGAAGTGGTCAATAATATACAATTCGTCAATGAATACCAACACCTGTCAAATTTTGACATAAAATAAATAAGCAATAGCGGTGCATTGTGGTTAGCTTCAATCCATCAGCTCAGTGTTGCAATGCGACTATGAGGAAGGAGCAGGAGACATTTCGTATCAGATGGGAAAACTGCAGCGGTAGACATGAGATCTACCTATTTTTATACATGGCAACTACGGTAATGTGATCAGACTTAGAAACCGTAGCTTTGAAAGAATGCCGCTTTCTTTGAAAAATTAAGATTTCTGACACTCAGATGATTTAAGGCTAGTGTGAAAGACGTGTCCTGGCGGACAAGCTTGTTAAGCCTTGTTCTCAGTGGAATGTCACAGTACGATTGAAGAGAAGATGGAAATCCTTAAGATTTTCAATGGGATCAGAGACATTTTCCTACCAACATCTTGGACATAGCTACTTCAGACAACTTGCCGGACAACAACGGAAACTCTTGCGGCAGATATAAAAATATATTTCCGGACAAAATTTTCACGAACCGCTTCGAAAGTAGTTCGAATTCACTTATCCATGCACTTATTTAATGTTATAGATGGATAACTTTGAAAGAGGTCCGTAATTGTATTCGTCAGCTCTATTTTTATGATTGCACTGAGGTTAATGAATGTTGCACGAAATTGCCCGTGGTCGGTAGGATGTATTTGATAGGATCAAGGTGTTATCAGTGATTGATCATATTCTTTTGGTTTATGCTTGCAAAAGTAAGGAAGCTTGAACGTTGAGGTGGCGAGGGCTCCGGCTCATTTTTGATGCGCAAAACAGGAAGCTCGTAGGAATATTGTAAGATGCGTTCCGTGCGATCTGGTGTGAAGAAACCTTGTACCTTAAACACTGGAAAGGCATACGTAAGCAACTTGAGTCCCAAAATTTTCGTTATGCATTAAATAACTCATCTCCGTCATGTAAATTGACAAAAGGTATGTTATGCAGATGGCTTGAAGGGACTTTACACGTTCCCACCTCTTCATCTTACATCCAAAGTATCGGATACAAAAAGGGATTTGAACACTATTAGTAGGTTATCTGCAATGTGACAGCTAATGTTTTTAACGTCTTAGTGCTTTATCCTGGCTTATAGATGTCACATAGAAGCAGGATTATCCACATTTCATTATAAGACTATTCCCATTATCCCTTCTGTGCGTGATCCGGGTTTGAGACATTACAATTCTCTTAACTTCAGCGAACACGCAAAGTATATTTAAACCAAGGCAAAGGCGTCAATTTTGCTCTTAGGACAATTGCTGTCCATCTAACAGGCCAGATTAACCCCACTCGTAATTAATACAAGACCACTGCCTGCATATCGCGTCACTACATTCAGCAGCTTTCGCAAGTGCTTTTTGAAGGCAAATGCAGATTTTCAGCTAGTCTTCAAAAGGCGTGTTTTGACAAATCCACTGTTCCTATACAGGTATATCTACTATGCTACACGCGGAGCCTTTATGCTTGAGAGGACTGCGTTTATATTTGCACTTCCTCAATTACCTCATTCCAAAATGCGGAAGTAAAAATGAATACGTATATTTCGAATACAAAACATCTGTAATATTTGAGACACACAAGGCTTAACCACATTACCCAGCTTTACGACAACACAGAGATAAGTATTTTACCTGTTCCATTGCCCCATAGAGTATACAGACGAACAGTATGTGCAGTGTGCTAGAACACATGCACTGAGGAATTGTAAGATCAAATGGTGGGAGAGTTGGACAATAGAAGACGTGCGACATAAAATACAGTCGCCTGAATTCGGTGAATACATTATTCAAGTAAATTGACCAGGAGAATTTATGCATCATTGTGATTACCAGAGAATTTACTGACGTCGACAAGTTCAGGCTTTCACCACTGATGTGTATTTAAGGACAGTAAGCGATGAGTATCCGGTAACGATCTGCCTTATGCAGCAAAAACAGTACACCGTTGCACTTGGAAGCATTCATCATTAACCAGGGGGAGTTTGACCAATGCACAGTTTAAACTAAACACTATTGTAGTATGGTCGAATAGGCCGAAGTCAGATGATTCGCGCCGATTAGTACATCATCGGCGTATTTTAACATTATGGCTTCTTTAGGGACAGAGATGAGCCAATATAGTTAGAGAATAAGAGTGGCGTCTAAATGGGGTCTTGTACTACACCGAAAGTAGAGATAAGAGGCATGGAGCTCCTGCAGTTGCACCTTGTTCTCTGAGTGGATTTGGAAAAATAATATTGTAGCGAGCAAGATATAGATGGTTGGATACCAGAAGCCATGGAAACATTAATGGCATACCCATTAACCTTGATCAAATAGCATAAACTGAATGCGCCTTTTATGTGCTGCTCCAACAATTTTTATATCCTATTCTTGAACACAGCCTCTTACGAACAGCTAAGCGATTCAAACTATATTTTACGGATATTCTCTGTGCTGAATTCAACAAAGACAGCAAACAATATGTTTGGGGACAAGATTTATCGGCGTACATTTTTCGTAAATTGAACAAGGTGCAATATTCGTTCTTTAACTTTGTCCAGTTCTTCTTCCCTCCCGGAAGCAACAGCTTAGCAATTCAAGCAGATTCTGTCTCGAGGTTGTTAGTATTATCAATGGTTGCATGAGTGCAAACTATGATTAATGTGACGATTCTCACCAATACCTTCTTGCTTATAGATAATACGAGCAGTTATTTGTCACTATATTGCTTTGCTGTGCGACAAGTCAAATTTTCATCGTGCCATAATAATCGTGCATTTTAGCTGAGGAATTTCGGATAACAATATTTGAACATACACGTGAGACCAAAATTGACTATTTTCATATTTGCTGTGGCCCAACGTCATGCGGATCAAATGATGTGGTACCTAAATAAACGCTTCTTTGACGAGATTTAGTAATTTGTTCGCTTATTCCATTACAGTTTTGCTTCCGGATTAAACTTTCTGCTTTTTGTCGTTTTATGGCTTTATAATTGCTAATGTTTTCCTGTTATCCACTTTAATATGTCCGTTTCTTTATACACCGACATGGATGCACTCGAAATTCCCTTGTGTGGCGAAATTAATGCTGCTTACGATAGCGCTAGATGTGATCTGTCGGCGACAGAAAAAAATGGCAGTATTCAGTGGGATGACTGCAACCACAGCTAACTACAGCAGTGTGCTTGCCTGACTGCTTTTCAATACAAATAGCTGTCCACCAGCGACCCTCTAAATTTTAGTTACATCCGTTGTTGTGCACACTGGCAAGGTCGCCCGGCTTTTAACGGTCCAAACGCCGAAACTGTTGAAGCAAGAGTGCAATGGGTGGATCAAGCGGTCAAAGTAGTCACCACTGTGGCCACCAACTTGGATCACAAGTTGAATTTGGTTATGAGGGCGCTTGCGGTTCCTATCACAGGGGCTCTGATTGGTCGCGATACACCAAACACTTGCAGCCAACTTGTGAAACTTACCATCGTGTTACGCGTCCCGTTGGTTGCAGGACAGCGCCATGAACTCTACTATAAACGACGCTAAATTGAGGGTTTATGAGCACATTAGGAACAGCAAAGTAAACTTGGAAATTCCAAACACACTTAACTAAAACCGGAGCATATATTTTCTTGGAATCGAAAAATGTAGATGCCGTCAATACTTAAACCGTCTCATGGCTGTGCAGAGTATGAAGTTCGCACACGCTCTACTTGTCAGTTGATGGTGCTGATAATCGGCAACCCCCGAAAAGGCCAGTACTGGGAAAGTATTTGATTCTTCTCAATGCGACAGCTGGTCACGTGCCACTACTCACGCTATCAAAAATATTAGACCGATCGATGTTGACTGTTATACTTCCGGTGGACTCGATGACCCGAAAATATAGGACGCAGACAATCGTGCAGTAAACATACTTTGCCATTTCTCCAAGATATTTTGAATATATATGGAAAGTCCCATCATCAGCGATAAAGCCACCAAGCCTAAGTGTTTCAGTAAAGACATGTTCTAAATACATTCGATCTTGGTAATTTTAAGTAGACATAATCGTGGTATTCCGTAACGTTATGGAATCTGCAGCAACTTTTCCTGGTGAATGGATGCTGGATGACCCCAATGCTACAAGCTGTGAGTTACCAAGCTGTACGTCACCACTTGGCTTCCTTATTGCCAATGTCAAAAAGCTGACGAGACTGGGTTCACGAACATTTCGGTCCGCCAAATAAGCGACTCTGACAATTCACATGGCCATTTCACCTCGAAGGAATGCGAATTATTACCATTCTTTGCATTCATACTTAGGGGTAGTAATAACAGAGTTGAGCTTTGTTTTCAATTGTCAAATAAGCCAAAGTTGGTGGATCGCATCTAACAAATAAAAACACAGACAAGCGATTGGTGAGAAATGCATCCTACATGTGGGTATTCAGCTGGTTAGCGGAACGTCAATTTCCGCATAAAAAGCAACCATCCTGTTGGCGAAAGACTCAGCGAGAGTCTTGCCGAATTCCTACAGGAATACTTAGCAAACTGTACAGCTTAAGGAAAAAGGTGCACGAGTTGGGTCTGATTGTAGACAAATCACATGCTGACATACTTTCTTTCAATGAGACGTCGTTTTCCCCGGCATTTATGGAGGTGTAGCAGGCATACCTGGATGCGTTCTGCTGGGTACTGATTGATCTGTGGGCTTCAAGTTGGAAGTGTTGTACTTATGTAAGCTGTAAATTAGCCGCGTTGAGACCTGCACCTTATAGTCGTTTGATTAGAATTTTGAGGCCCTGTTGACTGTCACGTGTACTTCCTCTGACCAGTTTACAGTTGTAGTGGCATACAAAAGACCTGGGAGTAAATAAATGGGGATTATTGACTTCATTCGCAAGCAGTTTGCAAATATGAGTTTAGTTCTAATGCAGTTCATTTTCCCCGAATTCTGTTTGGCCGATCTTTCGTGCAAGTCGGCGTCATGAACATTTGGCGCAGAATTTCTTGTGCTGAGCCAACAAGTCCCATTCCACCAGTTCGCTGCGTTCTGCACTAGATATACAGACAATCAAGTATCAACTAGTTTCAATCAGCTTTTTACTAAGCACCCCGACTTCGTAACTAAGTTTTCATGCGGTACACATTTTGGGTCCAACGATCGCATATGAACATCCATTCGGTGTGCTCTTACAAGGCCCCAAAAGACTGTCGTTGAAATACTTTCGTAAATTTGCCGTTGGACTATGTTGCGACGTAAGCTATGACTCCAGTTATGAACCGTAAGATTTCTATGGCGCATTCTGTCCAGTTAGCCTGGGATAAATGTAGGCATACCTTGCGAAATGTTCTGCTCCCGACATGCCACTAATGAGGAATATTGACCTATATGGACAGCCAAAATGGATAGATGCCACAGTCAAACAACTACTCAAGAAACGGTGTAGATGCTGGCGAACATACCAACCAACTCCATCAGCAAGTATCTAAGAGAGTTATCGAAATTTTCGTAATTTTTAGTGTATTTCTCCCAGTAGCTCACAACCTATATAGAAAGCCCCCATTCCGGAAAAGCACCAACTGAAATCCTCCTACTCACAAGTATTCGAAACGTTAGCAATAAATGTAAGCAACATCAATTGGATGCTTGTCTCAACTACTAGAGGTCAGTTCCAGTAAGGTATTTCTTTTTATGCAAGCATGAAAGGTGAAGATTCCGCTGTAGCACATCAGCGATCAAAACGGAAAAGATAAACAAAATAATTCATGCAAAAGTATTAAAAACGGCGACTAAAACAAGATTTAAAGTGTCGTAAAGGCTCACAAACCAAATTTGGTGTTTAGTTATTGAATGATGATAATCGGTTCGCGCAGCCCTCTGGCTAGATATGTCATGACAAATGAGCCGTAGGCGTACATTCGGACATACAAGGTTCTGTGGTTTCGTCGTGCTGAGGAACTAGATCTGTAGTCGGAAAAACACTATGTAAAGGATGGCTGATATCAGTGAGTATTTTCCAAGAATTAACATGAACAGATACATTATGTTGAACTAAGATTGGTTTAGGAAAACCACTTCATCAAGAAATACGTTTCAGTAATCTATGAAGAAGTATGAAATGCTTACCCAATAGGCCCGGAGAGATCACAAACGAGTAGTAATTCCAGCGTGGTGGAACACATGCAATGATGATTCGCAGGATCAAGTGGTGGGTGACTGAGGACAAACGAATTCTTTAGACATAAAGAAACAATCGCCTGGATTTTGTGAATACTTTATTCAAGCAAATTGACCAGGACAAGTCATGGCTCAGTGGGATTAACAACTACTTCATTGGCTTAGTGATGCTATGGCTTTTACCAGTGATGTGAAGTTGAGAACAGCTATTGCCGTGTCTCTGGTAACGATCTGCCTTCTGCAGCGGAAGCAATACATCATTGCATTTGGAAATATTTAGCGTTAATCCGAGGGAGTTTGACGAATGCACGATTTTATCCAAACAACAGTGTAGCATGGTCGAAGAGGTTGAAGTTTGATGATCCGCACCGATTAGTATTTCATCGGCCTATTTTAGCATTATGTTTTCTTCACGGACAAAGATGGAGCCAACATAGATATGGAATGAGAGTGGCTAAGTAATGGCTCCTTGTAGGACAACGGAAGTGTTGCAATGAGGCATGGAGCTACTGCAGTTAAAAGCGGTTATCTGAGTACGCTTAACAAAATAATCCAGTAGCAAGCAGCCTATGGATGACAGGATACCGGAAATCAAGAGATCATGTAATAAGATTTCGCGGTTAACAAATCCGAAGGCGTTGGCGTAGTCAAGGGAGTATAAAAGTGTGACTTTGTTTTTGTTGTCTAACGAACATTGCATTGATTGCACTAAACAAGCCCCCCACATTTTGCTTCGACCTCGAAATTGTTCTGCGAATTGATGTGTGTCATTCAGACAGGACTGGGTTAGCAATTTTGCAAGAGTGAACTACTCGAATCCATTTAAAGCCACCGAAGTACAAGCGATTGTCCGAAGTTGATCTGCCGCTTTCTTCGGCATTGTTGTTATGCTAGCAGCTCTCCAACAGTCTGCGATCTTTCCTTGGTTTAGACACTTGGTGAACAACTCAGGTAGTGTTTGTGCTGGTGCAACTGCACATTATTTTAGGACGAAGGGCGATATCCGTTCTGGTCCGTTTAAATTTTTTGAATAGAGCACGGTATATTTTCTGTGCAGTGCTGCAACATCAACCACTGGCGATGAGTCTGTAGGCCACCGAATTTGTGCAGATGATGAGTTGGTAAGTGAGTCAATGCTGGAATAGCAGAGGTTAGGTTATCTTTATTCTACGTCTTTGTTGGAGCGCGTACTATGACGAGATACTCCAATAAATTGTTTCCTTATCTGTCAAATCTCAGGACAATTGTTGTCCACCAGAATTTTCTGGACGTAGGCATGTGTGTGGCGGTAAATTTCATCCGTAATGCGTAAAGAAAGAAACTTTCCCGAGTACCACCTTTAACTTTGATGGCTCTCTCCTTAATTGGACGCAATTGTTTGAGGAGAGGTGAGAAAAAACGGCAGCAGGAATGATAACTGTTTCCATTGGACAGGGAATATAAAACTAATTTCAGATCTCCTGTCATCCGATCACAATATATTGAGACATCTGTATAGAAAAACAAACTGAAATATGTGCAAGCAACTAGGTATTTCTATTGTGCTATGTTTGGGGCATTGGTTTGTCGCCGTTTAATTTTACGTTCCTTACAGCGACTGACTTCCTTACTCTAGACGACAGGAAATAGATTGACTATCGAATTATCAAAGCTTCCAATTTGTCCACGAGTACTGACTGAAAATACTTGCAGGTTGTCATCAAACACTAAGTCTAGGGTTGCTTCTAACCTAGTGGGGCATTTCACGATGTTCCGTAATCCAAGTTTATTAAGGAATGCGGTGTCAAACCTATTCAAATCATCAGCAAATATGCGTAGAATATGGTCGATGTGTACTTGACAACCGCTTTGAAGTCATCGTAACATTTATTTGCTTCTGAGCTTGGGAAACTGGGGGATATCTAAATGTTGGCTAGCAAAGTTGGGCTGTATTCATTTTCGAACTAAGCAGCCGATACAATGCAGCAAATAGCAGAACATTTTCTTCACTGTTGAACACCAGGAAGCGTTAATAAAATTGATAACCCCACCACGCCGGTTGCAGAACGTGCATGGGCAATAAAGGCGGTGGAAAATAAAACCTTCAACTGCTACAATAGCGATTTCAACCTCTTTGTCAGTCGACGGTTCCTGTAGCAAAATTAATCCTTGCTGCGCATATTCGCGACAGCAGAAGTTGCGTTTCAAATCTCCCTTTTTTCCAATAATTGATAAGACATTTGTACTTTGGAAAACGGATATGTTCATACTCGACAAGTTTTCTTCCGCAGAGCAACCGTCTATCCAGCAGGATTGTTTTTTGCAAATTTATTACGATTTGTTTTACGCTATTCTCACTTTACTTCGGATAAATTTAATTGTGCCTGTCGCTTGCGTGAAAACGCTTAAAGCTAGCAAAATTACAAGAGTCTAATTACTCATGACACTAATCGTAGGTAGATTAGTAGGTGAGAAAATCAATCGGTTTATAAATGTTGGCTTTGAAGGCGCGAAAGTTGGTATTTCTTTAAAAGAGGAACGTAGAGTATGCCCAAATTGGAGGCCCTGGCAGCATGTTACCAGAAGGGTTTAGCTGACTCGTTCGCTGAAAATCCCTTCTTTTCCGCTTACGTAAAGGCAAGTAGAGTATATCTTTTTACACCAGCGCCAATGCAAACGTGAGCACCCCTTTTATGATAAGGCTTGTATAGTTACCGAACAGTTTACCGGTATCTGCTCTTGATACCACTTCAACACAGGTTTAGAATTGATTTCAAATTTTCAGAGGAATTTCCCTGAAAATATTTCAGCAGCAGCCTTTGTGGTGTAAAGTGAGCTGGGGAAATTGGAGGGTCCGGAAATGACAGGTTCTTCAACGGTGAGTAAGCACCCTGCCAGATGAAGTTAGTTGCCCTTTGATCGTTGCTTTTTTTCCGAGATTTCTACAGACACAGCGGGCGACGCATGCCCGTTCATTATCTGGCAATGAATGATCCAAATTTTAACAGCCAGCCTATTTGAAAAAATGGCTTTCTTCTTCCGACATTAAAAGCAAATCATCAACATGGCTATTCTAATTAATTTACGAATAGCTCATCCTCTTGGCAATTCAGATAGAAGCCACTTGGGGGGTTCAAATGTAATGCATTTAGCTCGCCTCGCAAGGAGATTGCCACAACTTACTCACTGGAATTATGTCTTTAAATGGATGCCATGTTTCATTATGGATGACGGATGTTGCTACCACAATTACTTGGCATTGACATGGACAGGTTTGCTGTCTCTTTCTGGTTTTCCCTAATTTGGGTTAGGCGACTTACATTTCTGCAAGAATCTTTCGGTACTACACTTACCTGGAGCATGTCTGATGACATATCATGGACCCTTAAGAGATATGTAGACAATTTCTCCTGTATAGAAAATACCTGTGGTGTCACTGACTCTATGATAGGCGTGGCATGAACACAGTCTGTCTGGCCCTATTACTCTGGTAATCCTACCCATGATCTGAAAGGAATTAATGCAAACCTTCTGTAGATCCCGCATTTGAATGAGAAATTGCAATTTCGCCAGGGATGGAAATAATTTAGCCATCAGGGTCAACCGCACTCACCACCTGATATATCCAGTGTGTATACGTGGACACGAAGTCTTCATGCCAGGAACCGGTATACCACAACGGAAAAGCCAAAGTCCATTACTTCGAAATCCTTACTCGCCTGCACAATCTTTCACCCGACGCTCCTCGACATCCAATTTTTCGACCGGATTCATGGACTAATGGCAGAATTTGACCAAGTAATTCGGTTAGCCAACGCAGAACTTTCCAAGTCAAGGTTCCAATTTCAAATGAAACAGAAACAAATGGACATTCCTATATTTATGCCATCCTGTATGTTACGTTGATCCACGTTAGAATGCGGTGGCAAGATTGGCTGTTTGTGGGAGCCAGCTCAGCATGCACAACTCAAATCATGGTCAGACAATCAAAACCCATGTGCCTGGCGCTGGCAGTTCTCGCTGTGCCAGCTGCGTGAAATGAAAAAGGAAAAATTGATTACACTAGATATAAAGCAGAAGGATAGGCAAGAGGACTAGGAACAGTAAGTCAGTAGGAGTGCATTACAATGAAGATAACTGTAAAGCAAACAGCAACTCACTTAAGAGGAGAAGGGGAAGGTTCGGAGCTGCAATTCTAGGGTGTCGGGGCGACGTTTAGTCACTGCCAAGGTGGATGAAAATATTACGTACTCAGGTAGCGCGTTCCAAGTAGTTGTCACTTGGCGCGACAAACGAGTGTCAGCCCGAACCCGATGAAATCAGAGTATGTGTAATTTCATCGGATGCCCGCGAAGAGTATGAAACTGTTTAAGATAAACAAGCCAAGTGTGGTCCGGACCTATCCGCCTTGTAATTATAGGATAATTGAGAAATAGTTCTTCATGAAGACGACGATGCTGTAATAAAAGCATCCTTAGCTTGAGTAACCTATCAGGATAGAACTGGTGCCGCAACCCGTGGACCAATTTGGTTCAGATTCTTAAGACCTGCTCTACCGCCATCCTTTCACGAGTCAGACAAGGAGGACAAAACTGTATGCAACACCAGGTACGATTTAACAAAGGTCGTAAACAATTTAACAAACATTTCTTCCGTTAGGATCCCAAATAAGCTACGGATCTTCCAGAGGGTTCCAAAATCTTTGCAACACGCTTTCTTCCAGTCTCGCTGGATATAAATTCCTGAGATAAATTGATCCCTAAGTCAGTTTTCTAGGATACGTAAGGGATTTTTTACCGCCAAGCACGTACCGCGCAGTTGGACCTCTTGATCCTATGTGCGAAACTGAACACTTACTGTAGTTTATTAACATCTGCCACAGAACGGATCAATCAACCAGTCTATCCAGAGCCTGTAGCAGAAATGGGAGCCATCGCGGTCACCCACCGTGCAACAAATCTTCCTGCATTTTACAGAAAGATGCTTATCTCACTTTGTAAAAAAGGGGCAAACCGCTTCTTCCTTCCCGTCGGCAGTTCAGGTGCAACTAATAAAAAATTTCTCAAAAGACAAGCGAAATACCAACAAATTTCATTTGTTAATACACGTAGCAATTGCGGATTAATGTCAACAATATCAGCGACTTTGGTATGGTACATTTCTTGCAGCGATGAAAGCAACTATGCCTCTGAAACGGTGATATCGGTGAACAAAGAGTCTCCCGAAATTTTCTTCTCTAAATCCTTAGTAATTAATGGTGGCTTGAGAGTAAACGTTTTCGTATATTGCTCGCCGAGAAAGCCGGCCTTATCGTAGTCGGTATTGGCATTAACCCCATCAGGTCCGTGCAACAGCGAGATGGATGGATCCGCACGGCAACGTCTTCTGACGTAAGCGAAAAATCACTCTGATTTCTTGAGGCTTTTTTGCTAGCTCCAGTTTGTAACGAAGCATAACATTGCTTAGGTGCTGCTTACACTTTTTGCTTTGCCGCTCGTCAACACAGGTAACATCACAAGGTAACATCTGACAAAGTCGAAAAGTAAATCCGCGAACAATTGTCTCGCCTATTTAGCATTTGACATGCGGTTACATCAAGCAAGGGTGGCTTAGTTTGCTTTCCTTCCAAATAAAGTTGTAATGTGAGGAAGGTACACTTCAGAGAGTAATTCTTTGAATTTCTCACATGCCGTGTTCATATCATCTGCGGCCAACCTGGTGCGGGGTAACCTGGCAGCTCTGGATCGCATTGCTTGATTAGCAGCACGTCTGATGTTTGGACATCTAGCCGCGCATTTCTTTTAGACTCCATTGACAGCGCATTCAAATGAAATGCAGGCGTGGACACTATATCCATGCGGCTTACCGTAAACTAGGTTACCTCAGTATGCAACAGCTTTTTGCGAAAATACAATCAAGAATATACGGAGACTGTCCTTCCATTAAACTTGTTACTCAATCTACAAACTGCTTTAGGAGAGTCTGGAGTACCAGCACCACTAGTTCTGCAGCCAAGGCCGTAGTCACCGTCTCGCAAGAGGGTTGGCGCGAATCTTTCTGGGAAGTCAAAGTCCCCTACTACTGAACATCGGTTTGTAGAATGAGCGCGAATAAAATCGACGTAGCCTGTAGAAACACTATCGAGACCTCTAGACACAAACACAATCATTACTTTGCAAGACAGGGTACACACTTCAAACGGAAGGGCTTCTGCGGTACTATCCGTTAAGCGGGATTTAAATGACTTGTAGATACTTAAACTCAGGTCTAAGTAGCGTGCAACTCCAAAACCACTACGGTCGTAGAGGTGATCCGACCTAAGTAGTGCGTAACCAGGTAGGAATATTCCACTGTCAATGAATTTCGCAGACAGCCACGATTCAGTGAAAGCGAGGTTACCTGGGTGATGGTTGTCCACAAGAGCGCTGATCAGACACTAATGGAATCGACCGATTCATTGGGTTATATTTCATCCTGATGAACACAAGCCATGTATAGAAATGCAATTTTTTCGATAGAATACACTTCAGGAAAGTGCATTATGCATATATGATGGTGGGCATTCAGCTGGTACACGCACACTTTCAGCATAATAAAATAAATAAAGCACTAAACACACAATTTGAGCATAAAGTGGCATAATCGGCAGTTTGGTTACGATGCAAATTTGTTTTTAAGCTTCAAGACAACTGACGTCTGATTGCACAAAGTGTGCGCCAGTTATGAAATGACGGATGAGTGGTAAGCCCTTGCGTGGGCAAAAGCAGATCTATACTTTTATCCGGTTGAGGATGTTGATACACACTCAGGCAGTGCATCATGAAGTGGGTGACTTGTTTCAGTAAGCATTCTCGAAGCAAGCCTTGTGCATGAATTGGTGTGAATGGACACAGGAACCTCAACACATATTGGCTTGGGAATTTCACTACACCGAAATAATTGTGTCAGTGACCTACCCATGATTTTGTAGTGATTCATTAGGAAACCAGGAAATATCACACTGGAGCAATATGTCCAAAAGGGTTAGACACATGTGGTGATAAATCCCGGAATTAAGTGGCAGGGGACAGAGGGGTATCGCAAACGAAGGGTGTGCTACGAACACCTCCTGACTTTTATAAAAACATCATTAACATGGAGTGACCAGGAAAGATCACGACTGAGAGTTACACCTAGGTATTTTACTGACAACCTAGAGTCCAAATCTTGCCATCTATGTGAAGTTCAGAGTATTCCTCAAGACGTTGCTGATAACTATGGCCTTTATGTAGACTCAAAATGACTTCCTTGTATTTTGTTACAAATAGAGATAAAAAGTGAGCTCTGGGCCATAGAACAATGCTGTCCAAATAAGCTTGTAATTTAGTTGACGAAGTTGCGGTCGGTTGTTGTATACCAAAGACGACGTCGTCTGCATATTTTAGCAAGATTGCACCGCCAGTGGCAGGTAAATAGGCGATGTAGGCAGAAAAGAGATATGGAGATAATATGGTCCCTTGAAGAATTCCAGTATTGGTGAACGGCGAGGAAGTTTTACCCCCCAAGTCGAGCATACTGGGCAAGTCCAGTGAAGTATTCTCTTAAAAGGTGGATAGTATTGAGTTGAATTACGGCTTTGTGCAGATCTCACAAAAGAAGCTCACGGTTTACATTGCCGAAAGGATTACTGTAATAGAGAAAAAGCATGCGAACGGTTTTGACCTTGTTGTCTAGTGACGACAGCACTGGATGCACAAGAGAGGCTAACGCATCTTGAGTACACTTCAAACTACCATATGCTAACTTTAAAGGATCATCTGAATGATTTTGATTCAGCAACTTCTCAAGGGTGATTAATTCGAAGATCTTCAAGTTTACCGAGGTGCAGGCAATTAGTCGGTATTTATCTGAGCGCTTCTTTGGCACCGGTGTACTTCTGACACTACTCTAGCAGTCAGCAATATTTCACTCATTCATGCACAACGTGTATAGGTCAACAAGAGGCTGATCCAAGGAATTGGCACACATTTTGTGTACAACGGGTGATAGTCCTTCTGGACCATTTGCTTTGTTGGAGTTTAGCTGTCGTAGTTTATTACGCCCTTTATTCCTGTTAATGGTAGATAAGGAGGTTGTGCGCTGATCCATTCGTGGGGAAGAAGGAGGAAAGTTGGAGTTGGCGGTGAAGCAACAGAAGTTTCGGTTCAGTTCTTCTAGGTCTACATCTGGATTTGACACATTCGGTTAGAAAATACGCTGAGTTGTTTCAGCATACGCCAGGCATCCTGGCAGCTGCTATGTTCCAGTATGGTCTGGAGATACAGGTGGTTTAGACAGCGTAAGTCCATTTTGATAGAAATAGAAAACAGCGTTCACCGCAGGATGGTATTCCGTTTGGAACGGTATCAATTTGAGTCTGGCTAATCGTCTTAGGTATCGAGACAAAAGACTATCCTCACGGATGAAAATGCTTCCCAGTGGACAGAATGTATCAAAGCAGAAGTTGATGTAGCTCGTTAAGCGGTCGCAGTAATTAAGTATATCGTTATCGAGAAAGGTACTAAAATCCGTGGATGAAATCAGTTACTGGAGTCGATATATGTTCTCAGGTGAGCGTTGTTTTTCTTTAAGTCTGCGAGCCATCCACGGAGTAATATTCCTATGATTTACTTTGTTGTACACTATAGGAGATAACTTGATATTTGAGTGGTCAGAACTACCAATATTTGCTTGAGTACAGCCACCGCAATGAGGTTAGCCCTTACGCTGGTGCGATGGTTTGTGCGCCTCAGTGATCCATTAAGCTATGTTGGGTGGTGCTTTATTGCCCCTTCCGAGCCACTCATAACAAATTGGTCAATGGTTAGAGGACAGTCGAACCTAGCCACCTGGTCCTCCAGGTTGGGGTTTGGAATGCGGGTGGCTCCTTATTTCTTAAAACAGACTCCTTGTAGCCCTTAATCAAACCCGCTCTCTTGTGGTAAGGTTTTTGAACCAAAGGCTTTGGTTGAGAACTCTAATCGTTCTCCTGTGTAGACCCGGGCAGCCTGACAGTATCCTGCCCACGTATTACTATGAATCTTTCGTTAAAGTATTACTTGAAGCTCTGGCCACCGCAACGGATAATCAACCGTGCCCTCTCTGCTGCATCGAGCAGGGTGGATAGGGGTTTGGGTGCAACTGCTCAAGCCTTCCCGTCTTCATATTCTACTTCTTAATTTTCTTCTCGTTTATGGTCCCGTTCCAAATTAAAGTTTATCCCCATGTTTTCAAACCCCTGATTCTTCGTTTTCTCCCAATACGCTTTGCTAGGCGTTTATCTTTTAGTTTCAACTCACTTGTGAACGCGGAGCATCACTTCTCTCCTATTGACAAGCCCATGTCCAACTAAGCGGTCCATACTTGTTCATCGGCTACCATTTGGAGCCCTCGATCCTCCTTCAGATTGGCATGCCTCAAGGTACGCACATTACTACAGAACGGCCAACAGACAGCACTTGCCCGAACATTAGAGACTCTCCAGATCGATATCTGCTGCTTAACGGAGACGGGCTTGCAATGCTCGAGCTCTGTGCTCACACTGTGATCCCCTTCAGGTGACACTAGCAGCACTTTCTCAATGAGCCTATCCAGTGAAGATGCAGCTTCGAGCGCCGACCAAGCTGGTGTTGGCATTAGCCTGAGTCCCCGCGCTGAAGCTGCTCTGATTCATTGGATTCCAATCAGTAGCTGGTTGTGTGCGGCACAGTAGCTGAGGTGTTTCCCACCTCTAGCTAACGTGTATGATGATGATGATGTGTGCGGTCAGATTGGCTTGCTCGTTCAAAGCTTCGAAGTCGCGTGGGACTAACAGGTGTCTATTCATCATTGATGCCTACGAGCCCACGAACTTTAGCGATGATTCCGTAAAGAACGGCTTCTACCGCCAACTGACCCAACACCTTCGCCATAGAAGAAGCACGGACACTGGCAGGTGATCTGAACGTTCAGGTTGGAAAGTTGTCCACTGATGAAATGTATATGGGAGCCTAACGCGGTGTAGGTTCCTGTAATGATAACGGTGAGCGGTTACTTCATTTGTGTGAAGATGCCCGTTTATTTCTATTGAGCACTAATTTCCGACAAAGCACCCACCGGATGGTGACTTGGCGCGCACCAGCCTCTAACCAGCTATGGACGCAAATTGATAGCATAGCGATGAGTTACTGCTGGAGAAGTTGCGTCCAGAACTGTAGCTCGATTTGGATCACATGTGTGGACATCGACCATGCACTTGTATATGCTGACCTGCGGATGAGTTTTAGCTGACGCCCATGAGGATGTTGTGAGCGTAATGACGCCAGCCAATTACCGAAGCCATCTGTTCGGAATGCCTATCAAAGTATGCTCTCATGCGAGTTGGGTAAGCGCTTACTGGATACAGTTGAAGCCCACTGGTCTCAGGTTCACCAGAACTTACTAGCAGCAGGAAAATCCTCATGTGGTAAGTCCAATCGCCAACGTGGACATTGGGTCTCTTCGCGGTCGCTGGAACTTATCGATGCTAGCCGACATATTCCGACTGGAAGCGAACACAGTGCAACCAGCAAAGAACTCCGGACAAAACTCCGTGCTAGACTGAAGAGAGACAGCAAATCCTGGTGGTCTCATCTTGCAGCAGAAATGCGAATGGCCACTGCCCTTGATTACAAACGTATGTTATTCCGGCTGATACGGGAAATGGGCGGAAGGAAACGTGATGTTAGTGGAACAATTTCTGACGATAGTGGACACTTTAAGCACAACTTGTAAAACGCTTGGAGTGTTTGTCTGAATAGCTTGGAAGATAATTCAGTCGGTCGGAATAGTTCGATTTCTCGCCGATTACTGACAACCCAGCTCCCTGGGCTCTGCCATTGGATCCACCCTCTCGCTCAGAAGTCGAACTTGATATTTGACGGTTGACAGTAAATAAAGCCACGGTTTCAGATAATCTTCCTTCTGGCCACCTCAAATTCGGGGGAATTACTCTTGTGGATGAATTGTACGGGTTACTAGTGAAACTGTCGGAGCAGGAAACTGTCCCAACCGACTGGAGCCGCTCTGTTCTAGTCCCAATTTTTAAGGGTGGCTCAAGATTGGAATGCGACAACTGTAGAGGAATCATTCTGCTCTATATCACTTTTAGATGGCTTGCCTCTTTCATCCTTCACAGACTGACTGGCACTCATGAATGCCATATTCATGAGGAGCAAGCCGGGTTTCATCGAGGTGTTTGCTGCATTGACAACATCTTCACTTTGCGTCAGTTATTGCAACAGCGTCACAAATATTGGCGGCCAACCGTTTTCGTGTTCCTCGATATCAAACGTGCATTCAATACGGTGGATAGGAGTGCAATTTGAGACTGTCTACTCAGGATAAGTGTACCTGAGAAATATGTAAATATTATCCAGGCATTATACGTGCGTAGCTCAGGCATCGTGAGGGCTTACGGCAAGCTGTCGTCGCTCTTTAATATCTTCAACAGTGTGAGACAAGGATGCCCGCTGTCATCTTTCCTCTTCATCTTCGTTAGTGACGAAGTAATGGAAATCGCCTTCACAGGACACGACTAAGTTGGTGTGGATATGCTCCCAGGAGAATGACTTCTTTTCTTGGACTACGCCGACGATATTGCCCTAATCTGAGACAGCTCGCAAATGTACCAAGCGGCACTGGACAGATTAGCACTGACTGTTTGTCACTTTAGGCTTTGCTTCGCACTCTGGAAGTGAAAATCCTTCCTCCAAGATTGGCCTGCACCGCCTGCTACGCTGACCATTGGTAGGGATCAGCCGGAATTCTTTCAAAATTCAAATACCTGAGAAGTTGTATCAGCACCCGTGGGATTTAAGATACGATCACGAATCATAAAGCAAAAGCGTGAGGCGCTTTTGCTAACCATCGCCACTTATGGCGCCTGCGCGTCACCACTCTTGCCCTGAAGGGTAGAGTGTACAATGCAGCGGTACGTTCGACCCTATTGTACAGTCGTGAAATTAGGTCCCTTCGACCAACGGACATAAGAGGCAAGTTAAGTTTGAACACCGGTGCATTCGCAATTTTGCTCATATCTGGTGGGAACACCGAGTAAGCAACGAGCGTGTTCGACGCCTTGTTTACGGCACTGAAAAAGGAATTTAACCACTCAGTACCGTTATTTAACAATCCAGGCTCCGATTGCACAGTCACGTGTTACGCATGCCAGCCCACCGACTCACGCGAAGTGCGTAGTTTTCGCGCCGGGTGTGTGGATGGAAGGATAAGAGGAGTGAACACGCGATTACTTGGTGGAGATGAATGAAGAGCCTCACTTCGTAGGTGGCCTCGGTTGAAGCGTCTCGGCTCCCTGGTTTTGGTCCGAAAGACGATGAACACGTTTGGCTGGATACGTTTGTTGCTATGGCTAGCAGCCTACGTCAGTGGCGTTCGTTCTGTGAGTTGCTTGGTCACACGCCATCCTTCTTAGCCTCCCATTGCAACCGCGATCTCACTATTTAACTTTATATAATTTTGCATAGTAATTTTTTGCTACATAGTAGCCGGCTGGTAGCAAAGGATTACACTGAGTAATCGTTAATGTGCAGAACTCGGTTGTAGGAAGTACGCGTAAGTTGTAATAGGAAATCAGATTAGCGCTATTTGCTTGGAAGCAGAATGCGACTTCCAATGCCCCATACATGTGTGACTAACGTGTTCGCGCCATAATCAGACCAGACCGCAGTTTGTGCAGGTCCACTGGGTGACCGCGGAGACTAGGAAATTTAGCAGGACTAAATAGCCAAGGCAATTATGGGCCGACCTTACCCATCAAGATGTGGTAAGTAAGAATCAAGTCCCCTCGTATCCTCCGGTTGTGCATTGAATAATCCCCAAACTAAGCAAGTGTTCGAGATACGTCTGCCCCCGTAAATTCTGCACTAACCTAGTACCTACGCATAAAACCCTATCTGAGTAGTTTAGTCTCGCATAACACATGGTGGACAAGGTTTTTATACAATATTCTAAGTGGGGCTTTGCGATTGCCGAGGATAACTTCATGAACAATTCGGCCGCTAAGACTCCGAAAGAGCGGCGGATAAATTACATTCTACGGAACCTACTACAAGCAGCTTTCTATCAATTTTCGCAGTAGTGAAGTGCTTACGACAGTTCGACACCTAAAACAACCAGCTGAGTATCAAAAGGAACTTCACCACCGCCGACAGTATATTGTGGTTGGACTAGAAGCTGTTATTCGGAGAAAAAACACTTAGCCTAAATCAAAGGCATGAACTAATGCGCAGACTATTCCCAGAGACTATCCAAAGCACACTGAATTTCCTCAGGACCCCCGGGATATCTAGAATATTCCGAAGCGTAAGGTCTTAAGCATTAGTGATGGTGCTCCTAGCTTCCCCGACAAATCATTTGTATAGGTCGCAAACAATAATCGCCCCAATCCCGAGCCCTGCGGGAAGCCACTAAGGACAGCTTGCCTAAGCGAAAGGCTACGCAACTGGTGTACGTACTGTTCTCTCTCATCCAGAAACACAGACAACTATTTAATACAACGATTAGATAACCCATAAGATGCCAACTTCAGTGAGAGCTGAAGTTGACGGACAGTGTCGAAAGCATTCGAAAAGACTAAGAATAGCATGTCTATGACGTGGCCACTGTTTACCGCTTCGGCCCAGATTTCATGAGAAACAAGTACATTAGACTAACAAAAATATCCCTTGTTGAACCCGTGTTGCGCGGAACTGAGAAGTTTACATTTCTTCGCGTGGTACTCCATCGTATACCTTACCAGGCTTTCAAACAATCTGGCTTTCAGTCTTGTCAAGCAGACAGGCCGGTAGTTTTCGTGCAGATTACAGTTACCGCTCATTTAAATCGAACAGATGCTTGCCCCCTTCAAATTTGAAGTTAAGGCTTGACTGTCAAACGATAGTAAAAACACGCGTGTGATTGGACTACTCAGATTAGCGACCAATTCATGCAAAAGCCTCGGAAGAATTGATTCAGGACCGGGAGCTTTACAAAATATATACCTTGTAATAACTTGAATACCTGAATCTCGATCATGTTTGACTCGGTTAATAAAGAGACCACTAGAAATATTGAAATCACTCCGCAACCTTTAGTTATGAGGTCTCACGAGCAAAGACACCGGTATCCTGTTCGCTAAGTTTACAAGCCCTATCGTAGTCTATGAGCACAAGGGTCCCGTCTGTTCGCAGTAACGCTTGTAAAGAGAGATTTAGACTGCTGCGCCTGATTACATAAATACAGCGCTTCTTGAAATTTGCAATGACTTAGTCAATGAAACTCCTCTGGTATTGAAGACAAAAAAGCCTTGTGACGTCGCATATGGTATTTCCAACCTTATGATAACTGACGTAACTATTAGGTGACGGAGCTGCTTGGTATATTCACCAGCAGCTAGATGGTTTCTTAAGTAGGTCTTTTACTCTGGAATCTATCCATAGAGGATGCGTCCATTAAACCTTTTTCCTTATGAGTGAAACATAAGGAAATGAAGGCTCGTAAGGTACGACTTGAATATATCCAAAGCTAATTGTACGGAGTCGGCCATCGCGATGTCACTGATCAGAAGTGAAGTCTTAACTCACGGTGCACTATAGTCAACCAGCCAAATGCTCAGAGAGAACTCCACGACCGTCTGTCAGTGTCTTGAAAGAGAAGACGGCAATGATATGCACACCTAATCACTAGACACTAGAGGTGTACCGCAAGAAATGTCACTTACGAAGTCGAGGGACTTAGCAAAAAGGAGGTTTGAAGTAAATGGTATTTGGTTGTCCATATACTGAAAAGGGAATTACATGAACTGATGCAAATAAACTTCGACCGTCAACTGGAGAATTTTGTGCCGAATTTTCTTGACGCCGAGTGGCATGAGAGGTCGGCCTAATATGCTTTAGGGAGGTTAAAATCCTCTAGGACTTAACACCTATTCGCAAATTCGCGAGAATAAGGTAAATAATTCCCATGAAGTTATTTCGAGAACTCAGGTATACCACTGCAACCATAAACTGGACAGAGAATTTGAACGAAATATCCGATTAAGCTTCAACAGTCGGATCCAACTAGTGAAATGTGCTGGTCATCAATATATCTAATGTATAGCTCAATAATTTAACTACGCCTCCGTCTTGAAGAAACACGGAGTAGGCAGTTCCAAGCAGTGCATATACAGGAAAACAGACCTTACCGCCCGTGATATCCTGGGATTACCGTGTTAAAGGGGAAGAAGGTATGCCGAGATGAGATTTATCTGCAATTTGACCCAACTCATTCCCCTTTCTCCTCGGTGCTGATTTACACATTTTATTATTAAATCAGGGAAAGTAGGAAGCCGTCCTAGTCGAATGAAGCCGCACCATTACTGTTCCGATCTTCTAATGAGGCTCACGAGGTGATTGCCTCAGCAATAGATGAATCCCTTTGCGCTCCGTCTCCTCCAAGTAGATTGCCTCTGTCGCTTTTCACTGATTGACTTGCACTCGTAGAAGCCAGATTGGTGAATAGCAAGCAGGATTTCGTCGAAATTGGTGCTGCAATTATCATTTATTCACGTTTTGTTTGTGTTGGCAATACCGTCATATATATTTGCGGCTTACCGTTGTCACGTTCCTCGAGAGCAAAGGCGCCAATTCGAACAAACCATGTATTCTTCCGGCTTGAGCGCTAAGCATAAGTGTCTCGAGAAATATGTAACCTTATCCGGGCATTTTATGCATGTGGCTCGGGTAGACTGAGGGCTTGCGGCAAGCTGTTGCTGCCCTTCAATATCTCCAGCGGTGTAAGAATAGCCTGTTTGTCGTAACCCTTGTTCTTTAACTTCCCCATTGACGAAGTCATGCAAATAGCATTTACTTGACAAGGTTTAGAAGGTGTGGCGATACTCTCAGGTGATGACTTTTTGATTTCAGGGTACGCTAACGATAGTATTTTCATCTGCAATGATTCGAAAATGGCGCCAAGTTGCACCGGACAGATTAGCAATTGCTGTCAGTCGTCTAGCGCTTTCATTTGCGCCATTAAAGTGCAAGGCTTTCCTCCAAGATTGACAGGGGCAGCTTCCCGCGCTGATCCTTGGGGATATAAGTTAGAAATCGTCGTTCTGCGACGGTGTAATCAAATACGAGATCACGAATAAGATAGCAAAAGCTAACGGCACTTGCTAACCTTCGCTTTCTATAGTGTTCACACGACATCACTGTCGCACCGAGGGGTACGGTTTATAGTGCAATCCTACGTCCTACCCTACTGTAGATTTTAAAACCTGGCCCAATGGATCGATAGACGTAAACAGGCCAGTTAAGTTTGAGCACCAATGTGTTAGTGGAAACACCGTATGAGCTTGTTCCATGCCTTGTTTTCGGAACAGGAAATGGAAATGAATTTGGAGCACACGAAAAAACCCTTATCTTTTGTGTTTTAATCCACCTTACATTGCGTCAATGTTGACTTACATCCGGCTCGACACTTGACCGTCTTGTAAGATCTCGCGCTAACGTGTTGCTCTTGTCTCGTTTAATCCGTCCACGTCTTCTTGTAGCCCATAAAATAGAATCCGGTGTGTCCGACTCCGATTGTCATCTGATATCCGCGCTTAATTTCACGCACCGTCTCGGACTAGTATTTACTAGTCCTACAAATTGGTGACCCCGATTCGCACGCGCGAATTTAACATTTTTTCGTTATTTTATTTCTGGGGGAGTTCGTTCCTTTTTCTCGATTATATACCTGTGTTCATTTGTTTCTTAAGTTATCATAGTAGTTTAATGGTGTAATTTTGTCAACGTTTTTTTGATTCACAGATTGATAGTGGTATCTGAGTCGTTTTACATCGTAAACATATCTACTTTGGTTATTCTATCTTTCATGGAACACAGTGCAGAAGTTTGGTTTACGATATTCGAGATCGAACTGGAAAAATAGTGCATGACGACGGATCGTCCGAGGTACAATCAGCTCACCCCAAGCCTTCCCTCGTCAGTTATGACGCTGGTTGAGGATTTTCTACTCTATACGTCGAATGAGGCAATTTATGACACGATGGAGCAATCGATTCTGAAGAGTTACAGCCTAGCGCAAGAGCTCGATTTGTACAGCTCAATAGTCTCAAGCTGAGAGATCAAAAACCATCGGCGTTGCTCCGCGAAATTCAGTGCACCGCTGGTCCGTTATGCTTTAGCGGAAAAAGGAACTGCGGTTTGCACGTCTCCCACAGCCATTGCCGGTAAT
>OX104069.1:5364707-5429461 GCA_944474145.2 Dicrocoelium dendriticum | reverse complement strand
GGGCACACCTTCCCTGAGTAGGCAGTTCCAAATGGCACATCAAGCAACCGAATTGAAGGCACCTATGTTATCGAGGAACAAGAAAACCGTGGGCAGCCAATATATGTGAGGGGGCTCTAACAACTGACGCAAGGTAAAGTTGTGGTCGAAGCAGCCATGGCCCCGACGAAACCAGGCTTGCTCCTCATGAATCTGGCTTTCAAGAGCGCCAGTTAGTCTGTGATGGATTACGGAGGCAAGTAATATGGGGGCGATGCAGTTAAGGTTGATTCATTTATGGTTGGCGCGTTCCGATTGTGAGCCTCCCTTGAAACTTGGGACAACGGCAGAGCGGCTGCAGTCGGTTGGGACACTTTATTGCTCCCGCAGTTTCATTAAAAATTCACGTAAATCATCCACAAGAGTACTTCCCCGAAATTGAAGTGGGATGGAGGAAGACCATCTGATCCCGCGGCTTTGTTTAACTTCAGCAGTCCAGTCTCACCATTGACTTCCTAGTGAGAAAGTAGATACAAATGGAGAGCTCACGGAGAGGGCCATCATTGGCCGGTGAGCAATCTAACCATTTCGGCCGATTAAATTGCTGTTCATAATGCTCAACCCAATGCTCTAAACTTGTCGACAAAATGTGGATAGGCTGTCCACTCTCGTCACGTATAGTTTTACTAACACTAGGTCTCCTACTGCCGGTTTCCCGTATCAGACGGAACAACATTCGATGCTTACAAAAGGCAGCGGTCATTTTCATTTCTGATGCATGATGAAACCACCAAGATTCGCGTTCTCCCTTTAGGTCAGTGCGGAGTTTTGCCCGGAACTCTTTGCGAGTTTCATGTTGTTTGCTTGCAGCCGGAATATGCCGGCGAGTATCCATAAGTTCCAGAGACTGCGAAGAGACTTAATGTCCTCGTTGGCGATTAGACTTACCACATGAGGATTTTCCTGCTGCTAGTATGTTCTGGTGAACATGCGACCAGTGCCCTACAAGTGTCTCTAGTAGCGCTTACTCAACTCACATATCAGCGTACTTTGGTAGGCATTCAGGACATCTGGATTTGTCAGTTGAATGATGTCAATGCGCTCACAACTTCGTCGTGGGCGTCATACAATATGCATCCGCAGGTCAGCGCATACAAGGGCATGGTTGGTGTGCGCACATGTACTCCAACTCGAGCTACAGCTGCGGTAACTTATCGCAATGTGATCGATCTGCGTCCAAGGCTGGTTCGAGGCTAGTGGGCGCCAAGTCACCCTCCGGCAGGCGCTGTGTCCTAAATCAATGCTCGCAAGAAATAAGCGAGCATCTTCACACAATTAAAGTAACCGCTCACCGATATCATTACAGGGACCTACAACGTGTTGGCCGCCCAGACACATTTCATCAGTGGACAAATTTCTAAGTTGAGCGTTCGGATCCCCAGCCAGGACAACAGTGGCCGTGCTTCTTCTGTGGCGAAGGAGCTGGGTCAGTTGGCGGTAGAAGTGGTTTTTTACCGAATCAACGCTACGTTTCGTGGGCGCGTAGGCAGCGGGGATGAATATACACCTAGTATTCCCGCGTGTCCTCGAAGGTTTGAACGAGCCAGCCAATCGGACTGCACCAAACCGCCCACTGATCAGAATCCACTCAATCAGAGCAGCTTCAGCCCGGGGACTCAAAGCAATGCCAACATCAGCTTCGCCGGTGCTCAAAGCTGCATCGTCACAGGATAAGCGCAATGAGAAAGTGCTGCAGGTGTTACCTGAGGGGGATCGCAGAGTGAGCACAGAGTTCGAGTCATGCAGATGAGTATCCGATATGCAGCTGATATCAATCGAGGGTGTCTCTAATTTTCGGGCAAGTGCTGCCTGTTGACCAACCTGTCGTAATGTACCTTGAGGCATGCCAGTCTGTACAATGGAACAACGGTTTATTACAGGTAAAAAAGCATTGCTTAATAAGTCCTTTGGGATGGAAATTATTGCGAAAATCAATTGCATGATAAAGTGAAAAGCGTTGTGGTGGACTCACAATAGACTTTTGTGGAATAGCGGTGATGTTCGCGTATTAAACGTACAATCCAAAAATCCATTGGTTAGGCATTCGGAAAGACACCGTTTGATTGCGTTTTGTAGTACCTGGCTAACAAATCATAAAATGAAATGTAAGTGAGACAATGCTTCCTCAACCGGTTTTTTACATATCGCCAGCTTGGGCGCAGATATGACATAATCAGGGAAGGCGTTTCAAGGCTGATACACGCGGAAGGAACAGAAATTTCTACGGCATTCAAGCCTGCCATACTGAATTGTCAGTTTCAGAGAGTGACCTCTTAGCTTAGTGTAGTGGTTCAATTCCAACAGCGGACGGCATATGTGGTTTGGATTCTTCAGAAATTCGGAAAACCATTATGAGATCCCGCCGCAAAGGCCGATATCCACTGCTGTACATTCTTAGAGAGTTCAGTCTAAGCTGACGCGGCAAATTAAAAAGGGTCCCGACGTTCTGGGTTGCCCTTTGTTGAGGCGTTTCGATAGCAATAATGTCTCGTTTCTGCCACGGCTGCCACGTCTGAATAGTATATTCCACGTGCGGTCGCACCTAGTTGTTTAGCATTTTGGGAAAGATTGAGGGTTCAAACGGACCGAAGGCTCCGCGAAGGAGGCCGAAGTGTTGCTTGCCGGTTCTCCTTGCTTTCTCTACTTGTTTTGCACACATGAGGTCTTCCTGTACCAATACACCCAGGTCACGCTCCTGAGAGACTTTCTCCAAGGTGTGGTCTCCAAGCTTGTAAGCGCTCACCGGCTGGTGAAGCAGATGAATTACCTTGCACTTAGCAATGCTCAATTGAAGCATGTTCCTCTTTGATATTTTCATAAATGCAATCTAGGTCAAGTTGGAGCAGACCGTGATCTGGATTGTTACTAATCGCGCGCCATATCTTGACGTCATCGGCGAAAATCAGAAAATTTGAGGTGATAACTAATGCCAGGTCATTGATAAATACCGGGAGTGTTAGAGGGCTGCAAATGGAAACCGATTAACTGGAGTGGACCGCTTGCTTATACATGAGCTTGTCAACAGAACAGGATTGACGCTCCGCGTTAGCATGTGATTTGAAACAAGAAGATAAACGCCTAGAATAGCATGTTGGGGGATACTAAGAATCAGGCGGTTGAAAACACAGGGATAAAAGTTAATTTGGAGCGGGACCATAAGGGAGAATAAAAGTAAGAGGGTGAATAATAAGAAGGGAAGGCTTGAGCAGGGGCATCCAAACCCCTATCCACCCTGCTTGGTGCAGCGGATAGGGCACGGTTTATTATCCGTTGCGGTGGCCAGAGCTCCAAGTAATAGTTTGATGAAAGATTCATAGTAATACGTGGGCAGGATACTGTCAGGTTGCCCAGGCGTAGACAGGAGAAAGATTAGGGTTCTCAATCAAAGTCTTTGGTTCAAAAACCTTACCGCAAGGCAGCGGGTTTGGCTTAGGGCTACAAGGATTCCGTTTTAAGAACTACGGAGCCACCCGCATTCCAAACCCCAACCTGGAGGACCAGGAGGTTAAGTTTTTCAGCCCTTTAAATAGTGACTAATATGGTATGAGTGGGTCTGAAGGTGCAAAAAAGCACCACCCAGCATAGCTCAATGGATCACTGAGGCACACAAACCATCGCACCAACGTAAGGTCCAGCCTCATTGCGGTGGCTGCACTCAAGCAAAGATTGGTAGTTCTGACCACTCAAATATCAAGTTATCCCTTATCGTGTACAACAAAGTAAATCATGGAAATATTACTCCCTAGATAGCTCGCAGACTTTAAGAAAAACAATGCTCATCTGAGAACATATATCGACTCAAGTAACTGATTTCATCCACGGATTTAGTACCTTTCTTGATAACGATATACCTAATTACTGCGACCAGTTAACGAGCTATATCAACTTCTGCTTTGATACATCCTGTTCACTGGGAAGCATTTTCATCCGTGCGGATCGGCTTTTGTCTCCATACCTAAAAAGATTACCTAGACTCAAATAGATACCGTAACAAACGTAATACCAACCTTCGGTTGAATCCTTTTCTATTTCTATCAAAATTGAGTTGCGCTGTCTAAACCACCTGTATCTCCAGACCATACTGGAACATAGCAGCTGCCAGGATGCCTGGCGTATGCTGAAACAACTCAGTGTACTTTCTAACCGAATGTGTCAAATCCAGATGTAGACCTAGAAGAACTGAACCGAAACTTCTGTTGCTTCACTGCCAACTCCACCTTTCATCCTTCTTCCCCACGATTGGATCAGCACACAACCTCCTTACCTTACCTTAACAGGAATACAGGGCGTAATAAACTACACAGCTAAACTCCAACAAAGCAACTGGTCCAGAAGGACTATCACCCGTTGTACACAAAATGTGTGCCAATTCCTTGGATCAGCCTCTTGTTGACCTATACACGTTGTGCATGAATGAGTGAAATATTGCTGACTGCTAGAGTAGTGTCAGCAGTACACCGGTGCCAAAGAAAAGCTCAGATAAATACCGACCAATTGCCCCCACCTTGGTAAACTTGAAGATCTTCGACAGAAGTACCCTTGCGAAGTTGCTGAATCAAAATCATTCAGATGATCCCTTATAGTTAGCATATGGTAGTTTGAAGTGTACTCAAGATGCGTTAGCCTCTCTTGTGCATTCAGTGCTGTCGTCACTGGACAACAAGGTCAAATCCGTCCGCATGTGTTTTCTCTATTACAGTAATCCTTTCGGCAATGTAAACCCTGAGCTTCTTTTGTGAGACCTGCACAATGCCGGAATTCAACTCAATACTATCCACCTTTTGAGAGAATACTTCACTGGACTTGCCTAGTGTGTTCGACTTGCGGGTAAAACTTCCTCGCCGTTCATCAATACTGGAATCCTTCAAGGGACCATATTATCTCCATATCTCTTTTCTGCCTACATCGCCTATTTACCTGCCACTGCCGATGCGGTATTGCTGAAATATGCAGACGAAGTCGTCTTTGGTGTGCAACAACCGACCGCAGCCTCGTCAACTAAAGTACAAGCTCATCTGGACTGCATTGTTTTATTGCCCAGAGCTCACTATTTATCTCTATTTGTATCAAAATACAAGGAAGTCATTTTGTGCCTACATAAAAGCCATGGTTATCAGCAACGTCTGAAGGAATACTCCGAACTTCACATAGATAGCGAGAATTGGACTCTAGGTTGTCAATAAAATACCTAGGTGTAACTGTCAGTCGTGATCTTTTCTGATCACTCCATGTTAATGATGTTTTTACAAAGGTCAGGAGGTGTTCGCAGCACACACTTCGTTTGAGATACGCCTCCGTCCCCCGCCTGTTTTATTCTGGGATTTATCACCGCATAGGTCTTACCCTTTTGGACCTATTACTCCAGTGTGATATTTCATGGTCTCCTAATGAAACACTACAAAATCACTGGTAGGTCACTGACACAATTATTTCGGGGTAGTGAAATTCCCAAGCCGATATGTGTTGAGGTCCCTATGTCCACTCACACCCATTCACGCACGAAGCTTGCTTCGAGAATGCTTAATGAAACAAATCACCCACTTCGCGATGCACTGCCTGAGTGTGTATCCACAACCTCAACCAGACACAAGTATAGATATATTTTTGCCCGCACAAGGGCTTACCACTCCTCCGTCGTTTCATACCTGGCGCACAATTTGTGCAGTCAGACAACAGTTGTCCTGAAGCTCAAAAACAAATTTGCATCGTAACCAAACTGCTGTTTATGCCACTTGATACTCAAATTATGTTTTGACAAATAGCATAGGAATGTATGTGTCTGTTGACATGTAAAAGTATGTTTATGTCTGTATTTGGAAGTAGCCATGCCATGTTTGTGTTTGTTCGTTGGGTTCGCCATCAAAAGCGGATATCAATGGAACGCTTCGAATCGGATGACGGTCGTTTATGAATGATCCTCCGAAAAGGGAAGAGGCAGTGACTTTATTTAGTGGCGAGTCACATCCTCCACATCACAGTGTTAGTAAACGGATATCTGTGGTTTATATTGGGAGAACGCTTGCCAGGCCAATCCCACCACATTCTGGAACAATGCCGCTGAACCATTTCCTAGAACGGGATTTACCCGAACCACCCAGCTGGCACCACGGCGAGGTTCGAACATATTGATGCTTTGGCGGCACATTCCGGTTGGAAGCGAACACGACGAGATTCTCAAAGTCCTCAAAGCAAAACTCGTGCCAGCCTGAAGAGAAACCGCGAATCCTGGTGGTCTTATCGTGCGTTAGATATGCAAGTGGGCGCTGCCTTTTATAACCATCGGAACTTATTCCAGGAAACGGACGGAAGGAGACCTGGTGTTAACGAGTCCATAGTTTACAAGGGCGGAATGTTAATCCACAGCTTTTCAAAACGCTTGGCGCGTTAGGTTGAGCACTATGAAATGCAATTTAATCTGTAAGAATAGTAGAATTCCTCACTGACCAATGGTTATCCTGCCCCTGTACTATACCTTCGGATCCGCCTTATCGTTCATAATTCGGACGGGAGTTCGGATTGATGAAGTTGGATAAGACCGCAGAAGTTGACAGACTTCCTCTAGCCTTTTTCAATTTCGACGGGACCTGATATTGTGGATGATTTTTACGAGTTATTAGTAAAACTGGGATAGCAAAACTGTCCTAACCGACTGGAGCCGCTCTAGTATAGTCAATATGTTCAATGGAGGTTCACATTCGGAATGCGGCAACCATAGTGGTATTAGTCTGATCTCCAACGCCTGCCAATTGCTTTGCCTCTATTATTCTTCACAAACTGGCCGGCACTCGTGCAAGACAGATTCGTGAGGAGTAAGTTGAGTTTCGTCAATGTCCGGGATGCATTAATCATATATTCAACTTATCTCAATTGATGGAGCACTGTCACATAGACTGGAGGTCCACCGTTGTGTTCCACGACATCAAAGGTGCCTTCGCTGCTGTGAATCGATGTGTTCTGTAGTATTGTCTGCCAAGAACATGTGTCCAGGTGACATGTAAATATTATCCGAGCGTTATAGGCGCGTAGCTCGGAAAGAGTAAAGGCTTACTACAAGCTATCGCCGCCCTTCAATATCCCTATCGGTGTAAGACAAGGATGCCCGCTGCCACCTTTCCTATTCAAGTTTCTTATTGACGAAGCCATGAAGATCTCGTTCATTGAAGACGACTAGAGGGTGGGGCTACTCCAAGTTGAGCTAATTTTTGACTTGAAGTAACTCGGCTGTCAGTTAGCCCTCCAGGAATCAAAAACAAAGTCTAGGCGACGACCATAAATCAATACTAAGGAGTATTTTTAATTGACTACTTACGTTATTCCGCTGTCGTCCACTTATTGGCTGTTCATTTGTAACTGTCCTGTTACATTATCCCCATCCAATTGCTCGTTCTTCAGTTACATCAATTTACCTTTACTGAATACACGGCTACGTCGAGCCGGGTTGTCGTCCTGGCCGATAGACTGCGTGCGAGCGTCTGATTTGCAATTGGTCCGTTAGGCTGATGCCTCCCCGACTGGCTAACGGATACAGCGGTACGTGTCCTTAAACTGGACTCCGGTTTGAGCTGCCCTTCCGTCATACAGCTGACCAATTTACTCCTTGAATGCCGCAAATCTCGCTGTTCCTCTTGTTTACTGAATCGGACCAGCCGTTACAACGACGATAACCTTCGCTCCGGGGTTCAGCCATCATTAAAAGATCGCGTTCCATGAATACGACTTCGAGAGTATGGGGCTGCCCCAAGGTGAACTACTTCTTGGTATGTAGTATGCAGACGACATAGCCTTCATATATAACGACACACAAAGTTGTCAAGCTGCACTAGATGTATTAGCGTTGGCTGTTAGCCGTTTCGGGCTTTGCTGAACACACTCAGACTACAAAGCTTTTCTGCCAAATTGGCACGGATCACCTCCTGCGCTGATTCTTGTTGGAATCAATAGGAATTTGTTCGGAAATTCCATTTATTGGACAATTGTATCAGCGCTGGTGCAATTTAAAATGAATTCACAAACGCACGGTAAATGCTTTAGGCGCTTCTACCAAACTTCGCCACTTATGGCGCCGGCGTAAAATCGTTGTATCCCACAAGGGTAGAATGCACATTGCACCCGTACGTTAGACCCTATTGCACGGTTCTGAAACCTGGCCCATTAGATCGGTAGATTTAAAGAGATTGGTTAAGTTGCATCCCCAGTGTTTTCGCAGTTTGGTTCATATCTGGTAAGAACATCGCGTGAGTAATGAGCGTGTTCATCGTAGCGCATTTGATGCAGGAAAAGCGAGTGAAATACTCAGTTCCGTTGTATCACGAATCAGGCTCCGATGGCTGGGCAACGTGTTGCGCATGTCAGAACCCAGACTCCCGCGATATGCATTGTTTGCGCGCCCTGAGTGTGGATGGAAAAAGAGGAGGGGAAGCCAAGTGATAGGTTAGTCTTGATGAATGAAGGCCCTCATTTCGAAGTTGGCCTCGCTTGAGGCTTCTCGGGTCCTTTGTTAGTTGCTAAAGTATAATGATCGCCTCTGGCTGGATACAGTTGTTGCTATGGCTAGAATCCGACCCCAATTGGGTTTGTGTTTTGTTTCGCTGCCCCTCTCCTCCAGCTTAGACCCCGCTTCCGCCGCAATCCCATTTCCGACGTAAAATGCAATATTTTGCGGCACTGATACCTGCGCTAACTATCCGGAACGATGTCCATCCGTTAATGGAAGCTCAGCTGGCGTGCCTCTGTTGCGTCACAGTAGCTGAGGTGTTTTCCACTATTAGCTTACGTGTATAATTATGATGATGAAGGCGGTTGATAGCTTAGAATAAAGTGTGATGCTGGATATCATAGATAATTGCGATTAAGTTTCACCCACTTATCACCTGAGGACACCTGACTGTTTTGCACCCATTACCATAAACTTCAAGCCAGTTGCATTAGAAATGTCTCCACGGTTGTCTCAATTAGGTAGTTTTGCTTGCCACATGACCTTAGAAATGGGGCGGTATATTGAAAGGAACCCACTAATTGCTTATTGCTCTTTAAGATTCTAGCAATTCAAGGGATCTCAAAATCCATTCCGCTATTGCTGTCATCAAGCAAAATATTCGTCGTTTGTCACCTTGTAGTGAGACTTGGTTGTTCCTTAGTTAGTCTCGTAGCCTATTATTTTTACGGATTCCTTCCATTTAGTGTCCGGTCACAACTTCTGTCAATAATATTCCTCTAGTTTTCCAGCTATATTTCAACTTTACGTCGGAAAGAACACAAAGTGAGTGCGTTTGTGGTAACTGCCTGTTTCTACTAGTTTTACTTCATATTTTATATATACAACTGATTCCCATTATGCGAGCTCACGCCTCATGAGCAGTGTTGCTAAAATAAACCCTAAACTGCTGTTCAACCGACGGATGCTTAGGACAATTTTCGGTATTCAAGAGCCCGTTGTGTGTGCGTATTTATACTTTGAAGCAAAAGCTCACATTGAACGTTTGCATACTCAGAGCACACTTTAGCAACGTCCTTCATTTTAAGCCCATTGATAGCTGTGATATTTCTTTGGTCACAAACCCCTTACATAGCACACCGCGATCAGGTGGGCATTTTCTCCAAGACCATTTAGGCTAGCATTAACTAGGGTAAAAAAAAATAGGAAACCTGTTGGTCGTAGCTTCTATAACTAAGCTGTTAGTTTCTGTATGTCATTGATGGGTTTGCAATATTCGTCATTTGATTTGATATCCACGCGCTATCACCAATCAAACCTGCCTTCCCCACAACTTTGTCATCAAAATGTTTCGTAGCCTAGCATATTTTCTAAACCAGGGTTTCCCAACCTGGGGGTAATTACCTCCAAGGGGGTAAAATGGCATTTTCCGAGGGGTAAATACCGATAATTGGATTTGGTCACAAATCAGTCGCGAAATAAGCTTAATAACGAAATCACACATCGCAACTAGCTCAGCATTGTTAGTTAGCCATCAATCAATGCAGCTACTACGGCATGGCGCTTTTGTCGACTGCCACAACTGCTGCCGTGTTTTCGAATAAGCCAGTCGTTCACCGGGTCAAATAGTGAAGTGGATAGCAAACTATCGTTTCAGCACTGGTCAAAGTACCAGTTCTGTTCACAGATGAATGTTTGACAGTAGGAACGGCGAGAAAGGGTGATTAGTGTTCACAAGGTATGGATACAGAATGGTGTCGGGAAAATGTCGAGGAATAACGTGGAACGGAGGAATGAAAAACATGTTCATGTTTGATTAGGAATCAGACACGATGGGGTCAAGAGAGGGCCTGATTCGGGATGACGGTAGGCCTTTGAAAGGGCAGAGATACGATACAATTGGGGTCACAACCAACATAGAATCAGCAGATTGGACGCCAGTGACCATTAGGTGTTATGTTGATCACTTTCATGAGCAGTTGTTTTTGACGAGAAGTCATGGCAGGTGAGTATTTTCATTCAGTGGCGTTGATGCCGACAAAAATATATTTGTCTGCGAACGGTTGCGATAATGTCACCTGCATGGAATAACGAGATTAATTTCTATAAATGATATATATCTATAACATCTACCTACTTCATTGTTTGCAGGGAATACGTCTTCCAGAAAAAGCGGTCCTACAAAGAAGCATTTCTGCAGTGGGGCTTTACTAACTTCGCTGATAAAAATGTTGAGAAATCGCAATGCGTTTTGTGCAGCAAAGTGCTCACGGCGGAGAGTATGAAACCTAGTAAATGGAAAGAGCACTTCGAACGAAGCCATGCTCATTTGATAGGAAAAGATATTACATTCCTTAGAAGGAAAGAAGCTGCGCTAAAACGTTCGCGCCTGGATACATCGAGCTCCTTTCTCAGGCAAATGAGGCTGGCCTTGAAGCTTCGTATCGCATTGCGCTTCGAATCGCCAAAAACAAGAAGTCGCATACCATAGGAGAGGACCTCATCAAACCTTGCATAATTGATGCGGTGAAGCTCGTTCTTAGAGAACATCATGCGGAGAAGATTAATATGATATCACTTTCGAACAACACCATCAAAAGTCGTATCGAGGACATGAGCAATCATATTTTGAACAAGGTGCTCAACGAAATAAGATCAAGTTCCTTCTTTGCAATCCAGTTAGATGAGTCAACCGACGTAGCGTCCTGTTCCCAACTACTTGTGTATGTTGGGTACCTAAAAAGTGATAGCTTGAAAGAAGGGTACTTGTTCTCAAAATCTTTGAGCACGACTACGAGTGGCGAAGATGTTTTCCTAATAGTAAAGAAGTTCCTCGAGGAAAACATGCTACTGTGGTCGAAGTTAGTGGGTGTCTGTACAGACGGAGCACCAGCCATGTTGGGCTTCCGTTCCGGATTCCAAACATTGGTCAAAAATGTTGCTCCGCACGCTACCTTTAGTCACCGCATCATACATCGTTATGCTTTAGCAGTGAGCACTATTCCACCTGCTTTACTTGACGTGCTAACCAAAGTAGTAAAGATAGTCAATGTCATCCGCCATAGTGCGACCCACACAAGAATCTTCAAAGAGTTCTGCAATGAATTTGCAGGCAAATTCGACGTGCTACTATTGCACACAAAAGTGCGTTGGTTGTCACGAGGCAGGGTGTTGCACCTAGTGCTTCAGCTTCGACAGGAAATTGCAATCCTTCTTCGAAGAAAAGAGATGCATAAGGGTAAGGGAAACCAGTTACACGTTATTATGACGGACAGGGTGCTTATTTCGAAACTTGTTTATCTTGCTGATTTCTTTGGACAAATCAATGCGCTTAACCTCAGCCTGCAAGGGAATATGATGAACATTTTAGTCGCTCAGGATAGAGTAGCCGGTTTCCTTCGCAAACTGCAGCTTTACCAGCGCTCGGTTGATGTTGACGACGTGGCGATATTTCCATAACTAACGACGGTGCTCGTTGAAAGAAATGAAAAATGCGCATTCACGAATGAAATATCTTGCCACTTGTCACCAGTGATGAATTCCATCAGCAAATATTTTCCTGATTTGGAAACTCGCCATTTAAGTGCCTGGGTGCTAAGACCGTTTACAGTAGCTGAAGAAATATTTCCAGATAATGAATTCGAAATCAAGGTACAATTCCTAGGAATGCGCGAGGACAGCGGATTGAAGGTAGATTTCCAAATCACGCAGCTAGTAACATTTTGGGCAAAGATAGGTGAAGAGTATCCATTACTGTCGGAAAGCGCATTGAGAATATTGATCCCATTTGCAACAACTTATAAATGTGAAAGTGCATTTTCGACAATGATGGTAATGAAAATAAAGCAAGGAATCGAATGAACTTGGAGCTCGACTTGCGATGTGCATTGGCCGAAACTGCACCAAATATACCAGAAATTGTTACTACCAAACAATACCAACCGTCTCATTGATGTATATCGACTCTTGTTTGCATAGAATTTTGAATTAGAAGTACTGTTTTCTTTCGTTTATTTGTCGAGGGAGATTCCGGATACCGATCACTTCTCGTACTTAAGTCTGCTAATTATGTAGTGAGAAGGGGTGTTTCCTTCAATTGCATGTGCACGTGAAACTACATATAACATTTGTTTTTGCATTTTGGAGTGAAATGTGCAATAGTTATTACGTAGTAGTCTTTCGAAAGTTTGGGGGTAAACATCTGGTGGGCAACCCCCTTTGTGGGTAACGGCGTCTAAAATGTTGGGAATCACTGTTCTAAACCAATATGGTGAAAGTTTCCTGCTAGAAGAGGCTGCATTTTAACAGTTGTTTACCTATAAACACCTGGTATGACGTTCTGTAATGATTCAGGACAATATTTATTATGACATGATGAACTAAAAGGCTTTTACCACGGCCCTAACCTGCCTCAGTGTGTTGTCTCTCTGCAATGGACGTAACCATCTGTAGTCCTGCGATCCGTTTGTTTCGGGCGGACGACACAGATGTCTACAAATGTTTGTCCATCTTTGCTACTAAGCATTGCTGCTGTCCTGATATTTTGGTGCAACCAAAGTGGTGAGTTGCGCAAACGGGGAAACAGTAGTCGATGATTTGTTTAGAATTTCATCGAGCCTACGAATGTAGAGGAGTGGTTTAGGTTTGTTTCGGTGTGGTATAGTTGCACTTCACCTTCTCCCCTCAAGAATGACGAAGTTATTTTAGTTGCAGAGCTTATGTCGACATGGATTTTGGGGTGAAAAACACTGACATACAGAACACAGCTGAAGTCCTTTATACATTAACCAGACGTTTTATCTACATCTTCTCATTCGGACTGGCATTCATGCGATAAATCCTGTGCGTGGTTTATAGGCCCCACATCGCATCACATGCGATTTGTTTGTTCTCATCGCGTTGTCTAACTGCTCTTGTAGCTTTTTGCAGTGCAGTTACCAATAGGTTAAAATGACTACAAGGCCGAACACTAGAGTCCCATGGAAGAATCCCTAATCTTACCACCATATCCTTATATGAAATCCACCCAATATTGCGGAACGATGCTTATAGTGTGTAGGCTACTGGGTAGTGTATGTTTGCGTACCACCTTTACAATCTACCTTAGCCCGTATCAACTGCTCACGTTTCATCAACACGGCTCTTTGTAAATTTAGATTGGTGTAGACTGCGCTGAAATGTGTTCCGGGTCTCTATACATGCTATTGTTTGATACACGGCTGGAGTACCCCCATCACTTTAACTTGGAACGCCGGTTCATAAGCAGGAGTTGGCGAGTAAGCCGGTTTTCAGTGGTTCGTCGCCAGGCTATTCAATCACAACTGAGTAGACGACGTGATTGGTCAGGGCCTTGTAATTGCCATTGCTAGTGATACTGCCTGCTGTCCATCCACTTTCCGTATCGACTAGACCATTTGATGGGGTGAATCTGTTCGTTCCATTCCATCCACCTTAGTTGAGTTTGTAACTGTCTGATGAAGAATCACTGAAACGGAGCTGGTTCGTCAACTTTTGCTTCTGAAGTTCTCCCCCGAATTATTTCTCAAGTGAAACATAGTATGGGGCATAATCTATAAAGTTATTGGTTAAACTCGCTCGCATGGAATTCAGTTGACCTGCCAGCAGCTACTCGTAAATGCGTTCAAAGTCAACCATTTTATATAGGATGTCGTTAATAGCTTGTCGGAGTTTCGCTTAGTCATGGCTTTGTTTAGTATTATTATTAATTATTAATTTATTATTATCTATTATCTATTATTATTAATTATTATTATTTAACCTGTCGATTATAAACTAACAATACAGTCTCAGCTTTTAGTGCAACAGATTACTTTAAGGCCACCAGACTGCTAGCCTCAGTGATATATGCTTCACAGTTGCGAGGGTCTGTTTTCCTGCTTTTTGATTTATTCTGTGAGAAATACTTTGTATCGTCAATAGTACAATGTCCAGAATCATTTACATCCATTCAGCAATGGCTTTACTGCATTTTGTTTTATTAGCATAATCCTCTCACCACATGTTTCGAAGACCCACACATTTCTCCGTTCTTCAGAGTGAAATACGCAAGGTGTTTTGTTCACCTAACAACCCACATGCTGTTCTTGTCCGGGTCAAAACTCCTCATGATTATTGTGACTACGATACATGACGATGACGATAAATGTTTGGTAAGTTGCTGAACATATCAAACAACATAGATGCGTCTCCTATGCGTTTGCCTGTTGGCAAAGCAATATGTTGGGCAGTTATTTCTCTTTGAGCAATAGCTTCTTTTTGTGATTACTTTGATCTACATATTGGAAAAATATGCCCGGTGGAAAGAGATGATGACTTGCAGTGCAAACCGCTAGTGCTCATGTGTGCCTATCCCGGTGGAGTCGATGAAAGGCCTACCACCAACGAGACCCAAAAGGTCGAAGCAGCTCTGCCTGGTGCTTTTCCAGACTTGCCAACGCCTGCGTACGGAGAGTGGACCATGAGTATTTATTTATTAATTTTACCAAAATCTCCACTACTCATCAGTAATATACCAAACGTTGTTTACTTCAACACCGTAACAGTTGAGAACTTGGACATTTTAGAAACTGGCATAACATGATTCGACCTTTTTCGATGATGCAGGATAGAATTGCAACTTCATTAGATGAAAGATGGTGTACTTATTCAATGAAGAAAGGTTACAATTTGAAGGCAATCCGCTTGATCCACTACAGGATTTCGATAGACCTTTCAAAAGTTCATATCTCTTGCACCTACATTACATTTGTGTTTCAGTAGCTACGGGTGGGAGCGTGGATCTTGGGAGGATGGACAACTGAGCATTTTGCCCAATGACGTCTCTTGGTATATTAAGCAACATGCTCAGGTTTGAGGGTGCCAAATTGTATGCGTGTTGGTAAGGAAAGGTAACCTAAAGAAACAAATGCGAAAAAATAGTCACTTTGCATCTGCGGTTACGTTTTGGTGACAACTTGAAACTAAAAGGGGAACGAAGGGTAAGCAAAAGGAATAATAAACCCTTGCACCGCAATTTTTAAATGCTTTGTACATATAAATGCAGGAATTTAGGTCTGATGAATGAAAAAGTAGAATATTAGATGCACGCAGTGCGTTTACACGGACACAAGTGCATGCTACTCGGTCAAGCCAGCCTACAAAAAGAGTGGGAGGCATGGAAAGGGGTTAAAATCCGATGTCAAAGCTGCTGATGTGCATGTGTTTTCTTAGTGGCACAGTAAGTCCTTGTGCATAAGGAACATAAATGAAGGCAGCACCATGGTCATCAGCCCTGTCGTTACACTTGTGACCCCACCATCAGCTGGTATAAGACTAGTCTTTAAGTTTACCAACAGCTCATGAATGGTATAGGGGTTTGTCGATGCTGTAACACCCCTAGTAACGATTGCACTCCATCGATCCAGACACATTACCTCCCAATAATACACTGCTCGCCCTTTCAAACTATTACGGCATTTGTATTGGGGAATCGCCCTTATGTTTTTGTACCTATTCTATATTCTGCACTCAATAGCCAAGTAACTTCTCACTGGTGATTCTGTCGAAGATCTTCAAGTTTACCGAGGTGCGGGCAATTGGTCGGTATTTATCTGAGCGCTTCTTTGGCACCGGTGTAATTCTGACACTACTCTAGCAGTCGGCAAGATTTCAGTCATTCATGACAACGTGTATAGGTCAACAAGAGGCTGATCCAAGGAATTGGCACACCTTTTTTGGACAACAGGTGATAGTCCTTCTGGACCGGTTGCTTTGTTGGAGTTTAACTGTAGTAGTTTATTACGCCCTCTATTCCTGTTAATGGTAAGTGAGGAGGTTGTGCGCTTATCCATTCGTGGAGAAGAAGGATGAAAGCTGGCGTTGGCAGTGAAGCAACAGAATTTCCTGTTCAGTTCTTCTAGGTCTACATCTGGATTTGACACATTCGGTTAGAAAGTACGCTGAGTTGTTTCAGCATACGCCAGACATCCTGGCAGCTGCTATGTTCCAGTATGGTCTGGAGATACAGTTGGTTTAGACAGCGCAACTGAATTTTGATAGAAATAGAAAAAGATTTCACCACAGGGTGGTATTACGTTTGGAACGGTATCTCTTTGAGTCTAGGTAAGCCTTTTAGGTATGGAGACAAAAGCCGATCCGCACGGATGAAAATGCTTCCCAGTGAACAGGATGTATCAAAGCAGTTGATGTAGTTCGTTAACTGGTAGCAGTAATTAGGTATGTCGTTCTCAAGGAAGGTACTAAATTCTGTGGATGAAATCATTTACTGGAGTCGATAAATCTCAGGTGAGCGTTGTTTTACTTTAAGTCCGCAAGCTATCCACGGAGTAATATTTCTATGATTTACTTTGTTGTACATGATAGGCGATAACTTGATATTTGAGTTGTCAGAACTACCAATCTTTGCTTGAGTGCAGCCACCGCAATGAGGCTGGACCTTACTCTGGTACGATGGTTTGTGCGCCACAGTGAGCCATTAAGCTATGTTGGGTGCTCTTTTGCACCTTCAGAGCCACTCATAACGGATTGGTTAATGGTTAGAGTACAGTCAAACTTAGCTTCCTGGTCCTCCACGTTGGGGTTTTGAATGCGGGTGGCCCATTTTTTCCTAAAACGGACTTCTTGTAACCCTAAGCCAAACCCGCTACCTAGTGGTAAGCTTTTTGATTGAGAAGCATAATCGTTCTCCTGTGTAGGCCTGGGCAACCTGCTAGTATCACGCCCACGTAATACTATGAAACTTTGGTCAAACAATTTCTTGATGCTCTGGCTACCGCAGTGGATAATCAACAGTGCCATATCTGCTCCATCGAGCAGGGTAAATATAAGTTTGCATGCTGCTGCTCAAGCTTTCCCGTCTTCTTTTCCCCTTCTTACATTTCGTCCTTCTTATAGTCCCATTCTAACTTAAATTTTATCCTCCCGGTTTTACTCTCTGATTCTTGGTTTTCTCCCAACATGCTTCTTTAAGCGTTTATCTTCTAGTTTCAACTTACATGTTAACGCAGAGCGTCAATCCTGTCCTGTTGACAAGCTCATGCCTAAGCAAACGTTCTACTCCAGTTCATCAAATTCCATTTCGAACCATCGGTCATCCTTCAGAATGGCATGCCTCAAGGTACGTACAATACTACAGATCGGTCAACAAGCAGCACTTACCCGAACATTATAGACTCTCTTGATCGATATCTGCTGCTTATCAGAGACTCGCCTGCAAGACTCGAGCTCTGTGCTCACTTTGTGATCCCCTTCAGCTGACACTAGCAGCGCTTTCTTAATGCGCCTATCCGGTGAGGATGCAGCTTTGGATCACCGGTCAAGTCGGTGTTGGCACTGCCCTGAGTCCCCGGGCTGAAGCTACTCTGGTTGCTTGAATTCCAATCAGTAGCCAGATGTGTGCGAACAGATTGGCTGGCTCGTTCAAAGCTCCGAGGTCCCGCGGGACTATTGGTGTCGATTCATTATCGCTGCCTACGCGCCCACGAACTGTAGCGATGATTCGGTAAAGAACGACTTCTACCGTCAACTGACCCAGATCCTTAGCCACAGAAGAAGCACGGACACTGTTGTGCTGGCGAGGGATCTGATCGCTCAGGTTGGAAAGTTGTCCACTGATGAAATGCATCTGGGTGCCTAACTTGGTGTAGGTTCCTCTAATGAAAACCGTGAGCGGTTACTTCATTTGTGTGAAGGTGCCGGTTTATTTCTTTCGAGCACTTATTTCCGACACAGCACCCGCGGGATTGTGACTTGGCGCCCACCAGCCTCGAACCGGTTATGGACGCAAATGGACCACATTGCGATAAGTTACCGCAGCTGTATCTCTATTTGGAACACATGCGTGGACACAGACCATACACTTGTATGCGCTGACTTGCGGATGCTTTTTGGCTGACGACCACGACGACGTTGTGAGCGCATTGACAGCATTCAGCTGACAAATCCAGCTGTTCTGAATGCCTGTCAAAGTATGCTGACATGCTAGTTTAGTAAGCGCTCACTAGAGACAATTGAATGTCACTGGTCTTATGTTCACCAGAACATACTAGCAGCAGCAAAATCCTCATGTGGTAAGTCTAATCGCCAAAGTGGACACTAGGTCGCTTCGCAGTCTCTGGAATTCCTCGATGCTCGCCGGCATATTCCGGCTGAATCAAACAGAATGAAAATCGAAAAGAGCTCCGGACAAAACACCGTGCTAGCCTTAAGAGAGACTGCGAATCTTGGTGGATTCATCGTGCATTAGAGATAGAAATGGCTGCTGCTGGTGTAGGTTCCTCTAATGAAAACCGTGAGCGGTTACTTCATTTGTGTGAAGGTGCCGGTTTATTTCTTTCGAGCACTTATTTCCGACACAGCACCCGCGGGATTGTGACCTGGCGCCCACCAGCCTCGAACCGGTTATGAACGCAAATGGACCACATTGCGATAAGTTACCGCAGCTGTATCTCTATTTGGAACACATGTGTGGACACCGACCATGCACTTGATGCGCTGACTTGCGGATGCGTTTTGGCTGAGTACCACGACGACGTTGTGAGCGCATTGACAACATTCAGCTGACAAATCCAGCTGTTCTGAATGCCTGTCAAAGTATGCTGACATGCTAGTTTAGTAAGCGCTCACTAGAGACAATTGAAGGTCACTGGTCGTATGTTCACCAGAACATACTAGCAGCAGCAAAATCCTCATGTGGTAAGTCTAATCGCCAAAGTGGACACTAGGTCGCTTCGCAGTCTCTGGAACTCCTCGATGCTCGCCGGCATATTCCGGCTGAATCAAACAGAATGAAAATCGAAAAGAGCTCCGGACAAAACACCGTGCTAGCCTTAAGAGAGACTGCGAATCTTGGTGGATTCATCGTGCATTAGAGATAGAAATGGCTGCTGCCGTTTGTAAGCATTGACAGTTATTCCGTCTGATAAGGTAAACGAGCAGTAAGAGAACTGGTGTTAGGGAAACTATACAAAACGTGAGTGGACAGCCTATCCACTTTTTGTTAAAAGGTTTAGAGCATTGAGCTGAGCGTTTAGAAAAGCAATTTAATCGGTTAGAATTTTTAGATTCCTCACCGGCCCCTGATCGCCCCGCTCCGTGGGCTGTCCCTTTGGATCTACTTTCTCGCTAAGATCGGACTGCTGAAGTTAAACAAAATCGCGGGACCAGCTGATCTTGCTCCAGCCCACTTCGGACGCCAAATCCTGCTCTTGTGGATGATTTACTGAAATTACTAGTGAAACTATGGAGCAAGAAACTGTCCCAACCGACTGGAGCCACATCGCCATAGTTCCAATTTCAAGGGCCACGACTTCAACATGCGTCATTTGTTGGGGCCCCCTCACATATATTGGCGGTCCACCGTCGTCGTGTTCCTCGATATCATTTGTGCCTTCGATACGGTTGATTAGTGTGCTACTTGGAACTGTCTACTCAGGAAAGGTGTGTCCGTGAAATATGTAAATATGAGTCCAGCACGTGCAGAATGAGGGCATATGGCAAGCTGTCGTCTCCCTTCAATATCTCCCGCGGTGTGAGACAAGGACGCCCGTTGTCACCTTTCGTCTTCAACCGCACTATTGACGGCTCTGGAAATAGCATTTATAGGACACGGATTACAAAGTTTGGAGCTAATTCTAGGAGATCAACTTCTTGATTGTGAGTGACCAGACTACATTGCCCTTATCTGTGACAGCTTACAAACGTGCCAAGCGGCACTGGACAGATTGGCGCTGGCTGTCCGTCTTTTCGGGCTTAACTTCGCATCCACGAAGGGCAGAGCCTTTTTCTAAGATTGGCATCTGCTGGCTGCTAAGCTGACACTTAGTGGGGATTAGCTAGAAAGCGTACAAAATTCAACTACCTGTGAAGTTGTATCAGCGATTGTTGGATTGAAACTGAGATCACGAACCGTATAGCAGAATGTCGATGTGCTTTTTCTCGTCTTTGCCACTTATGGCGTCGGCGCTATATCACTCACGCCCTGAAGGGTAGTGTGTACAATGTAGCAATACGTTCGACCTTACTGTGTACGGATGCGAAACCTGCCCTCTTAGATCAGCGGACATAAAGAGACTAGTTACGTTCGACCATCGATATCTTCGCAGTTTGGCTCGCATCTGCTGAGAACACTGCGTGAGCAACGAGCTTGTTTAACGCCTTGGTTACGGCACAGGAAACGGAACTGAACTTCTCATCGTCATTTCACGCACCGGGCTCCGATGGCTCGGACACATGTTGCGCATGCCAGCCTACCGACTTCCGCTTTGTGCGTTGTTTGCTCACCGGGTGTGTAGATGGAAGAAGAGGAGGTGTGGTCAAGTGATGACTTGGTCGAGTGGACTGAAGGCCCTCACTTCGGAGCTGGTGTCGGTCGTAGCTTCACGGTTCTCTGGTTGGGGTACAAAAACGATGAACACGTTTGGCTAGAAACACTTGTTAAAGATTGCTAGAAGCTGACCACAATGTCGTTCCTGCTGTGATTTTCTTTGTCCATCCCCATCCCATTTACCCGCCTAAATCAACCACGAACTCATCTATTATGGTAATATACTTTTACATAATAATTTTTCATGTTGCCTAGTGGCCGGTGGTAGCTTTCCGGAAAGATGCCCATCCGTTAAGTTTAGCTCAACTAGCATGCAACTGTTGTATTTATGTTGTTTTACTTTTATGTATTGCGGCACAGTAGCTGAGGTGCTTTACACCTCTAGCTAACGTGTATAATGATGATGATGATGATACTTGATTGCTGGCAAAACACCTTTGCATTGTCAACAAATATATGGTCTATAGTTGCTTGGAGTCCTTTTGGGGCGATTACAACCATTTGCAACCCAAGTTCTTTAGAAAAGGGGCTTCAAATCTGTTGAAAGCACCAGCAAAGATGCGAAGACAAGAACCAGTATGGTCGATGACACTTGAAGTGAACTGCTCTTAAAATTCCTCGACCCTGGGGTCGGGACCCTGGGGGCAATATAGATCTTTGCAAGCAAAATCGCTTAGTAGCCACTTAAACAGCTTGGTTTGCATTTCAAAATCAAACAGTTAATACATGCAAAATAAAAGCGCAACAAAATTTTATTGACATGGACCACATAGGATTGTCATAAGTGGTGACACCTACGCCGCGGCTATTACATTTGTGCTGGATTCGTCGGCAAATGATCCATATAGGTCTACCTTGTTCAGCAGTGAATTGCCGAGACGGGTGACTTGTTTCACTTTAATTACGTCCGCACCCACATCAACGAACCTAACAACCAGACTCTGGAAAATCCCTTCGTGACGCTCATGGCGCGCCTGATTATTTGGATAGTTGAAACCAAGCGCATTCAAAAGCACCAGCTTTGATCACCATTTGTCATTAAAAGAGGTTCTGCGGGAGAAAGATGAACTCAACTCTTCGTTGACCTAGCCTGTTGTTGGCTAGTAGCAGAAAAGTTTATTCATTTCTCATCTTCTGCCGTCTTTGTGTTTCCCATGGTGTCTCATGTATTGGACATTCGCACGGGATATTAGAACTAGCAGAGCGCAGGCAGTGCATCTTTAGCCTCAGCTGATGATGGGAAAATGGAAAAACAACTTGTCAGAGGAAGGCTGCATTAAACTTTGGATGCATCCTAGGAGAGTCTGAGTTAAGTCTAGAACTACTCACAGTTAAACATTGTTGGCCACGATCTGCATCAGTAAACATTATAGATCTCTCTAGCTTCCTTTGACTGAGACTATTGTTGTACAACTTTGTATGAAATCATGTAGAATGGAACAGAGAAACGATAGTAATCGTCAGGTAATCCAACATCTGAAATATGAAACCTTGCACAACAATCAACACAAGTAAGGACGCGCACCGTGTATCCAACAAGTTGTGAACACGAACCAAAAGTGATTCATTACGTAGTTTGGAAAAATGTCGCAAAATTGACGTTAAATGGTAGATTCCATTTTACTGTGGAAAGCTACTACACAGATAGGAGCTAGAAATTACAGGTTCAGAAAAGAAATTGAATGATTCCGAAATTTCGAGTCAAATCAAAGAAGACTTCGTGCACCTGGGTAGGTGCATTTTCAGCATGTTGCACTGTCACTGAGGATGGTGAAGTATATGCAACTGCTGTTTTAAAAATGTCTGAATAAATTGTCTACACGTAGCAATCGAGCAAATCATTTCGCATCATGCTGATAGCTTTGGTTGGCTAAGCGAACAAACGGGATAGTTACGGTGGAACATAATTGCGGTTAGATTGAGAGTTCAGACCGACTGAAGGCTCTGCAAATAAGACCGAAGTATTGATTGCCGATTCTTGTTATCTTCTCTGCTTATTTTGCAAAACTGAGATCTTCCTGTACAAATACACCCAGGTCACGCTCCTGAGAGACCTTCTCCAATGTGTGGTCTCCAAGCTTGTAAGCGCTCACTGGCTGGTGACGCAGATGTATCACCTTGCACTTAGGTATGTTCAATTGTAGCAGGTTTGATCATTCATTAATGCAATCTAGGTCATGTTGGAGTAGATCCTGATCTGGCTTGTTAATAATCTCCCGCCATATCTTGACGTCATCAACGACAAGCAAGAGGTTTGTGGTGATCACTCTTGTCAGGTAGTTGAGAAACACCAGGATTAAGCGCAGTCCCAGCACTGAGCCTTGTGGAACACAACATTCCACCTCAATAAGGGTTAGAGAGTCATCTACTGACGCCTACTTGAAGCTTCCGTTAGCTTTGTAGCCGTTGAAGTAGGATGCGGTGATCCTGGCGGTTGAAAGCTTTGGAGAAGTTCAGATAGATGGGGTCAACTCCGACCCCATCATCAGCCACATCCGTCCAACTACCTCGTGCAATCAGTAGGTTAGTGGTGCATGACAGGTGTTGACGGAAGCCATGCTGCTCCGGTACCAAGATCTTGCATTTTTCCAGGTAGTCCATTAAGCCTCAGCGACGACTGCTTCCATCACCTTCGCGAACAAGGGGAGGAGAGTCACTGGGCGATAGTTTACAGGAACTGAATGGCTACCGAATTTAAAAATCGGGGTGATAATGTCACGTTTCCACATAGTTTGGACTTGTTGTTCATCAAAGCACCTTTGGAAGAACTGCGACAGTGGTTCAGCTAGCTTGTTGACCACAGCCTTCAGTGCCTTCGAGCGGATGTAGTCTGCTTCCGGAGAACTATGCTTACGCAGTGAGAGTAACTTCTTTAGCGCAATTGATGGGATGAATGTTATATTTGTAAACAATGGTGTCGGTAATTTGCATAACATTATGGAACAGGTAGAGGTTGCAAGTTCGAAAATTGGGGCGTATCGTAGCCGCAGGGCATTAGCTGCTTCTTGGGCACTTTGTACTCTACCGCCTGTCCTAAAACGTGGAGGGATTCCATGCTTCAGTTTACGAAGCTTATTTACATGCCTAGTTAGCAATTTGTTTCTCACCATTAACTTTTTGGCTAGGCACTGTTGATAAGTTACTTTCTCCTCAGAAAAATGCAGTGCAATGGTTGCGATGGATCAGGAAATTGCCCCAAGTCTCTGAGTCGGGGTAAATGTTGTAAGCAAGCCATGCGACATCCCTTATCGCCAGGCATTTTCCAGTCCTGCTCCTCGGAATTGAAGGCACTATTTCAGGTTGAAGGTTTTAGTCTCAGATGCACCGCTGACGCGGTCGCTGAGTCTAGTAACGGACTCTGTCCAAACGTTGTGAAGGGGACTTTTGTTTGAGAATTCCCAAGCAGCTGCGGCGGCGAGTTCTCTCATTATGGGGTAGCGTGTGATGAAATGAGTTGGTTCCGAGTGTTCGAATGGATACCATGCCTAACACACATAGTTGAACGTTATTACTACATGTTCACTGAGACCTAATGGAATGTCTATCAATAACTTCTCAACTATGGGCTCTTCATGCGTGAGCACGAGATCCAATATGGACGGTTTATTTGTTGTCCTGAATCTAGTGGACGTGGTCACATGATTGTACAAGCGAATATTAGCGATCAGTTCATGCAAGTCTGCTTTGAACTGCATCCTGAGCGAAGCAGAAATCTTTAGATCATTTAGATTGGGATCCCCGGAGATGAGAATGTGGCTGCACCTAGTGCGTGTTACTCTGTTCAGGCAACGGATCAAGCAGGAATCCATTTCCGGAGTGGATGTTGAGGGGCGTTAAACGACAGCTACGAGATATGCGTCGTTGTGTCATGGTCGGAGATGGCACCAGAGTGAATCGGTAACGTGTGTTTCCAGATCACCAACTATTATGCATTGCAGGTCACTGCGGTAGTAGAGTAGGACTCCACCTCCTCTGCTGGGGCGGTCGTTGCGGAAATTCCGGCTATCTCAAGCTTGGAACCAGTCGCCTCTTGGTGGAACCAAGTTTCCGCAATAGAAATTAGGTCCCAAGCATTCGCGACCTGAGGTAGTCGAAGTTCGGTAAGTTTAGTGAAGAGCGCTTTGCCCTTAGTGTACATACATGGAAGTTGCCCAGAGTTAAGCAATGTTTCGGAGGCTGTACAACTCATACGTGAAGTTTCGCCAACCAGTGAGTGGCCGGCAAATAATCATTTTTTCGATGTGTACTTGCTGTAGGGTTTAATCTCTTATTCATTGTCCAAGTCGTTAAGCCCGTGTCTAAGCTTCTAAGTACAGTTTAAGCTATCAATATCATCTTCTACAGATTGTATGGACTCATTCCACACACTACTGTTGCATTGGTCTTTTGTAGGTCCCATCGCGTTCGATCCTTTGAGTGACATATTATTACTAGGATGTATATCGCTGATTGTCTTCAGCCGAACCTCAGATGGTAGCCTGCAGCGAAACATGCTTCAGCATTTTAGCATCCGTGCTATCATATGTTTTGCCTGAAAGACCACCTACAACACTCTCGGTCCACTTCCTTTTACTTCGATGAAGCACGCAAGCGTGACACCTATTTCGCTAACACATCATCCAATCAGAGTGTTTAACGAATATAACACCACTGTTCTTTAGCCACGATTTTTAAATTATGCTCATAACATACTTCAGTTTCACAGTCCCGTAAAAAAGTATGGTTCCGGTTAAAGTTTCCTACCGGTAGTCCTTTAAGGTGCAGTTAACTCGATAACGCTTGCCCCATAGGATGCCTGGAAAGATACGGATGAAACAGTATTCATTTCTGAGCCTACATGTCGACAGTGGCACTGATTCTACTTCAGTGATGGAGTTCAGCACAACACGCGAAAGTCTTGGCTCTCCGAAATGTTTAGAGTTGGGGTGTCCCATAATACGCACTACGTGCACAGATTTCATTACAACTTCGATTAGGTTACTAATAATATCCCACTGGTTGAGCTCATCCAACTGCCTGCTTCTTATCGATGTGGACTTTGATTCTGGGATATTGGAGCACAGTAGGCTCGGTATAGGTAGTTGTATCTTTACACCTTTCTACATTTCGCATTTAGTGGTTGAAGTACTCGGAGATGCCCTGCAGGAAATCGGTGGTGCTTTCACTAGGCAAACTCAGCAACGCTCCTCAGTTTTCGATCCAATTGGCGGTGACGTTGATTTTAAATGACGGCTGTTCTTGGAGGCAACCGTAACCCAACTTTCGCTAGTAGCGGCTTGCTCATTTTCTACGCACTCCGTCGGGAGTTTGGAAGTAGCCTTACGTGTACTTACACCGATCGAACTGGGAATCGCATTAGTCAAGTTTAAATCACTTGGGGTTTTGGGACAGCTATTGATGTTCTGGACTCTAGTTGTGGTGTTGCTTACGGTATTATTCACAGTTCTTCGCGGGATAGGAGCAGCGCTTACGGAAGAGGATCGGGTTGTACAGTTCACTATGCTTACCTCAACCGTATTGATTTTGGTGGTCACTATTTCCTCAAACTTGGCTACTAACTGCTCTTACTTCGGAGATAATAGGAACCCGCTTCTTATCAGTGGGATCGATGTGCAACCCACGCAGAACCATAGAGAGTCTGGTTTGTTTAATAACTTGGCCTTACTAGGTTTAACTCGGAGGCATCTCACATAGAAAAACTTGCAACAGTAATGGCATAAAATGCCCCCTTAACAAGTTTGGATCATGCGTTACATAGGTCTTTACTGTAGCACATTGGGAATCGCGCTTGTTGAGCAAATGTTACGAATCATTTGAGTGACTCAACTCCTATGGTAAAATGTTGTTCTGATCCTGACGTTGTCGGTTAGATCACAGCGTTCACATTGCTTACACGCTGTCCTCTCTGGAGTGGCAGTCGAATGTGTCCTTTTGAACGTGGGGCAGAATACACGAAGGTGTGATGTAGAATTTTGGTGGTTAAATCTATCGACCGCACCCGGTGAATTTGCCTTGAGACCTGTAGCTCCACCAAGCCATGTTGGATTTGAACGAGTGACAGTTCGTTGGAAAGCGGTTGAAATGGTCTATCGAGTGAGACCAAACGTTGTCTCCGATGATTGGAGTTAGGCAACTATTGGCACTTGGATATCGGCAAAACACTGCCCGAAATTTAGAATTCAGGGTAAATGTAGCATCTACTGGAGTGTTCTCGAGAAAATAGCATCACAAGATGGAGCTTTTAAAAGCACGACGAATGAGTATAAATCTAAAGGTAGGCGAAAAGGTGCCGCTGAGCCACAGTGAAAAAACCACGAGTGCACAAGTGAGCGGTTTGCACGCATGTTCGCTCTCGCCATCGGCGCCAATAAACGGTAATGGACTCCCGACAACTGAAATCAACATTGCTTCGTGATACAATTACCTTGAGCATGTCTTGATAACTTAACTACGATAGTTCACATGCCACTTACCTGCACGCACTTGGCCATAAAGCAGCTGTCTCGGTATCCACAAAGAATCCACGCGGCTAACACGCCCGAACCACCATAGATGTAGTCCACTGAATAGATGCCAGTGCGTTAGAGCACCTCCGTGTCTGTAATTCGGTCACCTCAGCCGATGGGCAGAATATGACGCAGACACTTTTAAAAGAAGCGTTTTAGAAAATGGATATACTCCCGATAAAGTGTTTAGGTTTTTATCCTGCATAGAAGATTAGTTAGCTTCGTAGACTTGCATACCAAAAGTTTCGCCTCGACAGTGAGCTGATGGCTGTTCCACTCGCGTTTTTCCAGCTTGACAAATATCTTAGCCGCCTTCGATACGCGAATGCGCAGTTCGCACGTTATTTCTAGGTCCTTAAACATTACGTTTCAAGATAGCAAATTCTCGAAGTGGATTCCAAAACATCGTTACCAATATGGATGTTTGGCAGACCAACAAAATCTATCCCTAGAGAATGCTGAAAATGATACAGACTTGATGTCTTGTTGACGAGCCAGAATTTGGCCTCTGTCAGAGCGAGCGCCAAAGTTATGCGTTGCAACGCCTCTGACCTGTGTGCAAACATCTGTCAGAGGTCGGCAAATGGCAACATACGTATGCTTTTCTTACGCAGTATGGTTCTGGCTTAAAAAGATATGGGTTTTCTACAACTAAACATCAGTAAATTGATCCAAACAAGCACCATGATCATAAGCAACCTCACAAGTGCACGATGTCAGTGCATGTTGGTCAGTGTTAAATAGGGCATTGGCTTAGACACTGCCTTGCTTCACAACAGAGACAACAGCAAAGTCAGCTACACCCTCGCCCACATTTTACTGTGCAGACCATCAATTAAGCTTACAAACATACTCAGGTATCCAAACGTCCCCAACACCAGTCACATTGTCTTTTGGTTCACCTTGGCAAGTGCCTTGGGGTGAAGTCAACATACAGCGAGTACAATGTTTGGTGTCGCTCTTTGCATTTCTTCTAAAACGGATGAGCCCCGAACACCCTATCCATGGTGATGCAGCCAGAACGGCATCCGGAATGTGCATCCACTACGTTTGGTTCAACAGTCTGAGTGACAAGGCAGCTGAGCACGATTAGTACAATCACCTTCCCACACAACTCAACAGATTGATGCGATGCAAATTAGGGACATATCGTTTGCTTGATACATTTGCTCGTGTAGAGTGGCAGCAGCAAGGAGTCCATGAGTCAGTCGACACGTTACTTTCAATCCACACGCTTTGGACAAGTGGTGCAGGGAATGCATATAAACGGTTCCGCCGAGTTTCAAAACTTCTGTCCCATCACAGTGAGACTGGATCTTACCCTTGTGCAATGGTTTGCGTGCTTCAGAGATCCATTGAGCTATGCTGGGTGGTGCTTTTTTGCACCTTCGAAGCCACTCATACCAGATTTGTCAATGATTAGAGGCCAAGAAATTGAGTCTGCAGGCAGCACTAGACCGAACATTAGAGACCCTGTCGATCGATATCTGCTGCTTATCGGACACCCGCCTGAAAGACTCGAGCTCTGGGCTTATTCTGCCATCTCCCTCAGGTGACGCAAACAGTATACTTTTATTGCGCCTATCCGGTGACAATGCAACTTCGAGCCCCGGCCAAGCTGGTGTTGGCATTGCCCTGAGTCCCCGGGCAGAAGCCACTCTCGCTGATTGGATTCCAATCAGTAGCCGGTTGTATGCGGTCAGTTTGGCTGGCTCGTTCAAAGCTGCGAAACCGCACATGACTACCAGGTGTCTATTCATCATCGCTGCCTATTCACCCACAAACTCTAGAAATCATTCGGGAAAAGAAGACTTCTATCGCCAAATGAATGAGCTCCTTCGCCACATAAGAAGCACGGACACTGTTGTGCTGGCGGGGGATCTGAACGCTGAACTTGGAAACTAAACCACTGATGAACTGCATTTGGGCGGTCAGCACAGTGTAGGCATCCTTAATGATAACGGTGAGCGGTTACTTCATTTGTGTGAAGATGCCCGCTTAATTCTCGCAAGCACTAATTTCCGGCACAGCACCCGCCTGAGGGTGATTTGACGCCCACCAGCTTCTAACCAGCTTTGGACGCAAATTGATAACAAAGCGATAAGTTAGCGCTGGAGATGTTGTTTCCAGAACTGTAGGTCGATTTGAATCACATGTGTGGACACCGATCATACAATTGTATATGGTGACCTGCGGACGAGTTTTAGTGGACGCCAAGGAGGACGTTGTGAGCGTAAGGACACCAGCCAATTACCGGAGCTAACTTTTCGGAATGTCTATCAAAGCATGCTCTCATGCGAATTGGGTAATCGCTTACAGGATACAGTTGAAGCTCACTGGTCTCAAGTTCACCAGAACTTACCAGCAGCACGAAAATCCTCAAGTGGTAAGTCTAATCGCCAACGTGGACATTGGGTCTCTTCGCGGTCTCTGGAACTTATCCATGCTAGCCGGCCTATTCCGGATGGAATCGAACACAGTGAAACTCGCAAAGAACTCCAGGCAAAACTCTGTGCTAGCCTAAAGGGAGACCGCGAATCCTGGTGGTCTCATAGTGCATCAGAGATGGAAATGGCCGTTGCCCTCGGTAACCAACGTAAGTTATTCCGACTGACACGGGAAACCGGCAGCAGGAAACATGGTGTTAGTGGAACAATTTGCGACGAGAATGGACACCTTAAGCACAAATTGTCAAAACGCTTGGAGCGTTAGTATGAACAGTTTGGAAGACAATTCATTTGGTTGGAATTGCTCGATTCTTCGACGGCCAATGACCGCTCCGCTCCCGCAGCTGTCCCATTGGATCCACCCTCTCGCTCAGAAGTCGAACGTGAGATTCGACTGTTGGTAGTTAATAAATCCGCGGGTTCAGATGACTTCCTTCAGGCCACCTCAAATTCGGGGGAATTACTCTTATGGATGAATTATACAGATTCTTATTGAAACTATAGGAGCAGGAAACTGTTCCAACCGACTGGAGCCGCTCTGTTGTAGTCCCATTTTCAAGGGTGGTTCACGTTTAGAATGTGACAACTATAGAGGAATCAGTCTGAACTCTATCGCCTCTAGATGGCTTGCCTCAGTCATCCTTCACAGACTGACTGGCACTCCTGCAAGCCGTATTCATGAAGGGCAAGCCGGGTTTCATCGAGATGTTGGCTGCATTGACAACATCTTCACTTTGAGTCAGTTGTAGAAGCACCGTCACACATATTGGCGGCCTACCGTTTTCGTGTTCCTCGAAATCAAACTTGCCTTCAACTCGGTGGATAGACGTGCACATTGGGACAGTGTACTCAGGAAAGTTGCACCTGAGAAATATGTGAATATTATCCAAGCATTATACACGCGTAGCCCAGGCATCGTGAGGGCTTACGGCAAGCTGTCGTCGCTCTTTAATATCTCCAGCGGTGTGAGACAAAGATGCCTGCTCTCATCTTTCCTCTTGATCTGCGCTATTGACGAAGTAATGGAAATCGCCTTCACAGGACACGACTAAGTTGGTGTGTATATGCTCCCAGGAGAACGACTTCTTGTCTTGGACTATGCCGAGGATATTGCCCTAACCTGTGACAGCTCACAAACGTGCCAATCTGAACTGGACAGATTAGCACTGGCTATTTGTCACTTCGGGCTTTGCTTCGCACTCTCGAAGTACAAAGCCTTCCTCCAAGATCGGCGTGTACCGCCTGCTACGGTAACCTTTGGTGGGGATCAGCTGGAATTCTTTCAGAATTCAACTATATGAGAAGTTGTATCAGCGCCCGTGGGATTGAAGATACGATCACGAACCACATAGCAAAAGCGTTAGGCGTTTTGCCAACATTCGCCACTTTTGGTGGCGGCGCGACATCACACTCCCTCTCTTTGAAGAGTAGAGTGTACCGTGAATTGGTACTTTCGACCCCACTGTACAGTCGTGAAATTAAGTCCCTTCGATCAACGGACATAAAGAGGCTTGTAAAATTTGAGCACCGGTGCATTCGCAATTTAGCTCATATCTGGTGGGAACACCGAGTAAGCAACGAGCGTGTTCGACGCCTTGTTTAACGCACTGAAAAAGGAATTAAACCACTCGGCACCGTTATTTCACGCACCAGGCTCCGATTGCTCAGTCACGTGTGTTATGCATGCCAGCACCGGACTTCCGTGAAATGCGTTGTTTGCACGCCGGGTGTGTGGATGGAAGTAGAAGGGGTGAGCACGCGATGAGTTGGTCGAGATGAATGAAGACCCTCACTTTGAAGCTGGCTTCGGTTGGCGCGCCTCGACTTCCCTGTTGGGGTCAGAAAGACGAGGAACAGGTTTGGCTGCATACACTTGCTGCTATGGCTATGAGCATACCACTGTGTTGTTGGTGCTGTGAGTTTCTTGGTCCCACCCCATCCTTCTTAGCCTCCCCTCCCAACCACGATCTTACTATTCAACCTTATATAATTTTGCATAGCAATTTTTTTGCTATATAGTAACCGGCTGTTAACAAGGGATTACACTGAGTAATCGTTCCTGTGTGGAACTCGGTTGTAGGAAGTACGTGTAAGTTAAAATGGAAAATCAGATTAGAGCTATTTGTTTGGATGCAGAATGCGACTTCCAAGGCCCCATAAATGCTCGACTAACGTGTTCACTCCATAATCCGACCAGACCGCAGTCTGTGCAGCTCCACTGGGTGACCGCGCAGACTAGGAAATTTAGCAGGACTAAATAGCCAAGGCAATTATGGGCCGACCTTACCCATCAAGATGTGGTAATTAAGAATCAAGTCCTTTCCTATCCTCCGGTTGTGCATTGATTAAATCCCCAAACTAAGCAAGTGTTCGAGATACCTCTGTTCCCGGAAATCCTGCACTAACCTAGTACCTACGCATAAAACCCTATCTGAGTAGTTTAGTCTCGCATAACACATGTTGGACAAACTTTTTATGCAATATTCTAAGTGGGGTCTCGCGAATGCCGAGGATAACTTCACAAACATATCGGCCGCTAGGACACCGAAAGAGCGGCGGATAAACCACATTCTACGAAACCCACTACAAGCATCTTTCTACCAGTTTTCGCAGTAGTGAAGTGCTGATAACTGTTCGATACCTAAATCAACCAGCTGAGTATCCAAAGGAACTTCACCACCGCCGACAGCATATTGTGGTTGGATTAGCAGCTGCTATTCGAAGAACAGAACACTTAGCCTAAATCATAGGCATGAACCAATGGGCAGACCATTCCCAGAGACTATCAAAAGCACACGGAATTGCCTCAGGACCCCCGGGATTTCTAAAATATTTCGAAGCTTAAGGTCGTTAGCAAACATTAGTGATGGCGCTGCTAGCTCCCCCGATAAACCATTTGCATAGGTCGTAAACAACAATCGCCCGAATACCGAGCCCTGCAGGACGCCACTAAGGATAGCTTGCCTAAGCAAAATGCTAAGCAACAGTCGCACCCGCTGTTCCCTCACATCTAGAAACACAAACAAACATTTCATACAAAGATTAGATAACTCAGAAGACCCCAACTTCAGTGAGAGCCGAAGATGACGGACAGTGTCGAAAGCATTCGAAAAGGCTATGAATGGCACGTCTATAGCCTGGCCACATTTTATCGCTTCGGCCCAGATTTCATGAGAAACAAGTCGATTAGACTGACAAAATATCTCTTCCTGAATTCGCGTTGCGCGGAACTAAGAAGGTTACATTTCTTCGAGCGGTACTCCATCGTATTCCCTACCAGACTTTCAAACAATCTGGCCTTGACTTTTCTCAAGCAGGTAGGTCGGTAGTTTTCTTGCTGACTACAGTCACCGCTCATTTAAATCGAACAGAGGTTTGCCCCCTACCACTTTGAATGTAAGGCGTGCTTGTCAAACGATATTAAAAATACGCATGTGAGAGGACTACTCAGTTTAGCGACCAATTCATGCAAAAGCCTCGGAAGCATTGATTCAGGGCCGGGAGCTTTACAAAGATTTATACCTTGTACTAACTTGAATACCTGAATGTAGATCATGTTTGATTCGGTTAATAAGGAAACCAATGGAAATATCGAAATCACTCCTCAGCCTTTAGTTATGAGGTCTCACGAGTAAAGACACCGGTATCCTGTTCGCTAAGCTTACAAGATCTATCGTAGTCTATGAGCACACGGGTCCCGTCTGCTCGCAGTAACGCTTGTAAAGAGAGATTTAAGCTGCTGCGCCTGATTACATATATACGGAACTTCTTGGAATTTGCAACGGCTTAGTAAATTAAACACCTCTGGCATTGAAGACAAGATGCCTTGTGACGTTGAATATTTTTATTTCCAACCTTATGATAACTGACCTAAGTATTAGCTGATGGAGCTGCTTGGTATATTCACCAGCATCTAGAAGGTTTCTTGAGTAGGTATTTCCTCTGGAATCTATCCATAGAGGCTGCGTCCGTAAACTTATTTTCCTTATGAGTGAAACATAGGGAAATGAATCCTCCTAAGATACGACTTGAATAAATCCAAAGCTAACTTTACGGAGTCTGCCATCAGCATGTCACTGATCAGAAGTGAAGTCTTACTTCACCTTGTGCTATAGTCCACCAGTCAAATGTTCAGAGAGAATTCCACGACCGTCTGTCGGTGTCTTGAAAGAGAAGAGGGCAATGATATGCCTACGTAATCGCTGGACACTAGAGGTGTACCGCAAGAAACGTCACTTATGAAGTCGAGGGACTTAGCAAAATGGAGGTTTAAAGTAAATAGTACTTGGTTGTCCCTATACTGAAAAGAGAATTTCCTAAACTGATGCAAACGCACTTTGGACCTCAACTGAATAAATTTGTGCCGAATGCTCTTGACGCCGAGTGGTATGAGAGATCGGCCCATTATGCTTCAGGGAGGTTAAAATCCTCTAGGACTTAACACCTATTCGAAAAATGAGCGAGAATAAGGTCAATAATTCCCATGAAGTTATTTCGTTGACTTAGGTGTACTACAACAACCGTAAATTGGAGAGAGAATTTGAACACAATATCCGATTAAGCTTCAACAGTCTGATCCAACTAGTGCAATGTGCAGTTCATCAATATATCTAATGTATAGCTCAATAATTTAAATACGCCTCCGTTTTGAAGAAAAACGGAGTAGGCCGTTCTAAACAGTGCATAGACAGGAAAACATACCTCACCGCCCGTGATATCCGGGGATAACCACGTTAAACGGGAAGAAGGTATGCCGAGACGAGATTTATCTGCAAGTAGACCCAACTCATTCACCTTGTTCCTCGTTGCTGATTTACAAAATTTAGTATTAAATCTGTGAAAGTAGGAAGCCGTCCTAGTCGAATGAGGCCGCACCATTACTGTTCAGATCTTTAAGCGAGGGTCACGAGGTGCTGGCCTCAGCAATAGATGAATCACTTTGCTCTCCTTCTCCTCCAAGTAGCTTGCCTCTGTCGCCTTTCACAGCTTGACTTGCACTCATGGAAGCCAAATTGGTGAGCAGCAAGCAGGGTTTCGTCGAAATTGGGGCCGCAGTTCTTATATCTCCACGTTTCTTTTGTGTTGGGATGGCCGTGACAAATATTTGCGGCTTACCGTTGTCAAGTTCCTCGAAAGCAAAGGCGCCAAGTCGAAGAATCGATGTATTCTTCGGGCTTGAGTGCTAAGCATAGGGGTCTCGAGAAATATGTAAGCTATATCCTGGCATTTTACGCATGTGGCTCGGGTAGACTGAGGGCTTGCGGCAAGCTGATGCTGCCATTCAATATCTCCAGCGGTGTAAGAATAGCCTGTTTGTCGTAACCATTTTTCTTTAACCTCACTATTGACGAAGTCATACAACTAGCATTCACTAGACACGGTTTAGAAGGTGTGACGATGCTCTCAGGTAGTAGTCTTTTTGATTTCGTGGTATGCTGACGATAGTATTCTCATCTGTAATGCTTCGAAAATGGTGCGAAGTTGTACCGGACAGATTAGCAATGACTGTCAGTCGTCTCACGCTTTCGTTTGCGCCATTACAGTGCAAGGCTTTCCTCCAAGATTGACAGGGACAGCTTCCCGCGCTGCTCCTTGATGGAGATTAGTTAGAAATCGTCCAAAAAATTAACCACCTTGACAGTTACTTCATTGACGGTGTAATCGAATACGAGATCACGAATGAGATAGCAAAAGCTGTCGGCACTTACTAACCTTCGCCATCTATGGTGTTCACACGACATCAGTCTAGCACCGAGGGGTACGGTTTATAGTGAAATCGTTTGCCCTACCATACTGTAGGTTTTGAAACCTGACCCAATGGATAGATAGATGTAAAGAGGCAAGTTACTTTTGAACACCACTGCGTTCGCGTTTTGGCTCTTGTTTAGTGGAAACACAGCGTGAGCGCTCAGCGTGTTCAATGCCTTGTTTTCGGCACAGGACATGGAAATGAATTTGGAGCACCCCAAAAAATAACCCTTATATTTTGTGTTTTAATCCACCTTACATTACGTCCAAGTTGACCCACATCCGGCTCGACACTTGAAAGTCTTGTAAGTTCCCGCGCTAACGTGTTGCTCCTGTCCCGCTAAATCCGTCCACGTCTTCTTGTAGCCCATGGAATAGAATCCGGTGTGTCCGACTCCTATTGTCTTCTGATATCCGCGCTTAATTCTAAGCACCTTCTCGGACTAGTATTTACTTGTCCTAAAAATTTGTGACTCCCATTCGCACGTGCGAATTTAACATTATTTGTCGTTTGTATTTTTATGTGACTTCGTTTCTTTTTCTCGATTTTATACCTGTGTTCATTTGTTGCTTTCGTTATTTTAATAGTTTAATCGTGTGTTGTTTCATCTTTCAGCTTTTCGATTTACAGTTCAAAACTGGCATCTGAGTCGTCTCACATCGTAAACATGTTCAATTTGTCTATTCCAAGTTTCATGGAACACAGTCCAGAGGTCTGGTTTGCGATATTCGAGATCAAACTGGAAAATTAGGATATTACGACGGACCGCCCGCGGTACAAGCAGCTTATCCAACGCTTTCCTTCGTCGGTTGTGACGCTGGTTGAGGACCTTCTACTCCACACATCGAATGAAGAAAAGTGAGACGATGAAGCGATCGATTCTAAAAGAGTTACAGCCTAACAGTTGAGCTCGATTTGAACAGCTCAGTAGTATCGAGCTGTTAGGTCACAAGCCATCGGCGTAGCTCCGCAAAATTCAGAGCATTGCTGGTCCCTTATACTTTAACGGATTAAGGAACCGCGGTTTGCACATCTCCCAGAGCCATTGTCGGTAATGCTGTCTATGTTTTCGGATACGCCTTGAAAGAAGTAGCTATCAAGGCAGACGCTGCGTTCGAACGTCTTCTGCCGCAGACGACCAGTAACTCCGGTGAGGTTTTCTCACCGATGAAAACCGAATCTCATATTTGCTCCCAGTCGTCAGGACGATCTGACCTTAAATACGAGGAAATTGCGCTACTTTGCAGCAGGATAGCAGCAATGAAGGTTTCGAAGCGGCGTGTGCCGCGCTCAGATGCTGACCAGGTTTTGGCTACCGTTCTTTGCGGCTCGTCTGTTCCCGCATCGATTACTTCTCGTTTGACACGAAAGCGTAACATCTTCCCTGCACCTTGTCAGAAAGATTATACCAAAGCCGTCGAGAAATTATTTTGGTATCATCGCCGATATGTTGGAAGAGCTAGAGGTTTTTGGGCTCCCTGCATTAGGCACCACTCAGCCGCTTCAGGGAAAGCGAAGAGCATGTTATACTAGCACAGCCAAGGTATCCATCAATAATCAAGTTAATCATCTGTTTTACGTTAAGGATCGACCTACTTCCGTCACGTTCCTCAACCAGCGTGCGACAAAACTTTGTCCGATAACTTTATTCGGTCAGCGCATAATGAACTTGGACCTCAATCTTCGGTGAGATTTGCAGTGAATCTTCATGTTTACGTCTGTATCCTTTGGAATTATTGGTCTCGTTTTCCTCTAACCTATTAGGTTGCTTGTTGATTCTGGTCGCTACAGACTTTTAGACTACAGTACTAAACTAGACATCGAAGGGGTTCTTACGGACGCCTCGATTATCAGTCCCGTTTTTTGAGGCGCCCATGTACCATTAGATAATACGAACCTATGTTTGGATATCCGCGACTAGTACGATCAGCTGCAGAGCTTCCGTCAGTCACGACAGAGGTCGCTCACTACATCGTCAAGCGCGGTCAACTAGTTAAACCACGACCACGGCGGCTTGCTCCAGACAAGCTATGCGCAGCGCGAGCTGAATGTGATCACATGCTTCAGCTCGGTATGGTCAGATCATCCGACAGCTCACAGGCGTCGCCTCTCCACGTATTCTCGAAAACGGTCACGGGGGACTGGCTTCCTTGCAGCGACTACCGTACCTGGAATAATGTCACTACGCCCGATCTCTATCCGATTCCACACCACGTGGATCTCACAACCAGTATGGCGGGTAAAAGTATCTTCAGCGAAATCGACTTGGTAGGTGAATACAACCAAATTCCAGTAGCGGAGGCGGATATCGCTCAAACTGCTGTGGATACATCGTTGGGTCTTCTTGCTGTAAAGAATGCTGAGCAAACTTTTCAGCGCTTAGTCCAACAAGTTTGTCGCGGCCTGGAATTTGCTTATGCTTACATTGACGACATGTTAATATCAAGCTCCTCACGCGAGGAGCAATTACGCCACGTTGGAGCAATTTTTGATCGTTTACTTAAACACCGGGTAGCGATTAACGCAGAAATGTGTTCGTTTGGTGTCAATTCTGCTAGTTTCCTCGGCCACCTTATCTCTCCTGCAGGTGTCGTGTAACTAAAATATAAGAGTGATGCCACTTTTGACTACCTCGAGCCTTACTCTTTCAAACAGCTGTGATGCTTTGATGGGCTCGTCAACTTTTATCGCCGTTTCGTACCAAGCTGTGTTTCGCCTACGTACTCCCTCACGGACCTACTCCGGGGGAAGCTTAAAAAGTGCGATATTGCTGCATCAGCAAGCGTTGTCTTTCAGGCTTTGAAATAAGCTATCGCTAACATAGCTTCTGTAGCGCATCACAACCTAGCAGCGCCATTGTCGCTCATTACGGGAACTTTGACGTGGTAGTTAAGGCGGTTGTACAACGAAAGATAGATGACGCTGGGCGACCGTCGTCATTTTTCTCCAAAAGTTTGCAACCTGCTGAATCCCGTTACAGTACTATCGGTAGCGAACTAGTAGCAAGTTATTAATCCACACGGCCTTTCCGACGTGTTTTAGAAGGCCGCTCTTTTACCACCTTCACCGACCACCAACCCTGACTAACGTGCTTAGCTTGACTACCGACCGAAACTCTCTTAGAGAGTCGCGCCACCTAGACTATATCGCTCAGCTTACGACCGATACACGATATGTCTCTGGTGTGCACAACACTGTTGCCTACGCACTTCCCCGAATTCAAGTGATCTCTGTTTACGCCGACAACACTGTCGACTTGGCAGCCATGGCCGCAGCGAAATTTAATGATCCTGAGATTGATATAATGCGCAGGTCTTTCTCAATGGGCATACGACGCGTTCCGCTGACATCATCCGACGGAACTATACTTAGCAATTTGTCTATTAGTACACCACGCCCAGTCGTTGCAAGCGAGTTCCGGCAGACGGTGTTCGACTCTTTGCACGACTAATCTCATCCAAGAGTTTATGCATCGCTTGAATTCGTGATCACCCTGTTAGTCTGGCGCAATGTCAATCGTGACTTTGGTACCTAGGCAGCTGCTTGCCTTCCGCGTCAACATGCGAAAAGGTATAAGCACATGAAAAGCATATGAGGAACATTTCCCACGCCAATTGAACGTTATCTCCACGTGCACGTCGAACTCGTTAGTCTTCTGCCGCCTTCGAAAGACTCTGTATGTCTGCTGACCTGTAAAAATTTATCTACTGTCCAGTCCACGTGAATTTCCAATACATGCGACGTTGTAGCGCACCGCCATCAAGTCTTCTCAGAGGGACGTCTAAGAAATGAAAAATGTTGTTTTCCTCCACTTCGTAGGTAAACTTTATTGTTAGATGGCACTGGTTGAAGTTGTTTGTTAGCTCATCATCACTTCGCGAGGCCTGAAGTAAAACAAGGATGTCATCCACATACCGGAAATATACACTTAGGTCTGAGATTGTTGTTTTTAACTGGCCCCGTTCCAGCATGCCCATGAAAACATCGGCAAGGAAGAGTCCACGTTGGGAATCCATCGCGACCCCATCGCACTGCCGGTATATTTCGCCATTGAAAAGAAACTGAACATTAAATGTGCATCTGAGTAATAATACCTTTAGGATCACAGTGGGCATGCGCACATTTATGTGATGTGCATCAACATACTCACAAATGTAATTTATGGTATCAAGCAGTGGCACGTTGGTGAACAGTGAAGTAACATCCAACGAACACATGGTTAGATTGGTGCAATTTACATCCCGTATGGTATCGACAAATTCAAAGCTATCACGTTGGGCTTATGCGCTTTTGGTAGTCCATAGAGCCTTGAAATAACCGTGGCTATTAGTCGAAGCTGTTCAACAGCGGCATCGTCAATATAGCCATCCTTTCTAAGCTTTTTGAGAGTGTTGCAAAGTTGAGTTTCAATCTGCTTTGTTTTGTCTTTTTCAACTGTGGTCTTCAAAAACTTGGTTTCATCAGCCAGTATTTCATTCATTTTGCTCACGTAGTCCACTCTCTCCATGAGAACAATGCCCGCGCCCTTATCCGGTCGAGAAAGTACAATGCCGCGGTTGCTAACTAGACGATTTAGATCTTCAAGATGTTGCTGTCTCACTGAGGTGTTGTGTGTTATCCTCGCACGTCGATATTGGTAGCAGGTATGCACTAGAAACGATTTGAACTCATTCGCATGCATGTCAGCATAAGGAATCAGTTGGGAGGTCTGCGTGTGCACATCAACGAACTGGGTTTCCATTGCTAGTCTATTGTCCTTTCTAGTAGCGAGGCAGAATTTAGGGCCCAGTGATAATACTTCCATGGTATTACTGTCTAGATACAGGTACGAGCAATTTGTAACATACCTTTCTGGATCGACTGGGAAAACTGTTGTAGGCTTCTCTTCTTTTAATGTCCTCGTGAGTCGATGGCGAATTTGGATTCCTGCTTTGCGATAACCTACTTTATCATCTCCTCTAGCTCTGAACGATCACTTATTGAAAGACTGTCCAGTGCATAAGTTGACTGAATCAAGGCACGTTTGAGCTTAGTCTAACAAGAATCTACCTTGCTGAATACATGTTAGGCGATATTGAGAAGGTTAAATTTGTTTGCATATAGGAGACCACCGTATGCTTTTCCAGGTTTTCAAACAATTCGACTGCAACGATTGTCAAGCTGACAGGCCGGTAGTTTTCGGGCAGATTACAGTCACTGCTCAATTAAATCGCACAGATGGTTGCCCCCATTCCAATTAATGTAAAAACACACATGTGAGAGGACTACTCAGTTTAGCAACCAATTTATGCAAAAGCTACGGAATTACTGATTAAGGGACGAGAGTTTTACAGAGGTTTATTCTTTGCAATAACTTGAATAACTGAGTCTCTATTTGGTTTGACTCCGTTAAGAAGGAAAGCTCGGGAAATATTGTAATTTGTCTTCAAAATTTGGTAAAGATGTCTCCTGAGCAAAGACCAGTATGCTGTTCGCTAAGTTTACAAGGCTTTTCATAGTCTGTGTGCACATGGGTCCCGTCTGCTCGCAGTAACGCTTGTAAAGACAGATTTATGCCGCTGCGCCTAATTATATAAGTACAGCACTTCTTGAGTTTTGCGGCCGCCTTGTCATGTAAACACCTCTGGTATTGGAGCGCAGCACTCTTGTGATGTTGCATAATTTTCTTGCCAACCTCATGATAACTGACGTAGGTATTAGATGATGGAGCTTATTAGGTTCGCCAGCATCTAGACCGTTTCTTGAGTAGGTGTTTGCCTGTAGAATCTATCCATGGAGGCTGCACCCATAAACCTCTTTTCCTTACGAGTGCAATGTAGAAAGAAGTAACCTCCGTAATATATGACAGGAATATATACTTGGCTAACTTGACCGAGTCTGTCATGGAGATCTCACAGATCAGAACTGAACTCTTAGCTCACGTTGCACTATAGTCCGCCCCCAAGCGCTTAGAAGTAATCCCGCGGCCCACTGTTGGTGCCTTGAAAGCGAACACCGAAATGATATGCATAGGTGATCGCTGGACTCTATAGGTGTACCGTACGAAATGTCATTTACGAAATAGAGGTATTTAGCGAAAGGAGATTTAAACTAGATGGTACTTGGTTGTCCATATACCGAAATGGGAATTCCACGAACTGGTGCAAAGGTACATAGACAGTCAGCTGAAATTGTCTATGCTGAATGTTCCTGACGCCGAATGGCAAGAGAAATCGTCCTAATAGACTTCAGAGAGGTGAAAATCCTCTAGAACTTAATACCTATTCGCAAAATGAGCGTGAATAAGGTCAATAATTCCAATGAAGTTATTTCGAAGTCTCCTGTATACCAGTATAACTGTAAGCTGGACAGAGGAATTCAACATAATAGCCGAGTAAGCTTCATAATTTGATCCTACGATTAAATTTGCAGGTCATCAACAGATCTAATTTATAGCTCGAACCGTTTACAACGCCTCATTCTTGAAGAAACTCGGAGCAATCAGTTCTAAGCAGTGCGTAGCAAGGTAAACATTCCTCACCACCAGTGATATCTGGGGATAAACAAAGTTGTGGAACAAAGCCTACCGGGACCAGATTTGCCCACAATAGATCAAACTCGTTCACCCTGTTCCTCGTTGTTGAATTACACAAGTTACCCTTGAAACTGTGAAGGCAGGAAACCGTCCCAGCCGAATGCTGACGATCCGTTACTGTTCCGAGCTTCAAGCGAGTCTCAGCTGGGGATTGTGTCAGCAACAGATAAATCAGTTTGATCTCCATCTCCTCCAAGTAGATTGCTTCTGTCGCCTCTCACAGAATTATTGACACACGTGCAAGCCGGATTGATGAGCAGCAAGCCGGGTTTCGTCAAGCTCGGGGCTGCATCGATCACATCTTCACGTTATGCATTTGTTGGAGCACCGTCAGATATAATTGCGGCTCATCGTTTTCGAGTTCCTCGAATTCAAAGGCGCCTTCAAACAGGAATATCTATGTGTTCTTCGGGCTGGAGTAGTAAGCATAGGTGTCCCGAGCAATATGTAATCTACATCCGGCCATTTTACGCACGTGGCTCGGGTAGATTGAGGACTTGCGGCAAGCTGTTGCCGCCCTTAAATATCTCCAGCGGTGTAATAATGGGATGCTCTACGTCAACGTTCCCCTTTAACTTTGCCATTGTTGAAGTCATATAATTGGTGTTTACTGGAAACGGTTTAGAAAGTGTGGATACTCTCAGGTGATGAACTTCTTGGTTTCAACGGGGTCAAATTACACAAGACAGATTAGCAATGGCTGTCAGTCGTCTTGCGCTTTTGTTTGTGCCATTATAGTGTAAGTCTTTACTTCAAGTTGGGCAGGGACAGCTTCCCGCGCTGATCCTTGGTGGGAATCAGTTAGAAATCGTCCAAAAATCAACTGTCTTGACAGTTTTAGCAGCCACGGTGTAATGTAATAAGATATCACGAATGATATAACAAAAGCTGGCATTACTTTTGCTAGCTTTTGCTGTCTATGGCGTCCGCACTACATCACTCTCACACCGAGGGTACGCTTTATAATGCTGTCGTACGTCCGACGATACTGTACGGTTTTGAAAGCTGGCCAAATCGATCGGTAGACGTAAATAGGCTAGTTACCTTCCACCACTGCTGCGTTCGCGGTTTGGCTCATGTTCAGTACAAACACCATGCTAGCAATGAGATTGTTCGACGCCTTGTTAATAGCACAGGAAGTGGAAGTGAATTGCCCATCCACGTTAGTTATTGCGCCAACCTCGGCTGGCTGGGCCAAGGGTTGCGCACGCCAGCACACCGACTCCCGCGCGGTGTATTGATTGCTCACCGGGGTTGTGTATTAAAAATAGGAAGGATGGCCAAGCGCTGACTTGGTCAAGAGGATTGAAGTCCTTCGTTTGAATCTGGCCGCGTTTGGGTCCGAGAGACTATGAACACGTTTGGCTGGATAAACTTGTTGTCGTGGCTAGAAGCCGACCTCAATGGCGTTTGGGTTGTGAGCTTCGTTACCCTTTCCCCTCCCACTTAATCTCTCCAACCAGGATCACATTTCCAGCGCTTATTTTGATATTTACAATGTAATGGCCGGCCACTAGCTCTGTAGAACGATGTCTATCCGTTACTGGTGGCTCAGCTGGAGTGCCTTATGGAGAATTCATTTTCTTTTGTTATGTATTGCGTCACAGTTGCTGCGATATTTCCTACATCTAGCTAATGTGTATAAAGAATGTCTGCTGTTTCAACCGATAACGAGATGTCACTAAGTTACAGAGTGCACAACCTTATCGGATCGCTGGTTTTCTTATTACTGATACCAGTCTACCCTCACAACTGACTGTGGAACACCATTCAAAACTTCACCATTACTACTTTCTGCAACTTTTAATTCTGCCCCGCAGTCATACGACAGCGCATTATACCACGGCCAACTGATTAGTTGAACATTTCCATAAACAGATAAGAGGCTCGCTTTGTGCATTCTCGGACCCCAGCTAGCATTCCAGGGCACTTTCAGTAGCATAAAAGCTGACTTACAATGTGCATCAGCAAAGCTAGTTTACGGTATAATACAAAACTTGCTTGCAGATTACCTTTCACATCCGCATCGTCGTGTATGCTCCGTCTAACTTTGTTTCCCCCCTAACACAACGCGTGCATTCACTACCCCTGATTCCGGCTCGTGGGCGGACCAAATTTGGGCATATTCACAGCGGACACTCTAAGTGCATCCACGACTTTGTCTGTATTTACTTAGTGCGGCGCCCTCTCCAAAATCCCTGCACTGGCCCTTACAGAGTACTGCATTGAACTTCGAAGCACTGAGACTTAGACGAGGATGTTGTCTGAACTACCCTATCCACCAACCGCCTCAAAGTGTCTTTCTTTAATGAAATATTTGCAACTCATCTTGATGCTATCACACTAGCAACCGCACCGGCGGTGACATCTCGAGAAACGGAAAACCAAAAACCCACTTTTCCATTGACCCTCTGTCTATCCTGTCAAAACTTCAGGCAAACGACCGCCGTGGTAAATCGGTTAAGCATCCGATCCGTTTTATTGATTTTGTGAACACTGTTTATTTGCGTTAACACGCATGTTTTTCTTCTTTGGTGGTAGTCATGCTTTCGTCCAACAAAAGTTTTGCGACGTTGACCAAACACTAAAAAATATTTTGAAAAACAGGAATAGCGTGTATTTGTTTTTATTCTGTTTGCCATGTATCCTCTCCGGCGTTAAGCGACACGCCCTACGCTTGCTCACCCCTTATAGTTCTAACTTCCACAATCTTAACCACCGAAACAGCGAACGCAACTTTCGACGGCCGGCCCAAATGCCGACAATGACCCAAGTGACAAACTTTCGCCCTTGAAAGCAGGCTCCCACAACAGATTTAGACCAAAACGCCTGCATACGTGACGACGACGAAGATGCCCAGGTTTCTTAGTGGCACGAGGACCGTTTGTTCCGTTGACTTCGGGCGTGGTGGGGGAGTGGCACTTACCAAACGCACCGTCGGGTCTGCTGCGAAGGAAATGTCTTGTCGCGCTTTTTCCCGGACTGGACAGTAATTTAGCGGTCCCCCAGAGCCCAGCTCGGAGGCCAACCGACGATGCACACTAATCCATAAGCAAATAATAAATAACTAATAACAAAGCAGAATGAACCCAGCGAACTCTGATACGCTAGCCTGCTCACAATACTGTGCTCATATTCATCTGCACTTCTCAAACATTCTCACCTCAGCCTTATAGACGGGTGCCCTTTTAGCGCAAATGTAGACATGCTTTTCCGGTGTCTCAGTATACTAGATGTTATTTGTGCTTGTAATTTCCCAATTTCCATTCGCTTTAGTAACTGTACATCCGTCTCCACTTGCTCCGGTGAGTTCTACGCAACACGTTCTTTGAGCTTGCTGATTCGCGTCCCATTTCTTACAACCTGTACAAAATACTTTGGATCCAGCTGCCTCTATCTTTTTCACTGTTGCGTATTTGCAGGTCGCTCATGTGTCATCATTACTGACTACTATTTGAGGCACCACCCAAAAAACCTAATGTTCAGTGCATGGCATTTCATCTAAATTTTTTCTCATGTACCGGAAAACGAGGATTTGTGCTCATTTTGTGTCAACTTGTTGAGTCAATTAGCTTAAGATCTCAAATTAGCATGTCTGATAATATTTGGATAACAGAACTCCACACCAGTGGAGCGACAAAAACATGTGATTTGTTTTTATAATAAAAGATTCTGAACTCAGCGTCTGGTGTGCATGATTTCCCCACTTCGGCCGGAATGTTTCTCTTCTGCTTGTTGAATGAGTGTTTACCGGCTCCGTCGAAGAAATGCGGCTCCCATACACATGCCACCCTGTGTTATTCGTTTGAGTTTACTCGGGATGAGAACGTGTGTGGATGGATCTGTTAGTGGTGCAGCGCAAGCCACCCATGGTCCCTGTGCAGGCGCACCCCACCTGTGGCTGTCCCCGTGGAGGTCACTGTGAGAGATAAATCAAGATACGGATTCAACCAACCATCTTTCCATCACCAGCATTTAATCACCAAAGGAGCAATATTGTTTTCATTATTTTATTATTTAGATTAAGTGTTCGTTGGAAATCCATAGATGCGCAGTCATTTAATTTCTTCATCCCAAAAGTATGCTATGTGTCTGCTAATATAATGTTGCATGTATATGTTTACATTCAAGCTAAAGCCGCTGTCAAACATGCATGAATGGTCGACCGTTTCATACCCCATTCCACACATTTGAGGGTATTTGCTTTTCGCATTTTATAGAACAACAAGATTTGAGATACAATCTCCTGAATCATACCATAGACAGAAAAATATAATTTGCAGTTAATCTCATTAGAGAAAATGACCCCAGCGGTGATTGTATTTCGAATTCTGTGCTTAGCTGCTTTAAAAAAGAGCGTGAACGAACAACCTATTCTTTGCATAATTTGCATTAAACTATTTCGCGTAATCTAGTCAGGCGTATATATAAAATTATCTTAATGGAATATTTTCCTACAAACTCAATTAAGCTGCATCGATGTAGGTCAAATTCCGCTGCCAAGTTCATCCGACACTCGTCAGCAATTTGTTCAAATAAATGTGGCCACCAAGACAAGGCGAGACTGGCGATGAATTCGGTATGTTTACACAGAGTGGCGTTTTAGCCGCCTAATTGCCGAAGCCTCAGCAGGCGGACGGGGCTCTTTATTAAAATATCCTAACTCATTCACGAAGGTTTTCACACATAAGGTAGTCGAATATGCGTCGGTTGATCGAACTGGCGAGTAGCTTCGGAGCATTCGCGAATTGGTATGGTGAAATGTGCAATAAGACCTTTGTGATAAGTCTCCTTTCAGTTCGGCCAATGTTCACGCCACCGCAAATACTCAAGCGTCTGAAATTGCGTTTAACACCAGCTTTATTTCCAATAGCTTTGTTTGATGCTCTATGTATATGCAGCTGCGCATTACATGGTACACCTGTTTAACGTTTCATCTGTAAGCTATTGAAATGGCCGTGCTACGCTGAGTAGTGCAATATAGGAGCGAAATTTTCAACAAGCCGCCTAGTCTCAACCACTTATATCTGTATTGCATTTGGGTAAATTGTAACCCGAAGTAAAGAAACTGCCTTTTTCTATCTCAACTGACCCTCGAAAGACCAATCAAAATGCTTGATGAATGTATCATGAACTGTTTTCTTTTAGTGTGATGTTTAACATATCCTCCTGGTGATCACCTTGAGCTAGCACAGTATGCTGTGATAAACGACAGGGATTGTTCCTCCACGCTCTGGAAGACAAAATATTATAATTCCGGATATAACGTAACTCATCTTTGCTTGCACGTTTCTTTTTTATTCAACTCGGCGCATAGTGCCATCTTGAAGGATAAAACAATGCGCTGATATGAATAGAAAGAACATCAAGACATAAAGTAGACGGCTTCTAAAATGGAAGTTGTTACATCCTGGGTGAATAAACTTGAACGTATTGCCTAAGTTGACTGACAAAAATCGCGTGGTCCTTACAGTGATCGTCAGTAAATTCATCCACTTGTGTAACTTGTCATAATCAGTTAAGATATGACCATATTTACAGGCTTCAAATTTTGTGCACAAATATATATTGATCGAACAGTGCTCACGAGTTCCCTTAAATTTGACAGGCGCTGTCTATAAAATTTCACAATGCCTATCGCGCTGTCGGGATAATTTGTTACCTAATCGAAAGAATAATGTTAATCAGTAGCAAAATATTCAGGCTTCATGACAAAATTTAAAACGCAGGGGTTTTTATCGTGGGTACCCGGAACGTGACGCGCTGTGGAATGGGTGGGTAGGATTATCACTGGCAAGTATGAGTATTTCGGATGGCATAAATGACAGTAATGGATGCGAACGTAAAGTGTAATGTGAACAAGTCCTGAATTTGAAAAGCTTTCGCCCACGAAGATATTTGAGTGAGATGTTAATTATTTGGAATATTGATTAAAACAATCAGCAAAGGCCCTAGGCGAAGCGTAAATAATATGGGGTGACAACTACATGCAGAGAGATACCGCGGAACCAAATATTGGGTGAATAATATGCCCGAGGATTAGAAAAGAAAGGATATTTCACGGAAGTTAGTCAATCTTGTGTTCAAGCAAAATTTATGCGAAGGAATAGTTGTGAAATCCTAAGGCGATAATTTAACGAGAATGATTTGGCATTTTTCAATTTAATTTTCTTTATCAACCTCACAATTTATAACGGGGAAAATACATCTGGTCACGCAGCACCGCATGTTAAGTAGTTTTGTTGATAATTACAATGTGTAATACGCCGCAGTGTAATAAAGGATGCAATAAGGAGTATCATACACTACTAAACCAAGGTTCAGAGCTACCCACGTTTCATGAAATAATGTGTAGCAAATATACCCTACCGTACATATGTTGAGACAATTAGACGGAATCTGCAAAATACATGACTTTAATAAGCTGCATCACGGCATGTCATTAGATTCAGCAAGTACCTGCGCATACTAAATGAGACAATGTACTTGACTTGCTTTTCTAAACTGGCATCTCCGGCGCATTGGCGAATGTATTGGACCACATGCAGGGTACTGACCACAGGGCAATAATACTCTTCTATGTGAAAAGCAGATTGAGCGGACGCGCTGATAGAGAATTGCGTACCTAACGGTTTTTGAAACTCATTAAACTGTACAACTCTTGGTGCTATTCAGATCAATGAATTAGGACTGATGATTCCTTTCAATGGATGATACATTGATGAAATGCGAACTTTAAAATAGTTTGTTCGGCTAGACACCTGGAAGACTACGTAAGGTAATCAAACCATTTGTTTTAAACTTCTAACCAGGGGAACTCATAATTATCGTCACGAGTGACTCCGTAAGTTTACGCATGTCTCAATGGAAAAGCCATGGTTAACCCAAAAATAACTATTCTCATTTTATAATTAACTATATTTTCAATATTTTTCCATTCCACCGACTGTGCATATGAATTTCTGATTTGTAGAATATGTACAGCCACTTAATTTCTTTATCCAGAAAGCATGCTACATGTCTACCAACTTAATGCTGCATTAATATGTTTATATTCATGCTCAAGTGGCAGTCAAGGGTTTAGAAACTGTCGACTGTTTCATACACCTTTCAACATATTTGCGGGCGTTTGATCGTCGCTCTGTATGGAACAACACGGCTCACGACACATCTGATACATACTCTGAACACAAACTTATGATCAGCTGTTTAAACGTTTTGCGATCAGCTGACTCCAAATCATCTTAGATTTTACTTCTATTTCTGTGCTTACTTTTTATCAAAATAACAAGAACAACATTTTCATTGGATAAACTAATTTCAGCTATTTCACGTATTCTCGTCAGCTGTTAATATACAACTGAGGAACTAGTTAGATTGTTTACAGAAAAAGTAAACCTTGTTGAATTTTATCTCACGCTGGCCAGCATTATGTTTAGAATAATGTGGCTAAAAAAGACAACACGGACTGGTCATGAATACGGTTTGTTTACACAGTTGGTTTTAAGGGAGGTTCATCACAACCAGTTTCCAAATCATATAGTCATCCACATGCCCGGAAAAGCACTAGACTGCAGTTTCGGCCTGTTGGGAATCGTCAGTAGTGCGCATCCGTCGGATCCATCAGGCTTCGAACCCATGGCCACCAGCGGCATGAACCGCTAGTCAGCACCTTATGCCAATCGGTCACGGGGAAACAGCTTTGGACCGTAATGATTTACAAGCCAACTGCGACATAGCGCGTCTTATCCTCCATTACCATGAAAGTTATGAACGTTGCTGTGTGCGACATAGCATATAGAAACTGTCAGGGTGGATATATTTGATGTATTCAACGCTCGTAACTTGCATGGCGGTGGAGGACAAGACGCGCTATATCGATTAGCTTGTAAATCATGACGGTTCGAAGCTGTCCCCCGTGGCCCAGTGGCATAAGCTGCTGACTGGTGGTTCAGGCCGCTGGTGGTCATGGGTTCGAAGAGTGATGGATCCGATGGCTAGCCACTACTGACCATGCCCAACAGGCTGAAACTGCAGTCTAGCGATTTTTCGGACATGTGGAAGACTGTCGGATTTGGAAACTGCCTTGATGAACTTTCCTTAATTACACCAAATCCCCTACTCATGGGAGTGGGTTTTTATCGCCTAATTTCTGAAGCCTTAGCAGGAGAGCGGCGCCCCGCCAGTAGACTATCGCAAATGATTCACGCAGGTTTTCACACATGCGGTAGTCAAGTATGCTTCGGGTAATCGAACTGGCGCGTAGCTACGGAGCATTCGCGACCTGCATGATGTAACAAGTTATAAAAGCTTTGTGACCGGACAATTCTCAGTCCAGCCGACAGACATGCAACCGCAAGAACTCGAAAGTTTAAGATTGGGCTTAACACTAGCCTTATTCCCAATAGAAGTGTACCGGAAAATCTGTTTATGCAGTTCAAAAATCTCCTACGTAGAATAAATGTGATTCCTCACCTAAACTATTTAATTTTTACTGCTGTGAGTAATGCAAATTAATGGCGAGGTTTTTAACAAGCCATCTATTTTCAAACCATTAGCTTGTATTATGTTTATGTAAATTGGAACACAACGTAACGAAACTAGCTTCTGCCATCTCAATTAACTATCCTATGCAAAATCAGAATACGTGATACCTGTACCAGTAAATGAAATATTTAAACGGTGATTTTTAAAATATTCTTGTAGTGTTCACTTTGCGTTAGCCCAGCATGATGTGATACATAACCGTTATTGTTCATCCATGATCTCGCAAACAAATAGATATGCTCCCAATTGTGATTTGACGCATCTTCGCCTGCATTCAACTCGGAGGAAAGTGACAATTTGTAGCAAAAAGCAATGATCTGATGCAATTAGAAAGAATATAGAGGCCCATAAATTGGATGTGTTTTAAAGGTTATTTGTCGGATTGATGAGGGAAAAATAATGTTGACCTTCGCAAGGCTTTGACTAACGAAAAGCACGACACTTACAGTAATCTTCAGTAAATTCATCTTCCTGTGTAACATTACATACGCGGTTAAAATATGAGCATATATATGGGAGTATTCACATTTGGTGCACAAACAGACATTGGTGGAACAGTGCTAAAGAGTTGCACTTATTTTTGGCACGCGCTATCCGTACAATTTCACATAATGTATTTGGTGCAGTCAGGGTACTTTATTATCCGATTGAAAGATGCATATTAATCAGCAGAATAGAATTCACGCTAAATGACATAAAACCTGAAAGGAAGGCATTTTTGTTCGTGAGTACACGGAACTCGATGCGCTACTGTGTGGGTGGGTCGGAGTACTACTGGTTTATGTGAGTATTTCCGATGGAAAATTAGCATTAATTGGTGATCAATTAGAGGATATAAACAATTTTTGAAATTTAATCCCCGTTACAAATATATATTTTAATGATATGAAAATTAATAAGGTACACTAATTCAAGTGATCACTGAAAGCCATAGACGAATCGTCGTTGTAATGGAGCGACTTTATGCAGTGAGATACCAGAAAACCAATCAATCTTGTGCAGATGAAAGCTAACGGCTAAGAAATAAAATCCAATCTTCCGAACTTTGGTGAAAGGTTTGTTCTGGTCAAGCATCCACGCAGGATTAAGTGTGGAATAATACGGCGGTACTATAACCAGTGCGATTAACCATCTTGGAATTCAAGAACGCTTTACCAACCTCAGTATTTGTATCGCGGAATTTTCAATCTGGTTTCGCAGCAATGTGGGACAGCTTGTTGTTCTGATAGGTAAATGTGTAGCCCGCCACACGGTAATAAAAATGCGATAAGGAGTTCCCTACACTTTTCCAGCATGGTTCAGAACTACCTACGTTTCACAAAATAATGAGTGACAAATTTAATCTACTATACTTAGGTTGAGACACTCAGACGAAACCTGAAAAATTGCATTGTTCTTATCGGCTCTATCTTGGCATGTTATTAGACTCAGCAAGTACCTGCGCACACTAAACGAGACAATCTACTTGACGCTTTTCTAAACTGGCATCTCCGACGCATTGGCGAATGTATTGGACCACATGCAGTGTACTGACCACAGGGCAGTAATATTCTCCTATGGGATAAGCAGCTTGAGCGAACGCGCTAATAGACATCTGAGTGTCTACTGGTCTTTGAAACTCGTTACGCTGTTCAACGCTTGGTGATTTACAGATCAATGAATTAATACAAATGATTATATCCGATATAGGTTACAATTTGACTGTGCGAATTCTAAAATAACATCGTATGCTGCCTTAACTTGTTCTCCTCAAATATGCGGAGGATTATTGAGTGAGCAACCAAATGTAAGTATTTTAAATCATTATCTATTAAACGCTTTCAAATGTTGCCCAATTAGAATGAGCCTAAAATTTCGTCTTTGTTTATATGCTTCCGTCCATGGAATTTTTTTGTAATTTGGTAGTATTATTTCTTTTACATAGTGAAATTGTGCCATAATTTACTTTTCCTAAGTATTTAGCTTAATCCTGAATTTACATAAGACAATTTTTGTGTATGCTCCCTGAGCCTTGTTACTACAGTGTCGTCTCTCCCTTCGAGTTTGAGCCTAATCCATTTCGATTACGGTCTCTTCGTAGAATATCACAATTGGCGTCGTGGTCAACCTTTTTTTTCACGCATGGATCTTTGCAACCTGATTATTCTGAATGCTCACACTTGCTGTTGCAAAATCGGAGATTATCGTTGACCTTCTGAAACATGCAGCATCCGTAGGAAATACGTGAGAAAGGAAAAGATAATAGCCCAGTTTCTGACTGCGATTGCAAAAGATTCTTAATCAATTTTAAGGAATCTGCTTTTCCCGCGCTCGTTAATTTCTCTCCCTACCTTACACTAGACCCAGCTGCTGATAAATTTTCAACCGAAAAATGTTGATGCAGCTGAATGGGCAAGATTTCACCAGCATATGTAAAAGGAAAGCAGGAGATTCGTGACTTCCTACTGTAAATTCAGACACAAGCAGCTTGTAGATGTAAAGACTACATAAATTGCATAACAAAAACTCATTCAGTTATGTACACATTCAATCCAAAGCTCGGTCTAATTCTAAGTGCCAGAAACAAGTCTTGTGTCTCGAATAAACGAAATACTTTTAAGTATCCGTTTCGTACACCAGACACTGAGCAACAACGCTCAACAATCACGCAGAACGCATGCGCCGCCAGCCGGATCGAGAACTACGAACGAAATTCGACGAATAATTATATCGTTTCAGATAATTATAACCATGGTACGATAAATAGTGAAAGGTGGAAAAATAATGTACGAGGAAAAACGAAGAAGATTACAAGAGCTACAAGCTCATTGCAATCCTTCCAACTAGTTGCATATCCAACTTTCTGATGGTTTGTTCGCTAGGGTCAATCGTTCAAACCTGTAAAAGAAATTATTATCTTTTCTTGATCTATATTACATATTTGGCCAACCCTGCCATTTCACAACAACAGTCCACGAAGCTAGATTACAGTTCTTGTAGCAATATTTAGCTTACCTGCTTGTCTTTGAATCACCCGAGCCTAATATACCGCGATCAGTACCTATTGCAGGTGCACAATTTGATGAAGGTATGGATCATTATGGTCGCTGAGGACATCACCTACTACGACGGAGAATAATGTTACCCGTCCGTGGGCATCACGGTAAAAGGTTAACAGGTAAGAAGTCGATCGGTTTCGCTTCCTGATATTCCTAATCACCTACTCAGCTCCGACATTATTCCTTTCCTCTTCTGCGTTTCCTTAGCTGCCCTCTTTATTCGGCCTCTTACTAGGCTGTTGTCCATCCAGCCCGTATAAGTGGTATTCATTTTGTTTTGCATCTCTAAGCCTCTAATGCGGCCTGTCATAATAGTTGGAAACGGAATATCTTGGAACGTCGGACCGGAGGAATATTATACTGGTCACCGACATACATACAAGAAGTGTTACTTCCTATGAAATCCGTTGAAATAACTGTAAGTCTCGTAGGTATAAAATTCTCAACTTGCTTCAAGTTCTGCAGTTCCAAACATTAGAAGTGAGTCAAGATTGGTGATCTTTTAGCTGTTTGTGGAATTATAAATACTTGTTGGGTAAAAGATGTATCATGTAAGAAGCATTTCACATCTGTCTTCCAGTCCATTGCGCTTGCTTTATTTTCCCCTGATCAGTATTAATACATTACAGCCAATGTTTTGCCAGTAGGGCATCAAAACATTCCTTCATTACAGAAAATGGTTGTGTAGGTTATTTTATTCCCATGTTATTTATTAAAATTCTAATTTTGATAGCTATATCTAGACAAACTACCGCTTCTGTTAGAGGGATTACTGGACATGCAATATCATTCCTTTTTACTTATGAATTCGTTCTTTAAAATGGTCAGTCTAATCTTAACAAATATACGTTGCTTGTCAAGAAATCTGATCAAACCGTCACAGGTCTTTGTTTTCCGAAACACTTCACTCGTTTTCATAAGGTATTCTACTGACTCAGGTGGAAAGCGTGTTGAAGTGGTCATGCTTGGTATTCGAGGCAATGCTGATTTCATAAATAGAGGAACGATGCCATTCGAAAACTTTTGAAAAGGCACTACTTTCGTCAGTTGATACTTCCGCCTGGGCCATACCAATCGTTACTTCCCTCAAACATGTTGGCAAGACTCCCAGAATTCCTGGCGACTAAAGCGCTAGACTGAACAACTGCCTGATTCAAACTTTTGCGCTACCTATGTGCCATAGGATATCCTCCAACAAATGAACAGATCCAAATACTTTCAAATCTCGACTTTAAAGACGCTTAACTGAAGATTCCTTTAGATGAAAATGTCGGTGGTCTAACCAGCATTAATATGCCATTTGGTCTATTTCGCCAAAAGATTACCATTCGGAGTCAGTGTGTCACCGTCGATTTTCCAAGGTGTTATACATTCTGTGACCGACGGCTTAGCCAAATTTAGTATAATAAGATTTCTTTGCACATGCGCCTAGGAAATTCATTCACCATGACAGATTTTGTGCAACAATAGAAATATTTTGTTCATTTAATATGACAGTTAACCCGTTAAAGTGTCATTTTGATGCAACAACTTTTCCAGTCTTGGTTATCTTGTTAACGAAAGTGGTTTTCGCCTAGATCCTCTTCCTTTTTCGCTGTCCGCCAAAGCTTCTACTTCGGAGAATGTAGGCAAACATCCTTTCCTTTATAGGTCCTTGCAGTTCTACTCAAAATTTGTTCCCAAATTTATTGTAAAAGCAGTGCCTGTGCGTGAATTACTGTCTAGGAAATCCTTTGTTTGTCTCCACTTCATGAGGATTCACTGAATAATATGCTGCAATCTCTGAGCATGGATGCTGTTTTACGTCTCTTTTCATCAAAATTACACTCAACCATAATTGCTGAGGTGGCACCTACTGGTATCCGGGCAGTACTATATCAGAATTGATGTCCCGTATTGGGTGTTTCCAGACGTCTCAACCCAGCTTAAAGCGGATACGCACAAACAATAGGAGGAGCCCTTGCCATGCAGTGGACAACCACATGCATACACAAATATCTTCCTTGTATACATTTTAATATTTTTATTTACAGTGAAATCTTTAAGTTAATTTTTAATCCCCATCATTTATTGGCTAATGCGTTTTCAGCAATGGTAAAGCATTGGAGAATAGCGATTTCCGCATTGTCGTATTAAATGCAGCACAGAAGTGTTAAGCAAATTCCCCATGCGGATTATTTATCACATGTTAATTTTGATGAAATTGGGCGTTCAGAGTGCCTTTTGATCAAACCACTTCCGATAATCTGCTCCCAGCTGATCCGTGATAGCAGCAAGTAGTAGCATGCTTTTCAGTCGTCAAAACGCAAAGGATGGAACTTTTATTTGAGAAGACGATTTCCGCAGTTTTAAACCTACGCGACTAACACCACTTTGAGCCCATAGTATTTTTCTCTTTCCAAGATCGCGTTGTTGTTCAGCATACACTTCGAACTGTTGTGTTGGCGGACTTGTACTCTGGCCATCTGAGTGTAGAAAAACGAACTTCTTGTCTAGATTGACCTAATATTACCCAAGCCGAATGCTGAAATTCTCTACAAGCACTGTGCCAATTGCTCGCGAAAAACCAATTCCAGACCCTCGAAATCGACACCATTGCCCATGTCATGTGAGGCACGGCGGCGCTAAATATTGTGTTCCTTTTTGGTTAAATACGACGCATTGATAATACTAGGCACCTCTTTTTGTTGGCAAGAAGTATATTTTACCACATCTGCTAATTCAGACTTCATCATTACCGCTCGCCTCAAAACCCTGAGTAGCGAAGGAGAACCGACTGTTTATGTTACGAACAATGATGACCATTCTAATGCTAAAATCTTGGATGAGTATTTTGAACAGGTTGGTTGCTGTCACTTTTTATACTGCCCCCAGGCACCTGCAATTCATTATATTTCAGAAAATGATGTGCGTGTTCTTAACATTGCAGTCACTTCTTTTAAACCAGCCACGTTTGTTGAGCTTGACAGAGGCGTTGACAAGTACCTAATGTAGAACAGGAACGGTACTCATTCTGCCATCGAAGGAAGCCTGTCAGAGTTGTTCAAGCGACGCCTGCTTATGACAAATTTGTTATGCCTGGAATTCGCCGAAATGTTCCCCACCACGGTAATACTCACCGAATATCAGGTGAAAGAATCCGCAACCACCTTGATTCCCGGATGTGTCGAATACTTTACTTGTCGGCTGTTTCTGTACATGATAAGTATTAGGATCAATTTAATGTTATTTTCTTGATAATACTGAGTATGTTGATGAGTTTGACCATCCTTTTTGAATCCATTCCAGCAAGAACTTCAACGGACGAATAGATCACTGAATGTTCCAACCAAAATCGCGGTTGTGAGAGCCTCAAGAGCAATCAACGCCGTCGTTACAAAATCACCTAACTTCCTTTGAAAGGCGACGCATATGATGATTGCACTTAAAACACTGTACCCTTCTTGTGTTACTGTGCCTACGAACTTAGCATAGTTCCGAACTCATGAATATTGTTTCTGTGTGCTCTCAGTGAGCCTTATTACTTTAGTGTTGTTGCCAATTCTGGATTTGCGCTTAATCCATTTCGAGTAGGGTTAACTGGTAGAATACCATATGGAATTGAATATCACGTAGGGAAACACGCATTATTTGGCAGTGTTATTGTAAGGGCGAATTTCGCTTGCAAGCGCAAATAACTCTAAAGTATGAATTCTATGTACGTGTGACATTCATTGCCTCATTAATGCTACAAAATAAAGCAGATTGTACCTAGCAATTAAATCTGTATTGCGAAGTTTATCTTCCGTGGTTAGTCCAACATTTATGGAAAGGTAATTATGCACATGTTGCTCGTTTGGTAGCAACCAGCGGTATGCAGTCTGATGAGAAACTTTCGAAATTCTCTCTCACGTTCTCTTATCCTAGTGATGCCTGGGATGCCTTAGAGTAGGTAATATTTTCCCTTCCAATGCAATGCAACATAGAAATGCTTCGTGTTCCCCAGGCACTGAGGTGTGAATTAAAGAGCTTGGACGCCTATTGTGATAGGCACGATGTTGTCTTAGAAGAAGTGGATATTTTGTTTCGACGTTAAGGCGTCAACACGATGTGGGTATGTTAGGCTGATTGCGATGAATTGGAATACCTATTGTTACAGGTTGTGACTTTTCTATGTTCGACTCAGTAGTGGAACAAGATCTCTATACAACGGCAAATATCCGACGTGGGTTTTCACTCACGGTTTTATTTTCGGCGAACATTTTTATCACAAGTGCAACATAAGCACACATAAGGAAACTGAATGTGAGGATTGGAAATAAGAATGATTAGTTTAATCCATGCCTGCAAATTATTTATGGCCAATATTTATTGTTTAGCTGCCAGGTATGCTTTCCACGTAAGGTTGTAGTGAATGTAGCTAATGAATAGCAAAGCAGATGCTGTCAGCATGAAAACTTCTAGTTTGCCCATGGTTAAACTGCAAAGTATAAGCCATGCGAATAGAGAAATATTTGCATCATTAGTCTAGACCGATTTCCTTGGTCCTCCAAATTGTATCACTCTATGACTTGTTCGTTTGCTGATTTCAGGAAATGTTTTATATTTGTTATGTACTCAGGGCTGAAGTTCTGTTACTGATGGTGTACTCACTCAGTCCGAAATTTAGAATTTGCAGTTTAACAATAAGACACATATAGATCACCCATAAGTTTGCGTGATTGACAGCGGCGAAATCAAATCTGTTTTCCTGAATGCTGCATTTTACCGAGTAAACCCTCCCTTACCGCCCTTTCAATACTAATCCGCATGCTTTCGTTACGCAACACATCTGATGATATTAACACATGTGCTTAGCGAATAACTCCCAGTTATATATACAGTCGCTCAGTTGTCATACCTGAAACGCCATATGCCAACGGAGCACATTGAATTATAAACGGTTTCGGAACCATGAAAGCATAAGCCTGTATATCAAGTTAAGCTTGGCCATTGGCATGATTGTGCGTCTAATATGGCACAGAGAAGAAGCCGACATATATTGTGCAGGCGTCCTACCGTGTTACCATGGTCGCTACGTGACAAATGGGCCAGGACGAAAACGCAACGGTCCCATGTAACTAACGGTCTTGTGTTATTGAGGATACAACCGAGATGATCTAGTTAGGAAAATCTATTACTATTGTAATGTAGGATTGATGAGACAAAGTTAAAACCAATGCTCTGCTACGATTGTAAGGTTGCTTGCAATGAGATTAGTTCGGTGATTTAGTGCGGTGACCGTGTAAGTGAAGGCTGACAACACGTCTTTGTTTTTCACATCCGCATGACACATGGCAAAGTTAGAAAGTCAGACGGACGATTTACAATGAACTAATCGCAATTATCTCATAGCCCTAGCTCTAGATTATCAATATACCACGCTGCACACGTATGAGTGTTTCACACTGGCAGTTGCACTGGTTAGGGGCAAATATGTCCACGATTTAAGGCAAAATACTGACCTACTCAGTCGCTTGGTTGGGCAGCTTACAACAAGCAGAAGTGAAAGTAGTTAGGAAGGTCTACCACATATGTTGTGTGTAAAAGTGTGGTGTGGATGTGGCATTCCTATAGCACAGTGGTCAATGATATTGGGGCAACAATAGAATTGGAATGCCACGCGCGTGACTGCAAATGTTATGGCTTTTCACATACACAGGATGTACAACAACAGAGTACACACAATTAGCCTGACGGAAGAAGGCCGATGAACGTGTTCATTTACCTACCGTGGCTCGAATATGGTGAACCTCGGCCAATTAAGGTTGATTCCCCAACATTCAATATACATGCAATGTTTAGCAAAATACGCAAATTGCTACTGCACGTGAAGAAACATGTCTTGCTCCCTCAACCTAGTGTTGATGACGTATGGAATTCCCGGCGGACAAGTGAATTAGTGCAGGGCACAGCTGAGTGCAAGCGTAACCTGGCAAAGACGCACCAAAATTTAGCTGTTTTGTTCATCGCACGAGATGAATACAGACAGCCACAACATGTTTTCGGCGTTCGTCATTTGTCAGCTAAATTCGCTCTGCGTGCTGAAGGTCATAGCCAACAGTCGGCGTTGGAGCGATCGCTGGTTATCTGGTTGCCTCGTTGGCTAAGCAGGGAAGTCGGCTTAGGCGACCAAAACTGCACCGGGAATGTGCGCACCTGACACTAGGTAAGATGAGAAAGAAGTTAGGGATTGCGACACTCGTCAATGATAGTAAAGCACATGTAATGGAGCACGCGCAGTCAATCCAGTCGGGAACACGTGCTGTGCCTTTTAGCGCGCACTGATTATTCGGCTCCATGGTAAAGGCGGTTTAACGACGACCAGCTTCAAGGAAATACACTGCAATGCACGCAGGGGTACGTCCCGTCATCGCCCGGTAGGTGCTTAAACTAGTAAAGAAGTTCGAGCAAACTGGGTGTGTGTGTGTGTCATGAAGTGGACCGGACCGCCTCGCATCACCACGGACGACTGTTATGCTTGTCCTGTAGTCAGTGAAGTGTCAAAATGTCCAGAGTCCAGCATTCGTCGGATCGCACAGCCCTGTGATACTATCCGATATGCCGTACATTGGATATTAATGGAACAAAAATTCCGGAGGTTCCGTGCACTTTATTTGCAGATTTACAAACCTACGCGATCCGGAGAAGCGGCATATCTTTTGCCGCTGGTTTCTGGATCACGGGGAAATTCCACCTTCTTAATTTACAGATGAAGCGTTGTTTCCTCTGCCTGGAACAATGAATCGGTACCCATGGTCTACCAGTAACCCAGGAAAATTTACCGCATCATGTATGTACCACAGTGTGAAACTGATGGTTGTGCTGGATTAACAAGCCGGCAAATCTTGGGCCCATATTTCTTTTCCAGGAATGTGACCGGTAGGTTGTGGTGTTGAAGTACTTAAGTCTTATCTTTTCCTAGCATCGTCGTACTTGAGAAAGCTGGTGAGATTTTTGCTTTACCAGTTGGAGGCCGACGAGGCATGCAGTACCAATTGGTGGCAGAGGAATGGTGTACCTCCTTATTCTGAGAAAACAGTGCATGCTTACCACACCGACAAATTTGGCCAACATTGAATCGGTCGCGGGGGACCAATGGAGTGTCCAACTTGCTCAGTAGATTTGAGCCCCATAGTCTTCTTCCTATGGGCTATCTGATGCGACGAGTGTACAAAACAGGGCCGCGTACATTGGATTAATGGAAAAGATATTTTGCAAGGATGTCGCGCGATCAAGAGGGATAGATTGGGTAAGGTGATCTTCAAATGCTTCAACCGGTTTCTACACTGTAATCAGAAAGGCGGCGGACATTTTGACTATATCCTTCACTAGCTTACATGATCATTTTATTACCATTCTGTTAATTTAATTATCCTCTTCCAAAGGTTACTGTGGAAGAATCTGTCATTCCCGGACCCGCCAATTTCTTTACCCCAATATACACCACATAGGCAGCTGCTGAAATATTTCTATCCAATAACATTCGAAGCAGCTGAATAGGTAAACGTTTACAAGCTTATGCGGAAGGATAACCAACAAATCTGCAAATCTAAACGCAAGAAGCCCGCTGCAATTATTGCATGTAGTTGCTTATCCTATTTCGAGACCGTTTGATCGTCGGACTCAATCATACCAATAAGCTACAGAAAGGATTAGCTTTACATCATCCAACTTCTCATTCCATCAGGATCTTCTGCGAGTATTTTCAGGGTATGAAAGCGGCCGTGATGTACGATCCTCAGATTTTATAGTATTCCGACAGTAAAGTGCGTCCTGGTAACTAACAACAAGGGCAGTTGTGCGGTCACCGCAAGAACGCGAGAGTGGGCAGTCGGGTAGGTATTTGATAATGCGTCAGCAAATCTCCTGTTCAGTAGATCGAGGGCGACATCGCCCTTAAAAGTGACAGAAAGGAATCCATCCTTTTTCGTAACCGTTGCTGGGGTTTAAATCTCTCATGGTTCATGGCGCTCTTCCGGATGAAATATTCTGGGTAACCAATCGAAAATAGCATTTTCCCAATTCGGTCCTTCCCAACCTCGAGTGTTTCAGGACTACAGATTTTGGTGGCCCTGTAATACAAGCAAAGCACTAAGTTGTGATCTCACTTCGGAGGAATGTAGCTCGAAAAGGGTGGGTATTTGCCAACCCATGTAGCACTGCGGAAGACACTTCGCTCAAGTGAACCGACCCTGCTCCTCAGCAACGTAAGGTCCAGAAAAGGCAGTTTACCTTCATTTTTAATTTCACTAGTGGAATTCATTGTGGGATGTGCACTGTTGCACTGGCCGAGCACACGGATGATATCAGTGCGAGAATCACCGATGATGAAAGTGACATTCATGTACCTCCAATAAGAATCAAAGGAGGCAATAAGCTTTTGGAAAGAAACATGCTCATGCTGTGCGAGATAAATGTCGCCAAGGAGGGGTCCAAGGAGATAACCCAGCGTCCTGCCATTGAACTGGCTAAAACATAACCCATCAAAAAAGGATTGTCTATTAAACCTATAACTCATATTAACTCATTGAAATTAGACAATGGAATACCAAAGTTTAGGCTCTTTTCCTTAACCAATTTACTGTTGCATTTGTCTGTCGTGTAGCTGTATTAGCCTGCTGTGTACTACCGAAAGGGGATCTATTTGCAAGCCTGTGTTTTGTATCTACAAGCTGTTTGCCAACCTTCAAATACTTGTTGGGTACAACAAGTATCACGTAAGCAACATCTCTCAGGTGTGTTCCAGCACATTGCTCTGACGGTGTGTTCCCGTGATGAGTATTCACAAAGTATCAAACAATTGTTTGCCAATAATTTATCACAACATAACATCATTATAGATAATGTTAGGGTAGAGTCGTTTATTCATAAGTTCTATGTTAAAATTCTATCCTTGTAAGTTATACTTAGACCAACTACCGCTTCTGTTAGAGCGATTACTGGACATCCAATTTCTTTCCTTGATTCTTGTGAATTAATTCTTTCAAATGGTCAGCTTAATCCTATCAAATGTACGTTTCCTGTCATGGAATCTGATCAATCCATCATAGGACTGAAGAACATGAATGTTTACATATTGCCTTGTCCTTTTTTCTGACACACCTGTAAAATTTTATTCTCTTTTCATAAGACGTTTTAATGTCGGAGGTGACATCCATGTTGAACCTGTCGCGCTTGATATTTAGGGCATTCCATTGCTCACAAATGACTAACCATTCCATTCGGTCTTAGGGAGATGTTGATGAAATCAATAGACAACGAGGTTGAAAAGGCATAATTTCGCTGGTTCATACTTCCGCTTGGGCCATAACAATCGTTACTCCGTTCAAACATGATGGCAAGACTCCCAGCGTTTGTGATAACTACGGCGCTACATTGAACAAATGCCTGCTACAAAGGTGTTGCACTACTGCTAACTCGGTGGATATTCGTCAATAGTACAGCGGATCCAAGTGTGTTTTAAAGTTTGACTTTAAAGACGCTTACTTGCAGATTCCCCTTGATAACCAGTAGAGTGCCTTTACCACCGCTGGGATGCTAGTCGGTATATTTCGCCAATGATGTGTCATTTGGACAATGTGTACCGGTCGATCTTCCAAGAAGTAACCATTTCTGTATCGACAACCTGATATCATTGTACATGCGCCAAGGAAATTGTTGTAACGCTGCTTTCCCTCTGCTGTCTGCCAGGACAAACCAGCCGGGGACAAATCAGAACACAGAAACCTGCTAAACCAAAGTAGATTAGGCATAGAGCGTGGTTAATTTTGTAGGTCACATTTTAGCAGCTCCTGTAGCAACCTGTTTCATTACTCCGCTGTCTCTAATATCCTACCTTTTACATAACCTAAAACCAGAGTTTCGCCAATTTATTAAAGATCCTGTTCATGTCCAGCGCAGCCGCCATTTCAATCTCTTGTGTATATTTTGCAATCAGCGCATTTTATGCAAGGCAATGTGCCTGTTGTCTAACAATCGCTTCTAAAGTCTTGACCAAGCCTGACTGGGTGTTTATGAAACACTCGACAGGAATTATTTATTTATTTATATAAGATAAACTGTTTTCTTTACATAATATTGATATTGTTTAAGGATATAATAGCTTTTAAAATCTTCACGGCAAAATTCCATACTAAGAGAGCAAAGTGAGCATTCAGAATTACCAATTTGAATCACCATGAGTAAAAATGTTTGACCGCGACGCGAATTGTGATATTCTACAAAGTGACCATAGTTGAAATGGATTAGGGTCCAACCCATAGCTAGCAAGGACAATGTAGTGACAAAGTGTAGTGCGAGTACCCAGAAAGGATAGTAAGAGAATTCGGAATTGTGCTAAGCTTGTAGGAACAGTAAAACAGGAATGTCAGGCTATTGTTCAAGAACAATCACCACAATCACCGCAGTGGAAATGATGTTCCGGGTTTTTGTGTTGACGTAATTGACGCATAAAAGGCACGAAAATCCTTAAATCTCTGATATTTGAATCACATTTTCTTGGCTGAAGTTTGCTAGTTTGGCTTCTGGTATAATTCGTCAAATTCATCATGAGCCGGGCTATATCACAGTCAGCTGTCAATCAGGCATGTCCGCGGCTGTCACCCATGGCGAAGTGGCACTATCCACTGGCATCCTGAAGCCATAGGTGTGGTACCCGCACGGGTCGGTTAGAAAGCGCACCATAGACGAGACCAAGTTCGAAACACCGGCTTCTGGTGCTGACTAGGACTGACGCTGATGAATTTGCTGAACATTTTAATAAGTTTTGTAGATGGTTATTTTGAAACAGATAAGTTTAATCGAACGCTCGATGTTCGCCAGCTTTGTTTTCGGGTGAGTTGGTTAAAGCAGAGAAGAGTGGTGGTTTAAAGCTCGAACATCAACAAGGTAATATACAGGTAACTTGAAAATCCCCATTGGTGCAAATGAGAACAAAGAGACCACTGGGTGAGCAATTGCTTCCGATGATTCCGACCATCGTTATGCTCGCAACAGAAGTTAAATAAGGCTGTTCAACTTCCCTGCCCCGCAAAAGCGGATGATAAGGAGGTCAATG